>CADEBD010000348.1:600000-1162500 GCA_902825455.1 Arctia plantaginis | reverse complement strand
TCATATTTAACTGAATTGTGTTAAACTTGTACCTTTTTTGTAAAAAATGATTCTATAACTACTTATTTTAATTGTTAACACTAAAGATTTGTTTATCGTTTAAAATTAAATATTCATTAATTCAATTCATTCTATAAAATATTGATAGCACTTAGATCCATAGATTGTACTTAAAAAAAAGACAGATATTCATCGGAAAAATATATTAAATGAGTAATATCATAAACCTATTAATATAGTAGTATAAAAACCAGTAGTCAATGATATTTTAAGGAAGATACGTTATATTCAAACTGCACCAGAAAAAAAATGTATCTATCAATGCATTTTAGAACAAAACATATACTTGCCTGTGGTATGATATTCCTTTACCTTTATTTACCTTTTTGTCGTATTTTGTGCACTTTCCGAATACACAGGAAGGCATTTTTTGAATTTTCTCGAATTAAAATTTACGTGTGCCGTGATCCTAATTAGGTCCCTCGCGTTTTGTGCGTTGGTGGTGTATCTAACTTGTTTGTATATAATATGCCTGTAGTCGTAATAAACCTGTCCGTACACCATCTATTTCTTACAGATTTCGTAAATACATGAATAAGCTAACTTATGGGGATGGGTGGTGACGGATTAAGAATACAAATTGTCACCACCCCAATTCATCCCGTGGGTGTCGTAAGAGCCGACTAAGGGAGCAAACTAAGCAGGACAACAGCACTGCAAAGAGAAGGAAAACTTGAAACAAACCCTATACCAACCCGTCTGGCCAGCGTGGTATAGTAGGCCAAAACCTCCTTTCTAAGGAGAGGCCTATGTCCAGCAGTGGACTGTTATAGGCTGTTGATGATGATGATAATGATGATGATGGGGATGGGTGGTGATGTTTTAATTTTACTATCAGGGTTTTGTATTTTTTTTTAATTATTAAGTATTAATAGTTTTTGATTAATACATAATAAATTTTGTTAATGTATAATTATTTGAATCTTATTTTAGTTTTGCTGTCATCCGTCTTTAATACGACAAATCCATATTCGTTTTAAAAATGTTTTTTAAATAATAATGTTCATCTTCTAAAACAAGGTTTACTTACTTAGTGTGTTATAGATTGTGGATAAAACACGGAATTTTAGTAAGTAATTCTATACATGGATACAATTTATAAGATTTTACTATAAAAAGTAAAAGTGTAATCGAAACAATAAATGTGCCTAACCTACAAAAGTTGTTTTGTAATACAAATGGCTTGCATTATTTCCTACGGTTGTTACGATAATGTTAGTTCTTAGAAAGCAACAAATCCATATGTATCTATGTAAATGTATGTCACTACAAACAATTTTATATCCATGCGCATTAAATATCTTTAAAAACCAGTTAGAAAACATTTTTGCACGGGTACCGCATTTAGTTTGCTCTTTGAGCAGGGACAGGGTATGTACGATTGTAAGGTTATGTCAGTTCCGACCTTGGATAAAGGCGGTCTCTAAAAGGTCATGTGTCTGCCCTGCTCTTTTTTAATATTATATAAACTTACTAATAGTATAAAATCGAAATGGATGTATGGATGCTTGTTACGCTTGCAAAAACAGCTGAACGGATATGGATGAAATTTGGCACAGAGATAGATAATAGTCTGGAATAGCACATAGGCTACTTTTAAATTCGAAAAAATGTAGTGTTCCCATGGGATGAGCAAGGTACGATAACAACCGCGAGTAACACGGGGCTCAGGTAGTTTATTCATAAAACTGCATCCGAGGAAGGTAGAGACCTCTGGATTTCTTCTATACAAACATTCCTCACGACTTTTCTGGGACGTTAATAAAGAATCCTTTCAGTCGGTTCATATTATTACAATTTGATTTTGTTTTCTAATTTTAGTTTACTTTCACTTATTGATATGTATGTCTTTCTTACAGTTCCTGTGTTTAGTACGAGTCGTTACGGTAATGCCGTAATAGAATTGGGACCCTATCGGTTTAATCGATCACATGTCTCTAAGTGTGGTCGTCGTAGACGATGGCTGTGTTCTAAAAGCTCTTCAGGATGTCGGGCGGCTATTCTAACGTTAGACGATGTCATCATCAAGACTACCAATGAGCATCTGCATTAAATATTTTATAATTATATTAAATATAATTAGTATTAGTTTCTTCCACCGTCTAAGTAAACTAAAAGCTTAGTTTTGAGTAAAATAGACAATAAGTTGTGTCGAAGACTAGGATTAAAACGTCCGGTTTTTATTTTTGCTGTATTATTAAAAATCTAATCTGTCATATAACGGTAAGTTATTTTATTTCCTGTATTTACTGTCGTCTATTTTCAGTAAATTATAAACTGAATGATACCATGTATGTTGTACGCCATGTAACAATATATAGGTTTTGTTTCCTTGCTGGTTTGTTTCGTATTAAATGTTTTATTTGTTCTACATAATAAAAGGTATATGATGTAGAATTGAATAATTTCATGTTTGAAATATTACAAAAACTAATCATTACAAGAATCTTTTATTTTACGTCATTAAATATGTTTACATAGTGTCGTCAACTGCGTTCGCGGTTATTACATATTGAGTAGATAAACTTTGAAGTCCGCTGTGAGTTTGATGTATTTTTAAGACACTTACAGGTGAATTAGTGTAAAGGATAGACGTTTGAAACGATGATAGCATCGCCCAATGTTACTGTTACTGACTAGTTGCTGTCCTCTTTTGGGTAAAGATGGTAGTTATAGAATTCGAGTCAATCCGAACAAACTAAAATCAATAAACAAACTATAGATGGTTTATGTAAAAAAAATATTGCAGAAAACGTGAGTTGCAACCACTGCATACATTAAGGATTAAGCGAAGGGCTCTCCTTTAATAGTTTACCGTGATCGAATTGCCAAATAACGCTATCGTACTAGCACCGCAAAACTAGAAAATGTCCATACATTTGTCATATATGGAGTGTGCCGAAATGAGAATATTACATAAGTGATTAGAGCAATTCGTTTACTTCTAAACCTTATTGTAAAATATTTAAATGTACTATAGTCCATCTAATCTAAGAGGTACCGTTCGACAGTTCTGACAAATTGAAGTATAGCGATATGGTCAAAGAAATCGTACTCGTAATCGTATCGATTACTAAAATATCAGATTTTTAAGAGATTTCGATATCCTTTCTTATGTACTAATCGATTAAAGTTTTACAGATTTTTGTATGTTACTTTAAAACCCGTATAATGGCACATCGTAGGTTTTACTAATAAATCTTAGTATACATTAGACTTGGCCACGAGCGATTTTCGCCTACAAAGATTTATTTAAAATTACATTAACTTACATACTTTTTAGGGTTCCGTAGCCAAATGGCAAAAAACGGCAGCCTTATAGATTCGTCATGTCTGTCTGTCTGTCCGTCCGTATGTCAGAGCCACTTTTTTCTGAAACTATAAGAACTATACTGTTGAAACTCAATTTTTTTTTTCATCAAACCCATTCGTGTTGGGTATCTATGGATAGATGATATGATGATGAGATGGATAGATATTTTAGTAATCGATTTCTTTGACCTTATCGCTATACTTCAATTTGTCAGAACTGTCGAACGGTACCTCTAAGATTAGATGGATTGTAACAGATATAATACCATACGTTGTGATGACCATTACATTGTCAAGAGATTGTATACACCTGTCACCCATCATGCCATGTTTCATTGTCCTAAAGAAAACATATTATTTTTGCTAAAATTTACTGCTACACATGTACATTTTTATATAGAATAAACTAATCAACTATAAAAAAACTCGTTGAGATAAACATATTATAGAAACATTTCTCTTTACCCATCTTTACAGCACTAAATTCAGAATAAATATATTTATATATATATAAATATATATAAAAAAAAATATATATATATATAAATATATTTTAATAAGCATCGACTAAGATAAGTGGTTCATCGTAGTTTTGGACTATTTATCACTTAGTACTTTGCTTAGTCTATGTTGTGTTATATTATAACGTATTACAATTACAAAACGTAGAGATGGTACCACTACACGCATCTTATGCATCTCACGATCATATACATAATGATTTTGCCCAACCATAATGTCTCTGCAAACTTTTATCTTTTTGTTCATTGTTCTTTTGACTCATGTATTGGGTTACATTTATTTTAGTGCCAGTTTTTGGGAGAACACGGGCGGGCAAACCAGTGATATTGGTGGGGTTCCATAAATTTTATATGCAGAAACGGATGACGAAAAAGAACCAACAACGTTGGATATGTCATTTAAAAAAATGTAAAGCTTCTCTGTTCACCAAAGATGACGTCATTGTCCAAACAAGTGGAGAACATAATCATACATGATATATTCGTTTATATTTACTTTATTATCTTTAAGTTGCATTCAATCTTTTGATTTTTTAGTTACATTTTTCTATGACTTTGATATTTTTTTGCTATAATTGCTAATTTCCTTATATGTATGTTATATTATATCTCGTGTTGTTAAGTTGCTGAACACCTATGTCTTAGGAAGAAATAGCAACAATAATTCTTAAACGCATTGAAGGTTCTTTATTAGCTTACCAAAAAAGTTGGTAGTCAGTAAGATGACTTAATAAAAATATTTAGAGTTAAATATATGTTTGACAAGGGTATTAAATTGATTTTATTTTTCTGTACTAGAATAGATAATAAGAGCCATATAAAGTGTTTACATTCCAGCATCGACAAAGTTATAACTTTAGCATGTAAATGTTTAATTAGTTTTGCAAGATTGTTTACTTTTATAGGTAGGTGCATTTAATGCAAAAACTAAACGGACACAAACTTAGATCATTTATATGTCAATGATCTAAGAACATAAATTTAGATCTTACGAACTCAATGGTTGCAACAATGGAAACGAGTTTCTCAATTGTTATTTTATTTTGTAAAACTTTTTAATATAATAAATCGAACTTATTAATCTTTTAACATGTTAACATGTTTATAATATTCAATAATAACATACCATGTTAATAACGTATAGGACGTTAAATAAACATATAAAATATTCATAAAAAATTTAAATAGCGTATTCTAAACAAAGTGATACACTTTGAATAACTGGTATATTTTTAAAGCACTTGTTTATTACATGTATGTATTCAATCTTTAGTTCCTATTTGTTTTGTACTTAGTTATATCAAATTATTAGATATAGCTTCTTAAAGTTAAATATCCAACTACGGAACTAGTAAAAATACGTCTTATCATACTGGAAACAAATATTTTTTAAGTTTAAGAATTGATAGATAATAATTTTTTTTTGATTATAAGTTTAAGTCAAACTCGCAAAGATTTTGTTATTATCTAGGATTATTATTAAATTATTAGGATTATATTAAACATTAAATTTTTCCTTTTCTTAAATATAGATTTATTATAGATGTTTAAGTTTAATATATAATATTAGTACTAAACTGTAATCATGAGAAAGCCAATCTTGCTTACAGTTTTGTGGGTTTGATATACAATTTTCAACAAAGGTGACTTGGGGTTTTTTCCGGATTATTATTAATATAATAACTTGAATAATATCGTTTGTAAAAACATCATTTATAGCAGGGTAATATAACCTTTAGATCACTAAGTTTAGAACATTTTATAGTATTGTCTAAGATCTCAAATGGTTGTAAGATCTTTGCAAGTTGGATAACTGAATAAATGCACTACGATGCAGTTTTCACTATTAGCATACGCATTACTTGTCAATTTAAATGTATACTGGTCATCAACACTTTAATTTTCCTATACTATGCAAGAGCGATCTAGTTTTTTAATGGCATAAAAAATTACCGTTATTGGGTTTTGATATTCGTGAGACCAAAATATGTGTGCCTTATTAACTAACGTATACGAGTAATGTAGTTTGGTAGAGATGAACGCCGTCATCAACCAAATCATCTAAGTATATTTAATAATAAATATAACAGTTATGGTTGCTTTTTTGTTAAGTTCTGAAGTTACATCTATGATTTTTTTTATTATTCATTAAAAATACTCTATTTTAAGTGCCTTTTTAAATTCTCTCTCTATAAATAAATCTATAACTTTATAACTAAAACGTTATTTGAACGTCTACGTATTATTTGGTAATATCTTGGACTTTATATTAAACATGTTTTATTAAAAAATACGCTTCGGATTATTTGATGAAAAAAAAGGTAAAGTTTGGTATAATGTACTCGGGGAGTTGGTTCTGTGATCGTATGTATATCATGTTTTACACAGAGAATTTATTGTTAACTTATTTCCAGAATTTTGCATTATTAAAACGACACATAATAGGAAGATTCTACTTATGGGGAAATATCGATTTAGCGCTCATAGTTCGTCACGGGAGCCCAAGATCCGTTGGATATGCACAAGCAAAAGTTCCGGGTGCCGAGCGACTGTCATAACTATTCATGATGAGATCATTAAAATTCTTAACGAACATACTCGACATTGAGCTTGAAACGATTGAATTTAAAAAACATCCATATAATAACGTTTAAAAGAAGGATGTCGATAAATACGTCGTCCAGGCGCAATGAAAAAAAATGGTTAGAATGCTAGGTGTAAAAGTGAGCATCGTTATAATTGGTACATCTGTTACGGCAACTTAATAATGTTATTGTACAGATGGTTGATCATTTGTAGACCGCTGCAATCATTACAGATATAGGAAATTACTCTCAACACCATATAATTATGTACTTAAGAACCATGTTGAAAAGTGTGCAAAGAATAACGATAGCGAACGGGTTGCGTTAGTTCGAATTGCGCAATAATGTAAGATGTTGATAATAATATGTAGTCACTAACCTGAAACTGGGTACGAGGTAAAAATGTCAATGATAAGAATTAAATATTTTTATTATGGTATATTGTTAAGGTATGATTTACAAGACTTTTGTTGTTATGTATGCTGCTGGCATACACCAATCTTGTGCCTTGATTAAATAATATAATGTACTGTTTTAATCCAATTAAACCAATGTACAAAATCTTTATAAGAATATACAAGACGCAGTGATTGTTATAGCATTATAGTGATTAAAATATTTTTGTTTATAATAAAATTATAATAAAATAAAGTTTGGTTACCTACTACTACAGGAAAACTTCTTAATTATAATCTTTAGGTTTAATTTTCAGGGTAACGATTGGTAAGATTTCATGTTGTGATGTCTAATTGTATTTTAAAGCGCACATCTTAAGTATATCGTTTCCTGGATGTACTGCATTAAGGCCTTCAAACTTTGTTGATTTAAAATAAAGAGAATTTTGCATGATCTATACTTGTAACATGCTCGTAGCATGTTTTGTACTCTTAATAAGCATTCATATGATTAACGTCCGGTATTCGAGTCGTTAACTAAGAATTAAATTTAATACATTTCTCTCACAGCATTGAAGTTCTTGCTATCACGATATGGTAAACCAGCGTTAGAATACCGAGGCTTTCGTTTTAACCAACGTCTTGGAAGTAGCGGTGGCAGAGCTAGATGGGTGTGCGTCAGGGTGGCAGTCGGGTGTAAGGCTAGAATTTACACATTCGGTAATCAAATCGTCAAAGAGTTAAATGATCACAATCATACATAATCACTCATAAGTTTTAGATAATATTTGTTAAAATGTTAACAATTATAAAATGATTATTTATATTATTTTACAAGAAGTATGACGATTATATGTATCATATTTTATTAACTTAACTAATAAAAGTCGGATTTAATGATAGTGCGATTGCAACCATCAGAGCCATGGATTACGAACATGACTTATTACTGCAAATAATATACCCACTGATTTATACTTGCAACATTGAAAAAAAAAACAACAGTTAGTCGATAAACAATAAATACTAATTATGTCAATTAGTAGGTCAATAAAGTTTTTTTTTTTAATAGAAGACAATTTAATAGAAATAACATATTGCTCTGCAGTTAGATTTTATTTGGTTATTATTTAAAAAAATGTTTATAAGTGTAAGTTTTCTTAATTTAATGTTTTATGTTTCTTCATTTTTCGACGATGTAAGATGTTTGCTGCCCATCTTTATTTATTTATTGGTTTTACAAGATATCTAACTGTAGATTTTAACATCTACTTATTTCAGTACCGTAACATATACATATATAGGTATATACAAAAACTTAAATGTATTGCACTATATAACGGCATAATTGATTGTAGTTTAAACTAAACTGTACCGTTGTTTTTGTAGGTTATATTGATTGCAAGTTTGAAAGAACTCGATTCGGCAATCCAGTAATTGTGGTGGGAAAGTACCGCTATAACAAGTGGAGTGGCAGTAAAGGTGCTCAAGTTCGGTGGACTTGTGTAAAGAATCAGCAAGGATGCAGAGCCACGATCACCACTATTGACAACGTCATTATCAGAACTAAAAACTATCACACGCATTTATGAATACTAATTTGTGCCAAGGCAGCAATTTTAAAAGTATTTGCTATATCGCATTATCATTTTACTTTTAACTTATTACACTAATGCCATATGAATTTCGAGTTAAACCTTAAACCATACGTCAAGAGATTTAATTACGATTCTTCATAGACAAAACTCAGCCGTATATTTGAGAAGGTGTCTTACTGTAATTCTCTTCTTAAAAAGCGTTCATTTATTTTAGCTTCTTTTTCATCATGCTATTTTGACATGTTATTAATGTTGACTCATCATTTACTCTCATTTTAAATTTAATTCTGGGATAATAGGTATACATTTATTATTATTAATAATATTAGGTCTTTACCTATATAATTGCCGTTTTGTATGCAATAAGTGAAAGTACTTATTTTTTCTAACTTTTTAATTTCTGTTATTCGAAGTAATCACCCATGCAATCGACGCATCTTTGCCAACGCATTGGCAGTTTATTGATGCCCTTCTTGTAAAAATCAGCTGGACGGGAGGCAACAAACTCTTCAAAGGCATTTTGTACTGCCTCTCGGGAATTGATTTTTTTACCCACTAAAAAGTTGTCTAAATTTTGGAAAAAGTAATAGTCGGTAGGTGCAAGGTCTGGTGGTCACATCTGCAACCAGCTTTGGTCAATCGGTCATCTATCCCAATCTTGGACAGTCCACATCCATCCGCTGCCAGCCACGGACTTTAAGTGGTCGATCCATCGTATCGCAGGCTACTACGTTTGCCTACTAGCGGTCTTCGCTCCAGCACATTTCCGCTCCAACCACCATCACTTTAGCATATTGATTCTGATGTCGATTACTCTAATTCTCTGTTGAATAACTTAGTTAAGAATTTTATTGACTAGAGAAACACGCTGCCAGCATCGCACGCTGAGCGACTTTAAACTTGTAAACCAGTCCAACGGCGAGTGTCCACGTCTCGGCTCCATTTGTCATTACGGGTAGGACGCATTGGTTAAATGCCTTGGTATTTAGCGATAATCTAAAGCCGTTATTGCACAAATGTGGTTTATCTGAGTTTGTGCTAGGTATTCCGGGTTATTTGAACGCTTCTCTGTAATTACTTATGCTTGAAATTAAAGAGAACAGTATTAATAGTGTTACACGCGACAGTGGCTTTGTAGATGCCATATTTAGTTTATATTTCTATGAATATACGCTTACTTAGCTTTAAAGTAGGATATGTTGTAAACTATTTTTTATTAATTATTAATAACGGACAAGGTTTAAATGCGAAAACAGATTCGTAACATTATGCATTAATGCAAATTGAATTATGTAAATAAAAAATATTTTAATTTTATAGTTATAAAAAGATTGTGCATATTATTTAATAGGATTTATGAATACTTACATTATCTACGTACAGATATGTAGATTGTATTGAGATTAAGTGTGACCAATAGATTTGTTGTTTTATTTCACAAAAAATAAAGTTTTTCAGTATTTTTCAGTTATTTAGTTTATACATTTGTGACCATTTAAATTCCAAATAATAATAGTAATAATTTCATTCATTTTTTCTCACGTGTACAATAAATACAACAAGATTGGAAAACCATTGTGCTCAATTAAGTTTGCGCCAGTTGTTGGTTTTTGTAATACATATGTCTATACCTATAAAAATACTAGTCTTGAGTGACTGCTTCATCAACGCAGAGCCTAAACCGCTGGGGCTACAAACATGAAATTTCAACAGCTAATTCTTTTTTATGATTTAAGCACCCACCAAGTAAGTTTTTTTTTTAATTCACCCCATTCCAATAAAGTAAGGTGAACTGTTGTATGGAATTTCGAAATGAAACACGAAATAAGAAATCATTACCATAGGTAGTTACTTTTACTTTCAGTTTTATTTCGTAGAAGTACATAAGAAATTAAAAAAGAATCAGAAACAAACTAAAAGTTGTAGTGTTGGTGGACTACTAGGTTTAGTAGTTCATCGACACTACATATCCGAGTACATAATACACTTCATATACATACATCTGTCAGAAAGTTTAGGGAATGGCATAATGAAAGAATAATGTTTGATTAAAATGTTTGAAAATATCATATAGTTTTAGATTTATGATGAACAGATTTGTGGTAATAACATACATGTTTTAATTTATCTACGAGAAACGAAAAATTGTTTGTGGTTTTTTTTTGCAGAATGCACACCGGTGTTTTCAACATCTCGCTTTGGTAAACCTGTACTCATATTGGGTCGATATCGATATAACAAATTCTGTTGTTCCACTGGTCCCCGAATTAGATGGCTGTGTGTTAAGAAAAACTACTGCAAGGCAACTATTATTACTGTATTCGATAAAATCGTACAATACCCTTGTGATCACACTCATTAATAACAATAAATATTTGGATGCGTTAACTTTAAACTGAAATAAGGACTGTTCTACAAAAAACTATATAATTAAGAAAGTCTTTACCCACCCTTGATTGCTGCTGAAGTTGAAGAAAAAAAATTATACATTATTTTGCATTCGTTTTCTGCACAGAAATAGTGACACGATTTATCTAAGCACAAGATCCGTGTTACTAACTTATTGTAAATGTGTGAGAATAGTACCATCGAAATTTTTTATTGCAATGCAATGCAAAAATTCAAGACTTTTTGTGATACAAAGCATATTTTTAACTTTGTTGTTACGTATTTTTTGAAGTGCCCAATTAAGTCTTCGGCATAAACCGGTTAAAAATACATTGTAATATACATATTCTAAGTCAATAAAGTATTTATTGTCATTATCTGAAATATTGCTTATTATTATTTATACTTATCGCTTATTTACTATAGAGAAGTCACTGTAACAGTCACTAGTCGTTTTTAGTTCTTGTAAAAAGTCATTAAAGCATTTCTCGATTATATGTAGGAAGTCTTTCCCATTTGCTACCTTCTTTCTTTTATCTTGTTATTTTCGAAGCAAGTTTAATGAATAAATATAAGACATAAAATATAAGAACATTTTACAGTTCTTGTGTTTTTTTTTATTTTTTAACTTTCATACGAACGCGTTTCAAAGTGCGTACACTAACTTTGTAAGTATAATTAATTAACCAATTAACGAAATTCCTTTTAACGTCATAAAAAAATCGTTAAACGACTTCTAATTTTAAACGATTCTGGCAACCAAAATTTGTAACAGAAGCTGTTTGTGTTTCAGAGCCCGTGTTTTTACTATCAAGGTACGGCAAACCCGTTATTCTGCTAGGCCGGCACAGATACAATTTGAAAACATCGAACAGCACGCAAGCTCGTTGGACTTGCGTCAAACAACAGCTGAAGTGTCGTGCGAAACTCGTCACAATAGACAATATAGTAGTCACAAAATTGTATGAACACAATCATTGAAATTAATTCATATAATTTACGTTGTAAGTTGATCTCAGATATACCTATATCGTTATTTATGGAGATACACTGATTCATCTAATTCTTTAAGTATATTTACTTCCTAATATTCTTCTTTGGTGAATGTTGGCAACATTTATTGGTATCTAATTGAACTTTTCGATAGATTTGTTACAACAGAAAAATCAAATCTGGCCAAAATTTCAACTTTAAGGATGTCAAGCACTTTAATGAAACAAGCAATCTTTAATGATGCTGTAACTGTTATGCGTACTTAAGAGTTATAGATATGTACATCGTAATGAAGGTACGACGAAATAAAATTCAACAAATTAAATGGTTTAAAAGGACTTGCATTAATTTTGTTTTATCATTTTTATGAGAATTGATGTTGTATTTTTTCACGATATTAGTAGAAACCGGGCAATAAGGTACTTTATTAAATTCCGGCGATTGGAAACCACGTAAGTATTTTACTTAAATTTTAGCACTTATGTAATCAAAGATCTGGTGTAAGGGGACTAGCATTTATACCGCCACATATATGTGAATTTTATAGATAACACATTTCTTTGTTTTGTATTTTCTAAGGATTAATGTAACATTAATATATTTTTAATAACTTTTGTGCGTCTAAGTAATGTGTAACTTTATTTCAGTGCCTCAGTTTTCCGTATCACAACGAGGAAGGCCAGTTATCCTTTTAGGCAAATACAGATTTAATAAGTGGGCAGGTAGTCGTGGTCCACGGTCTCGCTGGATCTGCGGGAAGGTTAATACCTTAAAGTGTTCAGGCTCCTTGGTCACTTACGAAGATGTCATTATTAAACAGACACCTCATAACCATTAAAAATTTTACGGTATACGCGGATTTATGTTCAAACAAAAATATTCCTGAATTAAATACATATATTATTACCTAATTAGGACTTTTTTTAAACCAGCCAACACCAAACGTGCAATTTTTTTGAGCCTAAAGATATAAACTTTCTTTGTTTTAAAAAGACAACTCCCGCATTAGGAAAATATCCTGTGTCGCGGGGGACTTTACAAACATACATGAAACGGACACAAATAACACCCAGACTTGGAACAACAATTTGTGGATCACACAAAGTGTCGTCCCATGTGGGGTTTGAACCCACAACACTCGGCGTAGTAGGAAGCGGCGTGGCGACCGCTTAAACCACTACGCCATCCGTGCAGTCGAAACTTTTGAGTCGAAGTTAACACTGGATCTCATAGCTGTGCGTGAATTAATTGCATCTGAACTGGCCTTGGAATTGGCGGCAAATGAGACCTCTGCATGCGGTATAACAGACTCGAATACTCGAATCCGGCTGTAGATTGCAAAAGAAGATTGAACCCTAAAAGTTACTGAGGAAAAATGATTGGGGGATGAGCGTGACATTTTGTTCTCTTTCTGGATATTAATTTATTTAAAAAAAAATCCGTTGCAAAGATTATTGTGTCGCGTAATTTTATATTCAAATTTTATTTATAGAAAGATATGTATTTGTTCACGTTTCGGTCGTGTAGGTGAATCAGCATCAACAAAGTCTTTAAATAGTTATCAGTTGCCCGCTTTCAAAAAGCTGATTATATTCGTATATGAAAATAAATACAATTGCAATTTTGGACATAGGTATGTACTGCCCGTCAATATTATTATCGATTAGTAGATTTACATTTCGTTAAATAAAATTCATAATTTGATAAATTTATCCGGCTTCAAATTCAATCAATCTGCAAATAAAAATACATTTTCTGGATTGCCCACATTTATGGATTAAGAAGATGTAGTAATGTATTTACTAGATTTGACAGTTAAGGATTATTTTCATTTAATCTCAATCTCTTTGTGAGTAAAATATGGAAGATGTACAAGAACATAGGTATTTTTATTACTTTTACAAATGGTGTTGTTTTCACTTGTTTATTCATTGCTTCCAGGACCGATATTCTCAGTATCACGACGTGGCAATCCAGTTATAATATTGGGCGAATATCGCTACAATAAATGGGTTGGCAGCCGAGGATCTCGATCACGCTGGATATGTGTTAAGGTTAAAGGATTAAAATGTCCAGCTACTTTAATAACTATTGATGATGTTATAGTTAAACATACTCCTCACAATCATTAAATAAAACTTGTCGAATCACAATTCTTTGCGTAGCATATGTTTAAGCGATATTAAAATTAACAAATTAATTACTGTTTATCAATGCTGTTCATGTTGTACCTACTTTGTAGAACAAAGATTCATCCTATCTACCTAATGTTATTCCAAACTCGTGGACTGAAAACCTAATTATAGAGCATTAATGATAGTCCTAATAGTACTAATAGTATAAAATATGTCCTGATAGTATTGTAAGAATAATTTAATTATAGTATATATCATTTTAAACAGTAATATATAATACACTTCAAGAAAAATTTCTTGCTTAAGTTTATCTGAATCATAATTTGGAGTGTTTTATGTATGTTTAAATCTACGTCAGTGCGCTTTCGTTGCGTGATTTTTACAGCTAGTACTAGTAATAAATACTCTATGCAATTCAAAAGCAATCATTCAAATCTGACTGATGATTCGAAATAAAATTAATTAGTTATGCCACTTTTATAGATCTTAATATGTGAAAATTTAAAGAAGGTTTTGTTGCATATTTACAAAAGAACTCCGAAGTGGTGGTCAGTTTATCATAGTGGTATGGTGGTACATTCTAACTAAAATAAGCTGTTAAGTCGGTTTTACTATAAGTTTATATGAAAAAAAAAAACATTGATTTGAGTTATTTTTAAACGAAAAAAATATACTTTTATTAATGTTATAGTAATTTCTATATTTTCAGTGCCCTTCTTTACTGTGTCCCGTTGTGGCAAGCCCGTGCTGCAAATAGGTCAATATCGTTTTAACAAATACTACAGAAGTAAAGGTCCAAAAGCTCACTGGGCGTGCGTGAAAGCGGGTGTTGGCTGTCGTGCAAGAATTACCACATTTAATGATGTTATCGTTAAGGCTATTAGTTTTCATCAACATTGAACGTTGTATAGTTTATTAATTTATTTAATATTAAAATATAGAAGAGTTAACTTTATTTTTATCTTTTTTTATAGCAATTTCAGATTACGTTTTTGCATAAAAAGGTTAGCAACATATCCGTTATCATTACTTTTATACTGTTTGATCAATTTATCCGTTAAACCTATATGTATGTAAGTTAATTTTACGTTAATGTTTCAGTTCCTGTATTTACGACTTCCAACCGTGGCAAACCAGTGATTCAGATAGGTGAATATAGATACAATAAGTTTTCTTATTATACTGGTCCCAAAGCTCTATGGAAATGTGTAAAGTCTTCTAATGGTTGCCGAGCTACACTCACTACCTTCGAAAACCAGATAATAAGCATGAATCGTGAACACATTCACATTAAAAAACGTAAACCTAACTCTTTGCAGTATTGGTAAAAATATTTAAAAAACGAAATTATCTTTATAACTTCTGTATGTCACTGTGTAATGTACCGAACTCCACCTAACTGAACCGATTTTCATTAAAAAAACTGTGTTTTTAAAGAGTCTCAAGATTTTTGATTCACAGTCAGACTCGGCAAGTGGCGCTATATCTGTTTTTCAGGATTCTTAAATCACTTTTTAATTAAAAATATATGTGTTTCAAAAGGTCCCATAAAATTATGATTGAAGAATCTGGTGGCGTTGCAACCAGAGCCCAGAAAACTATATTGTTTGACCAAAAAGTGTTGCTGTTGTGTTTTAAGATTTAGTTTATTTATTTTATTTTCAGTATTATGGAATGCGATAGTTTAAAAGTAAGTATGTTTTAATGGAAAATAAATAGTTTGAAGTGTTTTTCGTGCCTCAATGACAGGTAGATTTTTTTATATTATCGTTATACTTATATTATTTATTTAAAACATGTACAATAATTAAATACATAAGTGTAATGGCTGTGACAGCTGAAGCATTTTCATTTGATATTTGATGTCTTTGTCAATTTAAATAACTCACGAGTACAAAATATAGTCTAAAACCAAACAAAGGAAATAGGTTGTGCATTAAGTATTATATATGTAAACTTAACATTAAATATGCATTTCTATAAGTTATAAACTGCTGGAAATACATGACATACATATTCGAGTAATATATACAGAATGGGTAATCACATTTGGATGGAAATGTTTAGGATTAGGAACTAGGAAAAGATTAGGAATGCTGATGACCTGGTTTAAATACGAGTACATTACTTGGAATTGCCCTGCTTCATCTAGTTATGGTAGTTTTAGAATATATATATATATATATATAAATAACTGTTTTCACTCACGTGTGCATTTCGGCAATTAACGACTGCAACGGCAATTCGGTCGTACACGCCTATCAGCGTCAAGGCAGGATGGGCTCCCGTCAGGTCCAAAACCGTCATGCCCGTCACCAAGACTCGGGCATGACCGAAATAGACACGTAAGTAAAACCGTTTCTCTTTAATAAATAGTGATATATATATATATATATATATATATATAGTTCATTATTGTTATTAAACTACGTATTTATTTGATTAGTTATAAAAAACAAATAAATTAGATAAAATTGACCTCGCCTTTGTAAAGAAATATATTAAACCTTATGATTTACTTTTTCACTAATGTTAACTCAGCTTATTCTAAGGTGTAGCTGTATAAACATTGATTTTAGTAAAATAAATTAGGTTTATCACTACGTTGACTATTGATTTCACCATTGCTGCTCATTCTTATAGAAATCAGGTAACTTGTGTTTTTTGTCATTTAACTAGATTTGGTTATTTTTTTACCTTTTTAAATATGAGTAAGTGTTACAAAATATGGACATTTGTAACTAAAACTTGTTATTTTTATTCTAGGCGTGAAAGCTGTATTCACCACTTCAAGGTATGGAAAACCGGTGATAGAAATAGGGGAACATAGATACAATAAGCGTAGTAATAATTTAGGGCCTAAAGCTCGATGGTCATGTGTGAAAGCAAGATTAACTAAATGCCCCGCTACGTTAGTCACTATCGATAACCTCATCGTCAACGTGTCTGGGACTCATACCCACTGATTTTGGATAAGAATAACAAGTGAATAATGTAATGCAAATAATGTGCAATTTTGTGAGTTGATGTTAAGTGGGTGTTGTGAGTGTAATAAATGTACGTAATTATATAAGTATACTATTTTCGTGAATAAATAAATGATTGTTTGAAGGCCGAAGGAGTTGAAAAATACTGATAATATTTTTAACTTATTAAAAGTACTTTTAAAGAGTTTGTTACCTGTAAAAGATGGATTGTTTGTAACATTTAGGTTAGATTTCAGTTATAAGGTAATCTGTACCAATTTTTATAGGCCAGCAAATTGAATAAGACAAAAGCTACGAAACTGTTCGTAGTTTTTTTATTATTTTCAATTCTGTGTTACAGGAATATTGGTGTTACGTTAGGGTGAGTCCGTGTTAGTACTGTATTGAATGTGGGTTCAAACCTATAACCACTTGCTCACGAGTCTTGTCTTGGTCATTATGCTGCTGCCCTTTTTTTTTCTGGTAGTGAAAAATGCTGGCACTGGATACAATTCAATTCTTCAATTCTTTATTAATAATAAAATATAAGCATCACAGTGTACACCAAATCGCTTATATCTTAGCTAATTTTAACAAACATAAACTACATACTATTACATTTGTAAAACTCAGACCATGAAAAAGAAACAACATAAAATTTGCAAACAAAAACAACCTTACATCAAATTAGGAACTATAAAATTACTCTTTAATAGATAGATTTAGATATGTATAAATGTGTTTTAAAATTATGCTTTGGGACTATTTGCTTTGGACTATACTGAAGAATCTCATTGATAAGCCTAATTGCTATAGCAGTGGGGCTATTGTCAGCCTGGGGAGAGCGCCACGTAGGCGGACAGCACAGGAGTCTATGTTGTCGTCTTCCAACGTCACGCATGTATTGGTCGGAAACATAAAAATGTATTGATTCCCGTACAACAGGGCTATCTACCTTATTCGCCAGTATCAAACAATAATGCATTATATGTGTAGATTCCCGTCTGAGTTGAAGTGTATCTAAACCCACCATTCCTGACACAAACAGTGAAGGATAGAAAAAGGGGTAGTATCCATACTGACGCTTATATAGATATCTACAGAATTTACGTTGAATTTTTTCTATCATAATATTATACAACGACTCCCGTGGACCCCAGACTATTGCATTATATTCTAATTTACTACGCACATAAGTATTGTATATTTGTATTATAACTTGAGTGTTCTTAAATTGTGAAGATATTCTGACGATGAAACCAAGGCATTTATTATCGTTTTTGCATATTTTAAGTATCTGGTCATGAAAATTTAATTTGTTATCCATTGTTACTCAAAAATCCTTGATTGAGGGAACACGTTCCATTGGTGCGCCTGCAAGATGATACGTATTTGTAATCGGATTACGGGATCGAGAAAAAGTGATAGTTTTACATTTGGAATTATTAAATGATAATGTGTTTCTTTGACTCCACTTAACTACAGCGTCAATATCATGTTGTAGGGCCAAACAATCCTTAGCTTCATTTACAGAAAAGTACAGTTTTAGATCATCGGCAAACATCAGACATTTTGCGTTTAATATAACATTAGGTAAATCATTGATCATTATCAGAAAGGGCATAGGACCTAAGGTACTACCCTGACTGACCCCTGATCGAGTATAATATTCTTCCGATTTATATCCTTCTACCTTAACAAACTGCTTACGATCTTTTAAGTAATCTGCCATAAATTTTAATAGAGAAGTTGAAAAGCCCAATACAGAAAATTTGTTTTAAAGTACATCATTATCGACGAGATCAAACGTCGATTTTAAAATCAAAGTATGCGGCGTCTACTTGACAGCCAGACTTAACGCTAGTATTTATAAAATCTGCAAATTCTAAATGATAAGTTAACGTGGAGCGTCCAGGTCGAAACCCATGCTGGCAATTATTCAATTGCCCCTTTATTTGTTTAAAAAAGGGGGTATTAAGGATAGATTCAAATATCTTACCAAATACACACAATACAGCAATAGGTCTATAGTTTGTTATGTCTGCGGATGTTCCACATTTGGGTATTGGTGTCACCCTGGACACTTTCCACTTACTAGGGTATAAACATTGTCTAAGCGAGAGATTATAAACATGAAGTAATGGCATTTCCAAAGCTGACAAACAATCCTTCATTAAAAAGGCAGGTATGTTGTCAGGACCACAAGCTATTGAAGCTTTTAGTCGCCGTACAGCACACTTAAGTTCGATAGCTGTAACTCGTTCAATAGTCACTGTGGGTAGGCAGCCTAAACGATTAGCCTCTTCCTCAGCTACCTTTACATCTAACAACGGAGAAGTATCATGGAACACTGAACTAAAATATTTAGCAAATGAGTCAATAGCTTCCTGGCCTTCTACAACCTGACTTTTATAAGTATATGTTTTTATCTGCTGCCTATTTTTTCGCTTTTCCTTTATATACTGCCAAAAACTTGAAGGATCCAAACTTATATTGTTTTCAACCTTTACTATATATTCTTTAAAGGCTGTATTTATGAGGTCCTTCACTTTAGTCCTATAGTATTTAAAAAGTTCTTTGTTAAACTCTAAACATGTAAACATTTTCAAATAAAAATATTTTAATTTTATAGAAGATATTATTTCTTTGGTATACCATTTGGGATATATATATTTATTGTTATGAGCTATTGTCCTTAAGGGAATTCGTGTACTAATAGCGCTATTAAGTTTATTATATAATATATCTACGGCTAGGTTTATATTTAAATTCTGCTGGTCAAGTAGTTCAGTCCAGTCAATATTAGCAACCTCAGTGTATAAGCCATGTAAATCTGCTTTACGAAAGTTCCACTCCATACTTAAATACTTCCCTGGAGTAAAAGACGAAGGATTGTTTGCTTTTTAAGGGAGTGTAATCAGTATTTCTAAGGGAGGATGGTATGCATCCATGGGCACTAAATGTTCAGTATCAGATGACACAATAATACTGTTGGAATCAAGAGTAGTCAATACTAAATCCAAGATGCATCCATATTTATGGCTAATGTTATTGCATTGTTGCAACTTACAATATTCCATAAAATTATTAAATTGAGAACCAACATTATTATTGCACGAATTTAAAATGAAATCGCCAACTATCAGCAATGGATATTCAGTATACATATTAATAGCGTTTTCGATGCATGTTAAGATATCGAGATATTGTTAACGAAGTAATAGTCTAACAAGCAATAAACGTTTTACACTGGCAGATGGATGTTAAAAAAAGATTAAATAGTGTGTTTTTCAAAAACTTTATACCGTTTGTATTTTCCAGAACCTATTTTCACATCTTCAAGGTATGGGAAACCGGTAATTCAAATAGGGCAACACAGATTTAATAAATACTGTCGAAGTAAGGGTCCAAAGGCGAGATGGTTATGTGTAAAAGCGAGGTCTGGTTGCCCAGCTTTTCTGATCACTATTGACGATTTCATCATAAGAGCTAACTCTAACCATTCACATTGATTTACAAAAATATATCATCAACATCAGCTTATCGCCGTCCACTGCTGAACAGAGCCCTCCCAAGGAGCGCCAGCTATCCTAGTCTTGGGCAGTCCACATATAGACAAAACTATATGTATGTAATACAGAAATATGTATTAAAGAATAAATACCTTCTAAATGATATAATTGACTTTAAATGTGTTCTGCTTTCAACCGTACGCTTTAATGTAATTGCCGAATACTAGTGCAAATTAACGAAAGAAAGTCATAATAACCATAACATTGATGTTTTAGTGTTTTTTACAACATCCCGTTTCGGAAAGCCGGTGATGGTGATTGGTAACCATCGTTACTACAAATATCATCGATGCAAAGGTCCTAGAGTTACTTGGGTCTGTACAAAAGCGAGCAATGGATGTAAGTCAAACATCATCACCTTTGAAAATCAGATAGTTGGTTTTAGACATCAACATTGCCATCCTTGATCGAAACCTAAATTAGCTAAATAGTAGATTTTCACTTACTGGTTGTTTATGTTATGTTCTTATGTTAGATTTATTTTAAGAGATGACGATTTCTGAGATGACGATGCAAATATTCAGAGATTTAATAAATTACAAACTTTTTTAAACATTGTGTTTTATTTCGATTTGAACTATACTTGTAGTAGAGAAAGTATACCATTGAGTAGGAATGTTACAACAGTATGTAGAAAAATAAATAAAAAATCTTTGAATATCATCACAAAACTTGGATCGATTAAACTATTATGTCTTAAGATTATTTTCATCAGGCCTGTTGGTCTAACTGCTAAACCGTAGGTTCGATTCCCACCCAGGTCAAATAATGTTATTTGTCTTTTACATTACATTCTTAGAATTAATCACGGTACTTGGTGAACTATAACACTGTAAAAACAAAATTGTCTTGGTGCAGCGTATGGATGACAGTGCAAAGTATGCCAGCCGCTGTTATTATGTCCAGGCTAATCATGGTTAACAATCTTAGAATAACCATAACGACAACATCCTGACCACGACCTGACCACGTTTGTGTACGTAAACATTATTACTCCACATTCCGGTCACAATGCAACTATTACAACGTAAGGTATTTTACAATATAAGTCCAGTAAATTTAAAATACCATTAAATCATAGAAGTAGATAGATGCTATGAACACAGATCAATATAATAAATTATTGAGTAGATGAGCAAGATTATTTGTTCTGCGTCTGGGTGTAATATTTATCTTTAATATGTTTCTGTTTTTTTTTTCGAAAATTAAAATATTCATGTGTGTTTATCAGCATTCTGGTTACCACAATACATGGTAATTTAAGGCGAGTTGTCAATGTATTCTTTCCAACGTTTGCTATCCCGATTCGTTTGACGTATGAATTTATATTTTCATTACATTGCTTGTTCGACTTACTTGCTTTATGCAAAAAGAACATTGACCTGTATTATATTAAGTCATCGGACATGGTATTTGAAATGCAAGTTCATTTGATAATAAAAGACTAACCGTAAGAGAGCTACATAAGTATCGCTTACCTGTACTGTTTTTTTTTCTGATATTCATTCCCAGATTACTGAACATTCAGCTGGCTTCACATGTTATCTTTTAAATGTCACGTCTTTGAAACATACATAATATTAACTATTTTCACCTTATTTCAGAAAAGCCTATATTCATAACATCGAACAGAGGCAATCCAATGATTTTGTATGGAAAGCACAAATTTAGTTATAATAAATCTGGCTGTAAGACGCCTAAAAAAAGGTGGCTGTGCACGAAATGGGCCAACGGTTGTCGAGCTTCTATTATGACTCTCGAAGATGTTATATTGAAATGCAATGACGACCATATGCATTAAATTAATGAATCATAACTGTACTCTGTATTTTTAATCAACTTTTAACTCTTCAAAATACTATGAATATAATGATAATTGTTATACTATAAAGCTTTCTGACGGATCACAGATTAAACCATAGTTGGAGCAATTTGGTCGAATGATATGGGAACCAAAAAAAACAAAAAAAAGGTATCTCAACTTATAAATAATCCTCATTTGCTCTCAATGATCTCATTTTATTAGTTATACTGTCTGTACCCTGCCCCGTTTCGCTATGGCAAAATGGTAGTCTTTTTTTAGATAAGCCTTTGAAGCCTGTTGTGTATCGTGTCGTTTGAGCTCAATCAGTGCAGAACTTTTGGATTTTTGCAGCGTACCCCAGTGAACACATGACCTCCATATGACGTCATAGATAGGTCACACAGTGATAAGATTTTTACATCGATATGAAATAAAAACGATAAAACTTTGATATGATATCATCATTATGACAAAGTACTGACCTAAGATATGACGTCATAATTGTGATTTAAATATTACGTAAATATTATGAATTATCTTGGTCTTATGTGTGACGTCACATTAAAGTCATAATTTATAAATTATTTACGCTAACATGGAAATGGAAAAATTACTCCCTGTACGGGTGCGGACGGGCAACCGTGGTACGCCAATCAGCACTCGTACGTGTAACACTGAAAGCCTATCTAAATTACAACCTAAGAACGTGTATCGAGCGGGCACCGTAGTGAACCGAGCAATACTCGTACGTAACCTACGCCTATGTACCTAAATCCCTAAATTCCCTAGCCCTACCAATATGTGTCCCTGAGGGTATATCCAGTATACATATATAGATAGTGCGGGAAGTCTGTTACCTGGAGACCTGAAGGGAGTGGGGTTTAGGAGATGATTTTCTCACCGGCAGTGAGCAGATTCACAAGACCGATCTAAAGGTGTCTTGGCCGCAGTGACAGGTGGGACAGGGTAATGAGTCAAAGTCAAAGTAAAATATGTAAATTCGAAACTCATGTAAAAACCAAAAGAATACAAAATGTCTATAAGGCTAATTTTTGAATTAATAAAAAAAATTGATACTCATTATCATCATCAACAGCCTATACTAGTCCACTGCTGGACATAGGCCTCTCCTTAGAAAGGAGGTTTTGGCTATACTATACTATACTCATTATTAAATATCATGTATCCTTTTTGTTTTTACATAAATAAAAACACTCATTTCACAAGCAATTTGAATAAGATATTCATAATAGTAGGATTATAAACTATTATTTATAAACAATAGTTAAAAGTTTAATGTAATGTATATTTAAATATAAATATAAACTTGTGTAATTATGAAGGCTTATTTAGATGTTTTGTGTGTTTGGTGTTAGGCAGCCATTTTGCACAATTTACCGCGTCACTCAACTGTGAAAAAACTTTTTTAATATTTTATAAATATAATTCACTACTAACATCGTTATAATTAATTACTATCATAGTACTTTGTAAAGAAAAATTATTTCCTTAAAAATTTTGAAATAAAATAAGCAGGCACGCAGTAGGGAAATTTTAGGAAATATGAAAAGCGCGAGCCGCGTAAAAAATATTCGCAAAATGAGTAAGATGTAAGTACATACTAATATCAACAACAGTTACAATAACAAAAATTATAATAATATTCTTTTAAAAATATTAATTTCGCATTTTTAATATTTAGTACAACAATAAAGACGAAAAAGGATTACGCTGTCATATCTTTTATCGAATTTGATACGTACTCAGAAATACCCACAAATCGGCTTTTGTATGACGGAAGGTTCAAAGATAAGATTGCATGTCGGAGGCCGTGGTCAAGGGTAAAAAATATTACCCAAAAGATAAAGAACAGAGAAACACCACCTGAGGTAAGGCCAATTCACTAGATACAAATTTTGAGATATTAAGTATTAAAATTATTAATTAAGTATACTGCAAGCAAGTGAAAGCAACATATATTTACACCTGTATTTTTTTAAATTGTTTACTGATGAAAGAAAATTTTAGATTTCTGCTAGCCTCCGTATCAATTAGTGAACCTTGCAATTTATTTATTCATGTGATAAATTCTGTAACAAATTAAATAATTCATCTTAAAATTATTTAATTGATAATAAGTTTTTTTTTTGTTTGGTTTGAAGGTCTTATCGGTCCGGAAATACCGCAGACGATAACCCGTTCCACAGATTGGTTATGCGGGGCAAAAAGTGTCCCGAAAAGCGCACAGTAGTGGAGTGCCAACTATTCAGGTGATGAGGATGAAAATTTTGACGTGTGGATCGATGGCGGAAAGTTGCAGCTGGTATAAGTCCGAACAATTCCTCGGAGCACTCTCCATGATATATGCGATAGAGAATGCAGAGTGAAGCCGCTCTCTACGTAACGCCAAGGGATCGAGCCCATCGGAGACGTTTGGGCTATCGACGACGACTATTCGAGTCGCTCCTCGTTGGATGCGGTCCAGAGGGAGAAGCTGGTACTGAGGTGCCCCTGCAAAGAGATGAGAACAGCATTCCAACTCAGAACAGAACTCAATTGTAATTACATTGTAATTACAATTACAATGTACAAGTTTGTAATTTTTTTATTGTTATCAGTTTTGATAAATGATAAAGAGAGTGATAGTTTTTATTTGTCATCATTTAACTTATTAAAAAAGCGCAGTACTAACAAAAATAAAGACAATAAATAACTTTTTAATTTCGGATTAAAGTGATTGTTTCACTCATATTTTTACAACTACGAATTGTAAGTAATTTTTCTGATAACATGAATTATTTCTGATTTCAGTTAAATATCACATTATTGTAAGCATTCAGAAATACTTTTAATCACTATGACATCAGAGTTATGTCATCGAGACATCAGGTGAGTTATAATCATGTCAGCACGACGTCACCGTTTTGTAAGCATTTGGACGCAACTTTACATCACTATATTACCTCAAAAGACAAGTACGTCAGCTGGACGTCGTATTTTTGTAAGCACCCGGTAGCGATTTTACTTCTCTATGACCTTGGAGTTATGTCATTAGATCTTACGTAAGTCATGACGTGACATGATGTCATTCTGACATCAGTTTCACATATTTTTGTTCACTGGGACGTAAACCAGGATAACATTTATATCCATATATATAAATATATCATCAGATCAGTATAGGCAGGCAATGTCTTTCACAAGAGTAAGTCCCTGTATAAATAACAATAAATTTGTACACCATGGCGCTCCGCCCACACGAGCTGTAGTTTAGGCGGGGCGTCGAAGCGCGGGCGCACGAGCGGCGCGCCGCTTTTACGTTTCGTTCAGGAATAAATGGCAGTGCACTCACACACGAGAGTCGTGTCACAGGCGAGGTGGAGGCGAGGCGGACACGGGGCGGTTGTGCTGAGCTCCACCGCGCCGCGACTCGACCACCATTTTGTTTCGTGCGTAGATGTGTTTACACTTCAAAGATACGTGACGATTTTGAAACCAACGTAAAATTCATTGAAATTTTACTAATGAATACTTGTATTTATGATCATACACGATCTGATTATGTTGAATAAATTGGAATGTATGAAAGAAGCATAGCCGCCCGCGCCTCGACTCTACATAAATACGACGCCTCGACCGTGCCGCGACGCCAGTGGGCGACCCGCTTATGAACTCACCAGTACTAGATTCAGATACTAAAGTTAATGTATAACTATTACTAATTTGCAGATAAAGTTATTTTCGTAACTTCAAATAGAGGGAATCCAATGATCCTATACAAAAACAACAGATATAGTTACATAAAGAAGCCAATGTCACAGTCGTCGATGTCTGAAACATCAAAGAAACGATGGGTTTGCACAAAATGGGGTAGCTGTGGGTGTAGGGCATCTATCGTTACCTTCGATTATATAGTCCTGAAATGCAATGACGAGCATTGCCACTAAAATAACTTATAAATGAAAAGTAATCATACGAGTACATGTGGGTGCATGAGGATGTTTTTATTCGAAGACCTTAATTTAAGCAAAGTGCCCAAAGAAAGAAACATGAATTACTGCCTACTACAAGATGGTAGTTGGAATGAGGACAACAATTATTTGCCGTACGAGTGCCAACTTGTATCAAGACAACTGTAAACTTCTTAATTATAATAAACGTATTTGCTATATAATGTTGTTTCTTTACTTTATCATTCGGCTATGGGACACGGAGAATGTTTTAACTTAAGTATGCATCTGTATAATCTAAACATAGTTTTTATGATGCACCATTTTGCGTATAGAAAGTGAGGCCTCCTTATTAAAATCAGGTTCTTCCTTGCCAACTTGCGAACTTGTTCGTTGCGGGACTCAACCACTAATTTTTTGTTATTAAGTTATACTATAAAAGTGT
Source organism: Arctia plantaginis (assembly GCA_902825455.1). Taxonomy (NCBI): domain Eukaryota; kingdom Metazoa; phylum Arthropoda; class Insecta; order Lepidoptera; family Erebidae; genus Arctia; species Arctia plantaginis. The sequence continues at coordinate 1,135,776 of CADEBD010000348.1, read as the reverse complement.
TGCTATATTTATATACGTATTGCATTAATGTAGAATCAGACATTGTTACAGTGTAGTCTAAACTTGTTTGTGCTTTTAGCTCCAGTTTTCACGGTAACTCGTCATGGTAATCCAGTAATTGAATGTGGTGGCTTCAAATACTTTTTGAAAAATGAACGATACACCACACCGAAGAGAACGTTTCGATGCAGTTATTGGGATCGAGGCTGTCGAGCCACTATCACAACTGTGGAACACGATATTGTCAAGAGCAGAATGATTCATAATCACCGTGAGAATAATAAATTTGCGTTTTTGTAACATTTAAAAAAAAATTAAATCGATGTAGAATACAGGCTTTTATTTCAATACATTTAAACTAAGAATGATTAGTGATCGTAATGGCCACATTCAATCAGAACTCGTCCGACTAAGAAGAGCAAAGCTTTTAGCTCTAGTTAGTTAGGTATAGTTTCGAAGGTTTTACCTTTTAACGAATGAATTGACCGATTGAATAAAATATAAAATATACATATCTAACCCATTGAGCGCAGTGATTAATCATAAATATAATTTTAGAAGTAGCGAATATTAACTATCACGACATGCAATATTTTACATCATTTATATATATGTATAGTTAATTAAGTACTTATATAATTACTTGTACCAATTTCTTTTATAATTTTCTATTTTAAGTTAGTTAGTCATATTTTAATTTAGAGTTACAATAAAATAACATTTATAATGTTTATTGTGTGTTTCAATGTAGGATTTGAAGTTTACACCCCCACCCCCGCCCTGTAAATTCCCAATATTATAAATACAGTTCAAATCTGAGATTGGTAGATCATCAACAGGCTTTAATAATCCACTGCTAGACATAGGCCACTCCTTAGAAAGGAAGTTTTATATCCTACAAAATTACCCTAAGCAAGTTTCCATTCTGCCGGCCATTTTAAATGTCGAAGATTTTTGCGTCAAAAATGTTAACTGTGCCCAAATCACCGTGACGATCGAATAGATGTGCAATAAAGTCGTAATAAGGCCCAAGAAGACATTAATCACCGCAACCTTGGAAAGGGGAATGCCCCCCGACCATAGACACTTTGGCCCTGGGTGCACACATATTTTTTTTAAATGGGACTAATCCCACCCACACGCCCACCACTGTAACTCCTGTGCACCAGGATCCACAGCAGTGACCCACGAACACACCGAGTTATGACACTCGGGAAGTCCCAGGAAGAAATTAAACTGTCTTGGAACCCGCAACGAAATTAATCAGAAGAAAATTGGAGGAGTTGGAAATACAGTAATCCACAACAAATCCACATATACTGATAATATACAATTTAAAAAATGAAATGGTTAAGGAATTGGTATTACATAAAGCTGGAATTTTTAAGATATAAAATGGTTTACAAATACAGTTTTTAAAACACGAATGGCACGCTAAATTGTCATTCGAAACTTGTACCTAATAATAAATATGCCATAATTATTAGATATTTTTATTATTTTTAGATAACTCAATTAAAAAGCATTTCTGTGAAGAATAAATGTATGGATGAATAGACATGATTAACTATTTACCTGCCGTGGTCGAACTTATTGTTGTATAAAATTGCGAACTTTTCGTGACATTTACGTCAAAATTGGCATAGCGTTAATGTCCTCTTGAATGAGTTACTGTGAGCTGTGAAGAATTTTGGCCGGTGTAAAGGCTTAATCAATGGATATCGAGTCCAAACGCACGCAGGATATATCGTGAGAAGCGGGATCGGGATCCATGTTCAGGCCGTGGTCACTGGTCAGTAGGGTAAGAAGAATTGTCGGTGTCAATTTAATATATATGAAATAATAATCTTCGAGGGGCCTTTAAATTATGAACGCCTTAAGGATTTAATTCCTTTTAGTTTTTTAAATTATGTCTTTAATTTATTTATTATATCTTTAAAGTGTTTTTAAGAACAGATAAGACTGACAGTGAAATTGTACAGTACAGTTTTGCATGCAATGTGCTATTATTATGGTTACATCATAATAATTCACGAAAGAATGATTAATGTTAGCAATAAAATAATGAAATCATATAAACTCGATTGAGACAAGAATCAATTATTTTTTTAATGAATTAAGTAACTGGGAACACTTGTTATTTTATTAACAAATGAATGAATTACGGATTAACGTAATTTCATTTTATCTTTTCGTTACTTTTTTCTGCAGAAATTTTGCAAACTTGTATGGATAAATGCAATTAATAAACATAAAGCAATATGTTTTTTTAAGCAGCAAGAGCTAATTGTTCGGCGTTTCATGGACGAAAATGGGCAATCCCCTCTGTGCGTCAGTATAAAATAAAAGTCGCGTCTTTGTACCAGACGAAACGGCAGACCAAATCGTTTTACCAATCTTGAAGAATGAAAATCATTTTCGAATTAAATAGTCAGGGTACAAATGACTGCCTCATTTGTGCTGTAGTAGCGAATGTGATTGCTGTGCTGAAGTCTAAGGTTCGATTCCCGGATCGGACCAAATGTTTGTATGATCTCCAAATATTTGTTTCGGAGTTTGGGTGTTTCCATGTATAATATGTATGTAATTACAAAAAAAAGTAAATAAGTATTCTATCAGTCAATCTATAATGTATATAATCTATATGCTTAGTTTAAAGCTAGATGGCGTTGTGTGTCAGATGTCCGAAATATTATTATTTTATGCAACTGTACTCATATACGAGTACATAGGAGTACTTTAGGATAAATTATAGAAAATTATGGCAGGGGCAAGTAATTAATTATCATCATCACCATCATCATCAACAGCCTTTACTAGTCCACTGCTGGACAGGCCTCTCTTCAGAAAGGAGGTTTTGGCCTACTATACCACGCTGGCCAGACGGGTTGGTATAGGATTTGTTTCAGGTTTTCCCTCTCTTTGAAGTGCGGTCACATTCAATTCAATTCATTACACTGTTATTTTATTAATATCATAATCCGATAATTTTAAGTTTTAAATTTTAAGTTACTCTCTATTGCTTTAAGTACTAACTGAGTTCCGATAAGATTTTTTTATGGGTTCGGTTCCACCATCGAATATTCAAATTTTAGATCGAAGTTCAGTCATCACATCAGATCGTTGTCACTTTGAGTGTCTTAAAAGCACTTATAAGAACTTCTGGTTTTATGTACTAACTCTTTCTTCTTCTTAGTCGTGTCACTCTAATCAGAGTGGTCTTGGCTTCTGCCTGCTGAAGCTAATAGCCACTTAAATCTGGTCTGTTCAGCCATTAGCCTTGTGCTACCACGCGACCTCGTCCCCTTCACTTTTCCTAGCATAACAAGGTGTTTAATTGAGTTACTTTCACTTCATTGTCAATCAGCCTTCACATGACAACTTTTATGTGTACCTAAATATTACGGTCGATCTTGATTGCCTATTGTCATGTAAGTACATACCTTTAAAATATTAAATATTGTTTTTTTTTTTAATTTTCAGGAGCTGTATTCGAATTCACCCGTCAAGGATTTCCTGCAATACAATATGGTGGAAATAGGTTCTTGCTTAAACATGATTCTAGAAACTCCATGAAAAAGCTTTTTAGATGTAGTCGTTGGATTCAAGGCTGTAGAGCCACTATAACCGCTATAGAAAACAATATAATCAGGTCCAACATTTGTCATAATCACTAGCCTGTCGAATCATCTTTTTAGAGAAGTTATTGTCACGGTGATGCAAATACTAACAAGATATTAATCAATAAGTTTACACCTACTAACAAAAATATCGGCCCGCTTTATGTATGCCGACAAGTTGTGATGCTTAATTTCAAATGTAGTTCGTGATTATTATTAGTACACGCTGAGAATGTTCAGATCCAAAAAAATAAACTGGTTGGTTTTTCAACGTGATAATTTGGGTAAAAGTGTTGTTAAAAAAACCTACTATGGTAGAAATCGGGTCGCGGCAAGTTATTGAAAAAAATCGAACAGGTGCACGACAGAGACGGGAAAACGTAAAAAAAATCGAGCGATCTTTTCGCGAGCGCTTTTAGTAGGCAGCAGAATGAGCATGAGCACGGATCTTGTCCAAAATTCGTTTATAACGTAAGAGAGAGTTTTCTACTCCGCCGCCATGCTTTTTAAATTGTTATATTCGTAGGATGTTTTTTTACCGATCGCACTCGAGTTAAATAAATTAAGCATATTGTTAAATTTTCGCAAATTGTGCAGTTACTTAATATTATTTTGCGATAAAACTTTTTTTACAAAAAAATCGGTCAAGTGCGAGTCGAACTCGTGAGCCGAGGGTTCCGTACCTAATTAAAATAATACCTTGATTTTAGCCAAAATTGACAATGCTAGGTCACCGGAACTATCCTAGAGTTTTGGGTCGAAAACCTCTCATTTTGTTTTGGTCGAAAATGAGAGTTGCTAAAGTCAAGTTGCTTCTATTTCTGTATTTCCATAAATAAAAATCCCTGTTTTTTCTCAATACCGGTTTTTCGAACCTGTTCTATTTTTTTCTACAACTAGCCACGAACCGATTTTATCCATTGTTTTTTTTTTAAATAATACTTTTACCGGAGTATCCCGTTGAAAAAACACAGTTTTTTCTTAATATGAACTATATGCATTAAGAGTTATCTGTCAGTAGTTATTTTTTTAAAGACATAGGTATATTTTTATAGCAAATCCTTATTTTTTTGTAAATAAATGTATTCGATTTAAAAAGAATTTCAATAAATGTTAAATTACGAATAAGGACTAATAAATATTTATGTTCTTTTATTATGAAGTGGTTTTTACTGATTATATGATTACTATATGGACTACTCCTGAACATACGTGTCACTCAAAGATTTTATTTCATGGTATAGGAAATGTATAAGGGGCCATCCATAAATTACGTTACACTTTAAGAGGGGGGCGGGGAGTCGGTGAATTGTGGCATTGTATGATAAGTGGTGAGAGGGGTCCTAAGACTTGTGACGTCACTTTGCAAAACCTTATATTAGATATATAGTATCAAAACGCGAAATTAGAATTATTTACAGTATTATACAATTAATCACTTTTGTCTTTTTATATTTGCCCAATTTTTCATTTAACGTTGATTATATATTAAATTGAAATGGAGATACTGCTATAAAATAACAGTTTCAAAGTTAGTTTTATAATTTGTAGAATCTAAAATTGCTAAAATATGTGATGTCGCACTGGGAAGGGGCGGGAGTCGCCTCATAAATGTATTAGCTGTCGCAAAGACAGGGGTGGGGGTCAAAAAACGTCATTCAATTAAATTCGTCAGACGTAATTTATGGATGACCCCTAATAAACAAATATTTCGTTTTTTCTTTCAAAAATCCGTAAATATTTCAAAATGGATTATGATAATTCCTATATAAATGGTATAAGATTTTATATCATAGCATAGAAACTCTTGGAGCTACGAAGTTAAGCACGAATGACTCGTACAGACTGAAATCAACATTCCAAATACACACGAATCTCTTACTCAGAGTTAATTTTCCAGACTGCTACCTAATCTCAAGCTTATGCACCTGTCATTTCACAACTTCATTATTGTAATAATATAACAATACACACCTTGGGTAGGCCTCTCGGTCTATAAAGTTGTTAGCGACCTTGATAGCTAAGCCTGAGATCGTAGGTTCTATTCTCACTAAGGAAAAAAAATGTGTGATGAGCGCGATCATTTATTCTGTCTGGGTGTACTTTATCTATAATATGTTTGTATTTAGAAATATATAAACATGTACATTAGCAGTGTGCTTACCAAAGTACAGGCTCTGCTTCGTTTACGATGTATCATTTCAATATCATTATATCTAGATCTTGACTAACTCCCGCAAGGAATATATCCTGTCGCGTGGGACTTCACAAATATACCTACATAAAATGGACACAAAGAACACCCAGATTCAGTACAACAATTTGTGGATCACAGAAACTGTTGTCCCATGTGGGGTTCGAACCAATTAAAACACTCAGCGCAGTAGGTAGCGACGAGGTGACCGCTTAAGGCATTACGCTATCGTGGAGTCAAAATCTTTAGAAATACTTTCATGAAAAAACGGTCAAATGAAAGTATTTTGTTTTATATAAACTTGTTTAGATTGTTTGAGATATCGACACTTCAAAAATATAATGTACCATACCTACGAAGTGACCACACTGACAATGCTGAACATTATCACGAAACTTAACCTAATGGGAAAGCTATATAAAAATTTACTATGACAATGAAACCTATAATAGCAAACATTTTTTTGATGTGTTTAAGTGTCACTTTAATTTTCAGAAGTAGTTATAACAACGTCGAGGTATGGTAAACCGAAAGTGATTTACAAAGGACACACATACAACTTGTTGAACCCCCATGGACCGAAACAGATGTGGCGTTGTGTGAAGTGGTCCTCCACTTATAAATGCAGAGCGTTCGTTGAAACTTTTGATGGATCCATTCTTAAATACAGAGACGGACATACACATTAAGTCTTATAATTAAGTAGCATTTTAAAGGCATACACAAATGTCATATCAATTTTAATCAAATAGCTTCTATTAAATTTATAAAATAACACATCTGTATGCGGGAATTTTATTTATGTTGTCTTCTAAGAGTGACGCTGTTGATGTTTTAAATAGCTTTCGGTGACCTCTTACTACCATACGTTCTACATGTTTATTTTCTACAATACGTCTAAGATGTGAAATACATATTTTATATAATTATATTTAATGGAAGTGTATTAATTGTTCATAATATTTTATATTTTAATAAGATATTCTTATTTATACTATTACTCTACCTGAAATATTAATACGTCTGTAAATTAAAGCATTTTTTTAAATCTATCTTGAATCATTCATTTAATGTTTTTCAATGCAAACATGTATTGTTTCTTATAAAAATGTTAGAAGTATTAGATTCAATCAATATCTAAAGCTTTCAGATACGCAGCAGGGAAGGGAAAGTCTACTTTGTGTGTGTCAAGAGGAGTTATAAGAGCTGTCGAGCTTCAATACGGACTTTTGATAACGAAATTATAAAAACTAACGACACTCATAATCATACATAATAAAGGTTATTTTGCGTAACCAATATAAAATGACACAGTTATTTGCTATTTCACCTTCAAAATGGCTATCATGCTAGGCTGTACAAAGGACGTAGTAATTATAATAAGTATTTAATTCCAGGAGTTTTAACTGATGTCGTAGGTTCTGGACATATTCTCTTGATGGGCTCTAAAAGAAGAAATTGCGTTCAGTGCTATGAAAACCTACGACAAACGCTGGATTCTTCAGAAGCTAAAAAAAAAGTGAAAAAAATCAAAACTTATTGTTACAAGTGTCAGCAGTCGCTTTGTCGAAAGTGTTTTAAGGATAGACATATAACTTAGAACAGGGCCGCCGCTAGCAGTTTGAGCGTCTGCGTGCAATGCCGATGAAGCCGCTTTTTTTTAACCAGACCGGATGCCTCCCACCGGACAAGCGGGGAGGCGGGGGGGTGTTTATGTTTTTTTTTTCTAATCAAGTTCTTTTTAGCCTTAGAAATCATATTACTTTATTTCAAAGACAATTATACCGCGGAAGCACTACTCTCTCATCAAAGAATGTGAATGTTGAAGCAAAAAGCAATTCTGTTTAAATAATTTGTGGCGAACAAGATGTAAATAAATAGTGAATTTAGCTACTTATTAAATGAGTTAAAACGTAGACGTACGCACGTGCAGCTTTCTATCTTGACACATTTTGTGTGAGTCAAGACGTGCGTGATTTCTTCTTTGTTCTACGCCCAGCCAAGGCTGCACCTCATCCGCCGACAACACCATCACATCCAGTTTAAACCTTATTTTAATTAATTTGGCTGTCATAATCCTGTATCACGTAGAACGCGGTAGCACGCCGTGGCGTTCCACGGTATGTTAAGACGTGTCGCGGTATAATTACATCCAAATAAAGTAATATGAATTCTAAATACGTTGAAATAAAGAAAAAAGAACTAGATAATAAATTTTTCATCAAGCCGTACGGTATCGCGATCTCAGTCAGCGCCGGCCCTATTAAGTGGCTGGGATTTTTGCGGGATGTCACGACGTGACGCGACATGCTTTGGCATGCTGCTTCATATCAAAACATCCTTTCGACGACGTCAGTCAGCGCCCTCCTTAAAACCATCTCTCTCATCTGGCTCTGGCTTTCGCAGTGGTGACACCCAGGCGTTGGTTCTTTGAGAATCAGACGTAGGTGATCTCCATATCATCCTTTGTGTCAGCCGGTATCACAGGATCTCATGTTTCCTCTAGAGCCAATCCTCCATAACGGGACTTAATGCCGCAATAACGGCGCTCCAGGATTAAGCCATCTCAAAATTGCCCGAACGTTCGATTTTTGTTTTTGCCGGCCCCTTGATAATGCCGCCCGTATGGCGTTGCACGCTCTGCACATCCGCGCCCGACGGCCCTGACTAAGAATATCTGTTTCTTAGAAAATAAACTTTTTATACCTTTCGTAATATTATCTCTTCTTTCGTACTTTGTTCGTTCAAAATTAATCCAAAACGAAAAGTTAAGGAAAAGCAGATTAAACCTTTAAAATGTGTATTGTACCAGTTAAAGGTGAGTGATTTAACGGTCTTTAATAATTGAAGCAAATCGAACGACTTTAAAAGAGAAAAGCTTCAGAATGGTTGATCTACTGTTTTGAAACGCTTTCACCATACATAAAGATACTAAAAACACAGGCCCAACCAATTCCAATTGTGAAAATCTTTATGTATTGTGAGTGTTTATTGATTTAAGGTAAGGTATGATGAGTGACTTTACTATGATGAGTTCCACAAGGGGATCTTCCTCCCACGGTTGACATCTGTCAACAATTCACGTTGTGATTTTATTTTATACGACAATTACCTTATAAAAATAAAAATCCTTTATTACAAAAGATAATCCTACCGATAATTCAAATCGTTTAAATAGAGAAACTCTTAGCACTCGCCATCGTCCGTTATACTAGTATAAGCGTTACTGATGCCTTTTTCCTTTTGCTATTAACGACATTTTCGGAAACTAATAATAACATGTGTAATACAATTAAACGGCGCGGTTGAGGCCAACCCCAAAGAAACTAAAAAGCGGGCAAATTATAATAGTTTAGGACATCTACACTAATATTATAAAACTGAACAGTTTTTTTGTTTGGTTGGTTGAATCTAAGAAATAGTCTAAGAAATTACTGATCCGATTTGAAATATTATTTCAGTGTCAGCTCATTTATAGTGGAATGCTACAGGCGATATACCATCACGTTACGACCAAACGGAGCGGAGTATAAAAAAAATGTTGTAAATTGAATTGTTCCCCTTTAAAAGTCTCTTTTAAGATTGGGTCTCTTTTAAAATTTGTTATAAAATAATGCATTATTTGCTAAGGCGTTTTAATAATATAATAATCACAAAATTGCCCTTCGCATAATTTGATTTCAAAATATATCTCAGGGGACATCATAGTCACACGGGGGGGGGTCGTCACACGGGGGGGGGGGGTCGTCTACTCGTCTGTAGATGACCCGAGGTATGTCGGGGCACCAGGGACTTCCTTTCTAGGGTATACCTGGTTCCCCGGCTATTAGTACCCGAGACGGCGTGCGGTTTTAGTCGGTTCGAGTCCGACATGCCACCGACAGGTGGTATCCGAGGGGATTTCCGCACGGAAAAAAAAAAAACAAAAAAGGGGACATCATAGTTTTTAAATAACTCCTGGATTTTTTTTATTTATTTCATGTAGTCAGCCCCCTACATAATAAGATTATAAGACCCAGTATTTTTAACTAAAGTTTCACTCTTACTGATAATAGCGTGATGTATCTAAAACAGCTCCTTAATGTACTTAGACTTCACAAATAGTTTCAACTTCTACGCGATCGAAGTCGCGGGAAAAAGCTAGTTATTCTATAAAAGTCGTAGTTGCTTATTCGGTGATGCTAATGCTATGCCTCGATTTGCCTTTGTTTAAATAGTACTTATAATTAATATTATTTTATATTTATATAAATTTTCCATTTCAGATGCTCTTTTCAGCATATCTAGATTTGGAAAGCCAAAGCTGGTATTAGGAAATCAAAGTTTTAACATTCACAAGATAATTGGACCAAAATCAATATGGCGCTGTCAAAAGTGGCGGTGGGGACAATGTCGCACCACCATAACGACTTTAGAAAATTGCGTGATCAAGATGAATAAACCACATAACCACGATTGACAACTGTGTTACTTCTTACTAAGATGCATTTTTTGTTAGTTATATTTTCAACTTTACAGATTTCGTTATACAGAAAGTCAAAGCAAATTGTTTCAATACTATTATTTAATTGTACTGGGTTTAGTGCAGAACATCAATGCTATACAGCGAATAAGAATACAAGTTCACTAAAGTGTCGTGTAGTGACCACTGCAATTAATGTTACATATTTATTTTATTTTGTGATATCTATATGAGTATTGATTTTTGCATAACATTGCATTAAAACAGTTTAATTATATCTTCGTAATAATTGATTCCTTACTAGCGTTATTCTTCAGAAACAGTACTTGCTTTCGATAATATACCCTATGTCCTTTTATGTAACCTGGCCCTGTACATATCCTTGTATACTTAAAACTTACTTTGACATTCAGGATATAGAAGAGAATATTCAGAAGATAGTTTAGGTTAAATTAGAAAATCCTTCATTATTTTCCAAGATAGTTAAAATATATATATATGTCTTTAAAGCTCACTCAGTTGAGTAAGTAAATATAAAAATTTGTTTGTGTCATATTTTTATCTTTGCTAATATAATATTACTAATATTTTTGTCTATAATCTATACTAATATTATAAAGCTGAAGAGTTTGTTTGTTTGAACGCGCTAATCTCAGGAACTACTGGTAGGATTTAAAAAAATCTTTCAGTGTTAGATAGCCCATTTATCGTATAATAGGATAAATAGGAGCGGAGCATCAATGAAGAATGTTTCAAAAACGGAGAAAATTTATTCCTTTTGAGAGACGCAGACGACGTTGCGCGGGTAAGCTAGTGTTGTATATAATTCTGAAAATGTTCCATAAACAGAGGTGCAAATACATCTTGTATGGATTTAGTTTTTTATAAGTAGAATTTCGGATTATTAGCTTAAAAAGGGGGTTATCGGTGTATATGGTTCCCAATGTAACATCACTTTTTCTACTGCGATGGTAGTCTGACAATTACATGTTTCTGTGTTCGAAAGAAGTGCTCGCAACCATATTTATCGTAGGCGATATAACTTTTCACAATCACCAGTATATTATCACCACTTCTTTTTGTTTACAGAAATACGGATGATATCCTCCAGACAGGGTAAGCCAATGTTACAAGTGGGAGATTACCGATTCTGCCAACATAGTCTGTATCGTAAGGGTGGTCCCAAGGTCCTGTGGATTTGTGCCAAATGTAGCGCCGGATGCCGAGCTTCGATAACAACGATTGATGGAGAAATTGTAAAATTTTACAACACTCACAATCATACAAATAAATAACATACAATTTCGTTTTTGTTTAGTTGTTTTTTTCCAAGCCAGACAATGATAACACATGTTATTATAGTACTCGCATGTGCATGAAACTATGTTAACATTTTACTTTCTTTCATTTCTAAAGATCAAAGTGATTATATCAGGAACGAACCAAATCAAACAAACCGGTGTTTGGAGTATTATATGCCACATGCAATAAAAGAAAACAATTTAGAAATGAACATAATGTCTATTGTTTTTACATTTGCTTCAGAAATAAGAATGATTGAGTCAAGAATGGGTAAGCCTTTATTACAGATGGGAGCATACCGTTTCAATCAACACAGTTTATACCGCAACGGAGGACCTAAAGTGTTATGGATATGTGTCAAGTGGAGCGCTGGATGTCGCGCTTCGATAACTACAGTTGACAATGAAATAGTTAAAATGAATGTTAACCATATACATTAAGGGTTTTATAAACACCCTATTCGCATCAATATTGTATTCGTATCCTACTTTGTTATTATTTGAACATAAAGTTATATATATATATATATAAAGTTCGGAGTTTGAGTACAATGTGTTTCATTATTCCCTTAATGCTGAACGAATAAAAGAAAACCTTTTGTTCTTACTCTATTTGTTAGTGACTGAATTTAATAACTTGAAACTTACCGATCTCGTAACTTGCTTGGAATTGTTGCCAGTAATAATATAAAATAATAACTTAGTTAACACATGTTCTAATCGATAATAATGATCAACTTAGCCTTATACCGGACCTGCGGTTTTCTTACGTGAAAATTGTTTTGTATCCTTCGGGAATAAACCTTTTTTCCTGGATGAAAAGTACTTATCATATATCAGAACATATGGTTTAAAAGTGCTATCGACTGTGGTGTCGTAACTTTTTTCATCACGTAATCACAAGGGTATAGCCGAAGTGGAAAATTTCGGACGTGTTGGTATAAATTTGTGAGTGTATGCAGCACGTCGGGACATAGCACTTCTTACTTATTCTCAATTCTGTCAGTAATTTCTGTAATAGTAGTATTAACACTGGCAATTATATTATTAGCTAGGAAACGCAACTGTTAAGGAATACCACCACTAATAGTCATGTAAATTATTGTGTTATAGTGCGTTGTACGCCACATATCTGCGTACACATAATTTATTTATTATCGATAATGTTACATTGAAAATAAAGATCGTCGCTCCTAGTAAATTCAGAATGGAGTTTTGACGTTTGCTACCATAAAAGTCCTTCATTGTTGAAAATATATCTACAGTTCCTAAGAAGGGTTTTTACTTTCAGTAGGATAAAGTGTGATATACTGTTAAATAAACAATATTAATCAACTTAAGCAAACAATTTTGGAACCACATATTCCCTAACCTTTACTAATGTTCAAAAATGTCTGTTACAGAGATAAAAAGGGTGTACTCTAGAATGGGTAATCCAATGCTTCAAGTGGGTAAGCACCGCTTCTGCCAACACAGTCGTTATCGTAATGGCAGGTATCTTCCCACTGTCCGATGGATTTGTAACAAGAGCTGCAATGGGTGCCTCGCCCATATAACAACGTACAACGACGCTATCGTCAGGATGAATAATGCACATAATCACGATTAAATAACTCCGGATTTAAATCATTTAATCTCATGTTAGCTTATAAAAATGTACAATTTTAATTTACATTCCTTTTTATTCTTTGTAATGTTTAACATTCTAATTGATAATGTATGCATAAGACCGTTTGGATACTAATAGAGTTGAGAGGGTTTATTCGAAAGAAAATAATAATGATGCCCTACTGCAGTTACAAATCCTGAAGCAGCAACAATTGATCTAGACAACCACTCTTACAAATCCCAAACTATAGTTAATTATATTGGGCTATTTCGTAAGAAAACGTATCCATGTTTGTAACTGCAAATAAAAATAAAAATCTGTTGTAGCTATAGCTAATTATAATTAATCACATTATTATTAGTAGAAAATGTTTGTCTAATATAAAACATTTAAACAAAAACCTATATTATAATGTATTCTAATGTATTCGATTGTAAGTTAAATATTTTTTCCTTTTGTTATGATTTAAGAGCTTATTTGTGTAGTGTAGCTCAGTGCAATCGCCACTGAGCTTTATATCCTATCTTCTTCTGACCTATGGCAGGTAATTTCTGTTTGAAATAGAGAAATCAAATATAATTTTGTTAAGTAAATAAATATATTTCAACAGAACTGATGCAATGACTATTTGCCACTTTTTAGAGTAATTTATTAAGGTTCATAATAATAGCTTAATAAATGTGAAAGTTTTAAACGAAGGGCCGCAGGACAAAGACTTACCGTGTCTGTCGCAAGAACATAAATGCTGTTTACTTTTATTTCAGTGACCAGTGTAACTTTATCTGTCATTGTATAGACTCTTATATAATGACAGATCAAAATATATACTGAAATTATATTGGTTTATGTTGCCGTTTTTATATTTTTTAACTTTATATCACATATGCTTTGAAAATGTTAGCTTTCTGCACTTTTAGCTTTATTAAGGTGTACAAACAATTTTCTTCACATATTAATTTACGAGTATAAATGACGACGACGAGGATTTGTTAAAGCTACTAATATTTATTATTAATGAAATTGTTTCTTCTCATTTTAAAATTATTGGCAATGAGAGTAGTGTGCAGTGTGCAACTGTTTTTTTATTAATTACAATTCCGGTTTAGATCATTGCCACTATTGGTTAAAAAATAATTCAAAGACTCTGTGTATAATGCACTCCAATTGTGTAAAAATTATCATACTACTCGTATAAAAATGTTGGGTGCCACGCACCGAATTTGGTAGTGGGTTATTTCTATTACTTAGTCATAAAATAAATCTGAATATTCAATTATAGGTACTGTTTCTAAAATAGGAAACAAACTTAGTTTAGCATTTCGTCTTTTTCATTATGTTTACGAGTACATTGTTTAGAAGAGATGTTGATTGTTTACTAAGACATGTTGTAGAAATTATAAATAAATCGTAACCGCATTTAAGTATTAATATAATCAATATTAAAGTAGTAAATGGTATTACTGAAGTATTTTTCATTTTTTTATCACCTTATTTAAATAGAACATTTTGGTTAAACCTCAACCAGACAGAACATCAGAAATCGAGGGTTTCGAGTATCGATCACGTAAAGTGTATTGTCTGCATATAGAATATTGTGTGTGCCTTATATGAGTATATAGAACGCTAAACGTAAATTCCTTTTTTATAGGAATAAGAATGGTAGAGTCAAGAATGGGCAAACCGATGTTACAAATGGGTGAATTCCGCTTTTGTCAACACAGCCGATACAGAACTGGGGGACCCAAGGTCCTTTGGGTTTGCATCAAAAATTGCTCAGGGTGCCGCGCCTCCATCACCACGTACAACAATGAAGTGCTGAAAATAAATAGTACTCACAATCACATTAGAAACAGAAAGTATAAAGTTTGAGTCTTAATAAGTGTAAAGACTAAATGCCATAGAATATTTCAATGGCATTGAGTCGATATCCCACAGTTTCATAGTGCAAATATACCTGTTTGATATGTTAAGATTATTCTTATTCTTATGTTATATTATGTTATTGTTACGTCTGTCAAATCGTAGATATAAAGATAGATGATGTCATCGGCAAATATTAACAATATACATAGGTACTCGTATTTAAATGAATTAAAACACATACTGTATGTGTTTTTACTCACTAAACTCGAGCACAGTTTAATTTAATTCCTATTTTGGATTTTTTTAATAGATTGTATGAAATAAATTTACTTTAATTTAAATCTGTTTCCTTTTTATTAACCACTTTTCTTCGTAGTACCTACGTTTTTTCGTCTTCTGTCGACGACATGAAATTTCAAATAATACAAACTTGTTTCAGGTATAACTATAGGTGAATCAAAGAGAGGTCAACCGATATTACTGATGGGTACCTACCGTTTCTATATACACAATAAATATCGCGATGGCAGGCCCAAAGTTTTGTGGGTCTGCGTCAAGTGTTGTACTGGGTGCCGAGCTTCGATTTTCACTTTCAACAATGAAATTATAAAAATGAATGTTAATCATAACCACTAAGAAGTGCACCTAACCTAAATTTTACTTACTATTTGTTCACTGCTTCGTTAAATTTCAATTATATATGTTTATAAACCGCCATAGTTGGCACTCTTTTTGGGGGGCCTTCGTTCAGCAGTGACATAATTATATTTATTATTATCACAAACTAAATAAATTATATTTGTTAAGAACATTATTCTATCTATCTAATCTTGTTATATATTCGAGACAGTGTTTAACATAATGTCGCACAGTAATGAAAAAAATGCTTGGCACTGTTTAAAATGTCTTAAAAATTATACATTGACGTTTCTGACTAATCGTATGAGTAATTATAAATGCGAATAAAGTCCTCTGTCTTTTTCTAAAACATAAGGGGTAATTGTCATTAAAAATTATTTCATAAAAAAAAACGTAATATTGTAACATTGTATTGTGTTTAGTTATGGTCTGCTGTTCCCTAGCAATTGAAAAAATTGTTTTATATTGTAGAGTTAATGGTTTACAAAATCTACAATAACGGGCGAATAAAGTTAGCTAGTACTTTATTATAGTTTAGTAGGGTGAGTATTAACAATGAACAACTTAATGTTTAGGGTCAAAGTGTAGTCAAATTAGTTCGATCTTATATTTATTCGAAATCCCATTCTCATTGGCTAAGCTTATTAATAAATCCAACCAGTTTACAGAAAGTAAGTTACGAGTATATGGATATTTAGTTTTTCTTTATTTACCGCCGGTTGAACGTGTACCTTCTTTGTTTTTGCTTCAGAAATAAGAATAGTCAAGTCGAGACAGGGCAATCTAATGCTGCAAATGGGTGAAAACCGCTTTAGCCGTCGTGGCGGATTTCGGACTTTAGGGTCCAGGGTTACATGGATATGTGTGAAATGGAGCCCTGGATGCCGTGCATCGATTACTACATTGAATACTGACGTCATTAAAATGAACAGTACTCACACGCATAACAAAAGAAATAATTAAGTCCGCGAGACCTTTTTTTTACGTGTTGAAACTCCCTCGGGCCGTCACTCCACCAAAAGTAGTCAGACAAAACACTTTAAAAAAAAGTTTTAGGTAGGTACATAACATAAGTGCCCATATATTTTCAGTTGGGTTGAAATCCGGGTGGTAGTGTGGTAGACAAAGGACACTGTGACCATGTTCTCTTAGCTTTAAATTTGGAATTACTTGTAATTGCATTTGTAACAATTTCGTGTAGTTTTCTGCATTCATATTGTTAAGGTAATCGTGATTTGCTTTGAACATCAGCAGTGCATTTGGTTTGAAACCGTCGTCTCCGCAGACATGAACTACTATTAAAGGATTTCCTTTAGAAATTGGTTTCTTCAAACCGAAAGTGCTGGCATCAGAATACGATTTCGAAGAAGTGTGACACCTGTATATATATATTTCGTCTTTACAGACGGCTGGCTGGCTCTGAATGCGATATTCGGAAACGTATCTCATGTTTTTCCAGTAGAATTTTTCTATACCTATACTATTTTTTGTCCTTTTCCATTTAAATTCTAAAAGAGACTCTTCTTTACAACAAAATTGAACTTGGATAGTTTATTTCCGTTTTCAACTTTTCATGTATTCGCTTTATAGATGGCACCTCTTTTTCAGTGATGTGAAAGTTGTGAATAGTTCTTCGAATTACCGCTTTATCAAAATCGTCGACAATGATATTTTTCCTGCATCTGGTATTTTTCGGAGATTAAAATTTGCTTTCGTCTTCCATAAGACCTTCAAATAAAACTTTTTTAACAGTGGACAGTGGAATTCTCGTCGATGTCGCTACCAATTGGGTTGATGTAGTGACACTTGACATATCGCTCATGTCCTTAAAATAACTATTTAAATTACACAAAAATTCTTTTACTTGGCTATTTAAAGATCTTCATTTATTTGTATTGGCATTCATTTCACTAATGAATCGAACACAAAAACAAAATATTAAGACTTAAACACGTCACGCTGCTACCAGTACAAGGGGTGAAGTGAGGAAGGTGACAGGCGGGGTTGCCTCGCGCGAGGGTTGCATCGCGCCTGAGGCCGATTGCGAAAAAGCAGTATAAATCGGTTTAAACCAAGCAAAGGACGCGTCGTGCTCTAGGCCGTCGTCACACCTACACTATCTATGTGCACTCACACAAATGTAAAGCTCAGCCTAGCAATAATGTTCTACAAAAGTCCGCGACTATTGTAGAACATTATTGCTTGCCTTGGTTTAAAATATTATCATACCATATTGCCTAGATAGATAAGTTCGGTAGTTTTTTCTATAGTGCATACACTATATTTTATTTCATATCTACCTGATTTCGGCTTTTGGCATCATTAAACTGTTGCTATAGCGATAAAAGTGAATGCCAACATATCAGTAACTGCCTAAAATTGGCTTTTTTGTTTAGTAGTAATTGTGATTATTGTGAATAATTTGAATTAAAACCAACATTTGACAACGAAAATATTGTGATAAAATACCTGGACTGACCGGATTTTTAGATATTTTTTAATTCTTTACATTTACTTTTACGTGTAATTCGCTTAAATATAATATATAATATAAATGCACTAAAATGAATAGATATATTTTTACATCCCAAATATGTACGTATATACTCGTATTTTATGACAGCAACTTAGGTAACCAACAGAAATGTTGAAAGAAATGTTCTAAAAAATGTTTCAATATATTGTCTTGTTCATTACTTTTTTTTAATAGTTGCAAATATATATATATGGATACAAATGGTTTAATATGTGATATAACTGACCCCTGTACCACATTTAATCCAAATCCTTTCAGCCTCAGAGATGTCATTGAGCAATATCAGCTACAGGAGAAAGTACTTAAAGTTTTTTAATGTTTTAAGTCTTCTATCTATTATTAGTTTGATATTCCAAAGCCACAGGATACGTGATGGTTAAAAATATATAGACTGATCTAACTGGTTTCAAGTAATATTGATACAAACAAACAAAATTTCATTTTTATTTACGTAGTTTCTTTTTAATTTACTATCTGTTGTGTTGCAGAAATACGAATGATTACATCGAGCAAAGGCAAGCCAATGTTACAGATGGGAGAATACCGCTTTAACCGGCATACTAGCTATAGGCCAAAGGGGCCCAGAGCTTTGTGGGTCTGCGTGAAATGGAGCTCTGGATGCCGCGCATCAATAACAACGTTTAGAAATGAAATTATTAGGTTTAAATGTAATCATACTCATAGAAACTCCATTAACTAATTACAAGATCATTTTACTTATAACTAACTATTAGCTGCGACCCCGCTCGCTCAAAACTTGGAGTATGCAGAATTTAACAAAAAATAAGAAAGCGTAACAAACACAGGATTAACAAGATAAACAAAATGTCTATATAAGGGTCGAAACTATGCCAATGAGTATTAAATAGCCGTATCAATTATGTAGGTAGAAGTAGAAGAAAAGTAGAATTTAGATAGAACAAAGTGAAAAATTAGAATTTAGCCGTAGATTTAAATCGATGTACGCTCCAATATTAAATTGAATTCTCTACAGAAATAGGGAGGGTCGAATCAAGAATGGGCAAACGGATGTTACAGATGGGAAAGTATCCCTACAATCAGCATAGTAACTATCGCCTGCTGCTTGCATATATTAACAGTCGATAATGAAGTGTTAAAATGAATAATAGTCATAACCATTAATTACAATTCTGACACAAACTGTATAAATAAAATAAATAACTGTGATTCACGTTAAATGCGTTTTCAATTTATAGACAGATTTACACGCTCTTTAAGGTTGTATAGTGCTCACCGTATGTCTCCGTATGGCTCACCGTATGTGTAAATTAGTAAAGCAATTATTAGGAATGTGAATTTATTATTCAATAATAAATAAATACAGTAATAACACAAGTTACAGTTTAATAAATAGTGAAAATCGTGGATAAGTGCTCAATATATATGGACAAAGTGAAAACAAAAACAATAAACTAGTAAAACAGTGCAAAAAAACAGTGATCACAACATTTGAAAAGGAAGTGTCATTTGTTTTAATGTTAAAACTATAGACGTTTTGTGAGACTTTATACACCAACGGAACAACAGTGGTAACGAAATCAATAAGCATTAGCTTTACAACTGCGTTATAAGATAATTTAGTGAAAATTCTGACAACATAACCTAAAACAAAATGCGCCATTGAATTCAGCATTATCCGTTTTTAATACTACTGTATATTTACTC
The DNA here is from genome assembly GCA_902825455.1 of Arctia plantaginis. Taxonomy (NCBI): domain Eukaryota; kingdom Metazoa; phylum Arthropoda; class Insecta; order Lepidoptera; family Erebidae; genus Arctia; species Arctia plantaginis. The sequence continues at coordinate 1,115,866 of CADEBD010000348.1, read as the reverse complement.
CATCTAGCGGAAAAGGGAAGTACTACCTACACTCGAGTAATCGAACATACTTCCCAATCGATTCGATTCATGCAAGAAGTTCCTGCAAGCGAGAATAGAGGACACTACCTGTACCAAACAAAACAAAGCCAATACATTTTAATATTTCTTCTACAAAATGACGCAGGAAAAGTCGGAGGTAATGGCGGCGCTTCGCGCGATCCAAAAGGATCTTGATGAACAGAGAAAATTGATAAACAAAACTGCTGAAGAGGTGACAGACAAGGTAACAGTTAACATTAACAAAATAATTGAAGAAAAAATTTTAATCCTCGAAGAAAAACACGAAAACCTTAAGTTAAGAGTGGAGAACCAAGAAAGTAGAATATATTACTTAGAGAAACATGCAAGGCAACGTAACCTAGTATTCTTTGGGCTACATGAAGATGAAAAATCATACCATAGTATGGAAGGTAAAATAACAGATTTTGTAAATAAATTTCTCCCGATAAAAATAGATTGCACGGACCTAGAAGTCGTAAGAAGAATAGGAAAAAAGACCGAAAAGCCACGACCCGTAGTAGTTACTTTTACAACCCTGGGGAAGAAGATTGGTATCCTTAAAAATAAAAGAGTTCTAAAAGATACACCATATTATGTAAAAGAGGACTACCCACCCTCTGTTCTACAAATAAGGAAAGAGCTGCAAGAACGACTGAAGGCCGAAAGGGAAAAGGGTAATAAAGCTATAATAAAATATGACAAGCTTGTCATATTAGAGAACATACCTAAAAATAATAAAAACAAAAAAAGAAGCCTCCCAAACTCGCCGGAAAATGCCCCAAACAATTCTGGCCAGCAAATACCTCATGTAAATAAGAAGAACAAAACTGTACCTGCCCTTACAAAGCAAAGGTCTTCGAGTCTGCCCGATAACATAGTAAAACCGGGGATATTAAACTACTTGACTATCAAGAACAATAATAACACCACAAACAAAGAATACAATGCCACCAAATCATAGCAACGAGCACTTCAACCCCTCCCGAAAAACCACAATGAAGAAAATACAACAACACACAAATCACATCTCCCAATCCGGCCGGTCACCGTGGGAGGAAAAGACCGAAACCCTCCAGAGACAAATAACTCAAATAAGTTAGAACCTACATATAATAACCTACTCTATATTGCAACATTCAATGTAAATACATTATCATCACACGCCCGCCTTTTAGAACTCATGGAGGCACTGGAAAATACAAAATTCGATATAATTGGCTTATCTGAAATCAGAAGGCGAGGAAATTTAATTCAAGAATATGAAAACGTTATCCTTTACTACATAGGAGAAACTCCAGGCCTTTATGGTGTGGGCTTTCTCGTAAAAAAATACCTCAAAGCCCACATCGTCAGCTTTATTGGTCTGTCTGAACGGGTGGCTCTACTGACGCTAAATATTAATAATTTCAAAATCAGTTTGATACAAGCGTATGCCCCAACAGATGCTGCAAAGGATGAAGAAATAGAGCGTTTCTATGATATTATTGACAAAGCCCTGAAAATATCAGAGAAGAATATAATAGTCATGGGGGACTTTAACGCCAAAATTGGCCAACCGAAACCAGAAGAATATATGATCATGAAAAACTACGGCTATGGCACAAGAAACAGCAGAGGCGAACGACTAATCGAATTTGCATACGAAAATAAGCTGTCAATTATGAATACTTTTTACAAAAAGAAGAATAACCAAAGATGGACCTGGCGTTCTCCAGGCGGCTCTATTAAAAATGAAATAGACTATATATTAACTAATTTAAAGAACAATGTGCAGAATATACAAGTAATCAACTTGAATTACAATACAGACCACAGATTCCTAAGAGCAACATTTCTTATACAAAAATTAAAAGTAACTAGAATGAACTACACCAGCAACCCAAGAAGTTCCCTAAGAAATGAAGAAGAAATATCGAGATTTAAACAGTCACTCACCGAATGCAACGAAGACCTTAGACACTGCCAACAAACCAACTCTGTACAGGAATGCTATGACAAAATACTTAATATTTTAGATACTAGCTTGAAGAAAGCTCTTATTCACAACAGAGATAGAGTAAGTAGCAGTGCGATATCTGCCCATACTACAGAGCTAATACAACGTAGAAGGGCGCTACAAAAAATCAAACCAAAGACGCGAACTATGAAAAATGAATTGAAAGCATTGTACAAACTAATAAGTAAATACGTTCGAAGAGACTACGCGACTCATCGTAAGATTACTATTGAAAAGCACATTAACTTTACAGGAAGTCTTAAAAAAGCTTACAAGGAACTGCGATCTCATAAAGTATGGATAGAAGGACTTCACGACGCTCAAAATACAACGTACGACCGTAAAGGTATACTGAACATAGCAACCAGCTTTTATGAAAACTTGTACAATGCTCCAGTACGTCAATATGTTGATCAAAATGAATTAAAATTTGATGACAATGGCAATGGCATAGAGATAAAACCAGTCGACGAAACAGAAATTATAATGGGAATTAAAAGATTAAAAGCAGAGAAGAGCCCAGGACCTGACAGAATAACGAACGAGGCCATAAAAATAGCAGGTCCCTTTCTGGTAGACCCTTTGACTCATTTATTTAACCTAATATTAAGCTCCTCTACAACACCTACACAGTGGTCAGAGTCTGATATAATACTGCTGTTCAAAAAGGGCGACCCACTAAACATAGGCAATTACCGGCCAATTAGCCTCCTTCCTACTCTTTATAAGCTATTCGCTTCGACTATAGAGAAAAGAATCAGTTCTACATTAGAGAAAAGCCAACCAATCGAACAAGCGGGATTCCGAAGGGGTTTTTCCACTATAGACCACATCCATTCTTTAGAACTGATTATAGAGAAATATCAAGAATTTCAACGTTCACTCTACATAGGATTTGTTGACTATCAGAAAGCTTTTGATACAATACTACACCCCGTAATATGGAGAGCTTTACAATCACAAAAAGTGGAGGAAAGGTACGTACAAGTCTTAAAATACTTATATGAACACAATATTAGTAGAGTAAAACTGGAGAGCACAGGAGAACCCATTCCCATCAAGAGAGGGGTAAGACAAGGCGACCCCCTATCACCTCGACTATTTATAGCAGTACTGGAATCGATTATCGGCAAATTAAATTGGGAAAAAACCGGTATATGTATAAAAGGTAAATATATCAGCCACCTGAGGTTTGCCGATGACATTGTCCTACTAGCAGAAAATAGCACCGAGCTGGAGTCAATGTTAGTCACAATACAACAAGCAAGCAGAGAAGCAGGACTAGAAATGAACCTGTGCAAAACAAAACTCATGACAAATGCCGCACAAAACTCTATATGTCTAGACAACACACCGGTGGAGTACGTCGAGAGCTATATTTATCTAGGGAAACATATTTCCTTCCAAAAACGAAACAATGATATAGAGGTAGATAGAAGAATAAAAACGACATGGAAAAAGTTTTGGAGCCTAAAGGAAATCTTAAAAAGTCAGATGCATATTAAAATTAAAAGAAAGGTCATGGACACCTGTCTGTTACCAACGCTAACCTATGGCTGTCAGACCTGGAAGTTCACCGCAAGGGTTAGAAATAAAGTCAGATCCTGCCAGCGAAGCATGGAGAGAAGTATCACAAAAATTAGAAAATGTCAAAAAATTCGTCACACTACAATCAGACAAAAGACAGGGGTAACAGATGCTCTCACCTACGCCCTAAAGTTAAAATGGAGATGGGCAGGACACGTAGCGAGAATGACCGACGATCGCTGGACAATCCGCACGACGTCATGGCCAGGCCCAGCGGGAACCCGAAAAAGAGGAAGACCTATAACCAGATGGGTGGACGACATCACACAAGTAGCAGGCAAAGACTGGCAAACAGAAGCCAATGACCGTGACCACTGGAGTTCTCTGGAGGAGGCCTTCACCCTCACAACTTGAGGGGTTCATGCATATTTGCATTAGAAACTTTTCTTAAATTTACAATTATTTAATCAAGAAAATTTTAATTTTTAATTTTACGCATCTTAATAATTAACATTATTATTATAAGAGCAATCAAAGTTTATTTATTTATTTTAATTTAATCTATTAACAAATCAATTCTATATTGTATTTTGATAATCATTTTGTGGAACATGAAATATATATGATGAAATAAGTTCTTAATATACTCGTACCTATCGCTTTTCAAACCACATTTAATATATCGTTTTCATGATTGTAACTAGCAAAAAAAAGAAGTTAATATTGGATATTTATTGCATGAAATAAAAGGCTTTTTTTATTTTTATTTTATTTTATTTATTAATAAATAAATAATAATAATATTGTACCACATTCACACAACGCCATCTAGTCCCAAACTAAGCAGAGCTAGTACTATGGGTACTAGACAACTGATATAAATACATATATACTTTTTTTTTGTAAATACATACTTATTATACATAGAAACACCCAGACCAAATCAAACATTAAATGTTCATGCACACAAATGTTGGACTTGAGCGGGAATCGAACCCGCAATGTATCTTTATAGTGTCTATTTGACTTTGTATTCTTCATTAATTACTTTAAGACGAGGTAATCAATATGCTACGCAGAGGATTGACACACGCGATTTTCGTTTTGAATGTTTGTGTAGTGTATTTTTCTGAAGAGTGAATTCCTATTACAGACCTGGTAATGATCACATCCCGGCGAGGAAAACCGATGTTACAAAAAGGAGCATTTCGCTACTATCAACATAATTGTTATAGAAAAGGTCCCAAATGCTTGTGGCTTTGCATCAAGTTTCGTGCATTAGGCTGCCGAGCCTCCATCATGACTATCCACGGCGATGTTGTAAAAATTAATGACGAACACAATCATTCGTAATGATATGTGAACATACACAATTATTTTTTTTATACAAATTATGACTTGACTCTCTCACACACGGTAGAAAAATTACACCCAGACAAAGAATAAATGATCATGTTCCTTACATAATTGTTGGTCAACAATGGGCTGACCAGCAAACCAATCTTGCCAGTCAATCTTTGCAAATTAAAATAATTTATCTGTTGTGTTATATATGATGATAAAAAGTGATAAATCGTTGTTTGTAAAACCAATTCAATATTAAATTTTATCAATAAAACTATTAATTATTTCCAAATCAAGATTATTATCCATTATGTTTTTTAAATATTCCTGTAATAATAACGCTCAACAAAGTGATAAAAAGTATGATTTAATAAGCAACATATAGATCAGCTAATCAAATAATAAAACGTTTTCAGGTGGAATTTGGTTTTCTAAATCAAGGTACGGCAAGCCCATCATAAACATAGGAGGATACCGATTTAACCGTCACAGATTTAAAGATCAAAAAGTACTCTGGGTTTGTGTCAAATGGTCCTCCAATTACAACTGTCGTGCTACTGTGACCACTCTAGATAATGTAATTGTCAAGACATCGAAATTTGGACATAACCATCAATAAAACTACCATGATAACGATGTAGGTAATTTAAAAATTCTGTTTTTACACCCTAATAAAGAAGCGTTCGTGCAGAACAATATGACCAAGGTAGTGGTAATTTTAATATTGTTCTCTCATTATACTTTCAGTATGGATTTATATAGGCATGCCTCTTTAGAAGTTGCGAATTTCAATCTATTCGTTGGCATGTAGATAACGAATAGATTGTTTTATTGCTTGTTATTCGTGTTAGTTAGTCGTCGTTAGTTGTATTGGTATAACGTACATGTAATGTTTAGTATCTAATTTACATCAAAAAGCTTTTTGTTGGTACATTTGCTATGACACCATCCGTGTTTTAATTCTAGAGTAATACCTTAAAATACACTACTATTATGACTGTTTTATGTTACTTTACATATTTATTTCGTCATATTTTTTTAAGATGTATGCGGTGTCTCGAGCTGACTGTAATAGGACAATAGTGTGAGTATTTTTTCTTCTTCTTTCCTTAATTTTCGTTATTCATTATATAGGTGAGCAAAAACACAGATTGTAAAAATAATCAAATATTGTTTTGCATTTCAAATAGATTTTAGTCAGTTGTTAGTTGCATATCAGTGGCGTGTAACTTCTGACGTCTTGAATATAAATAGGCCTTTGTCACTTTGGCAAATAACAATAAGATATGGATACACCTTGATAATCAGCCCAACTTTGCAATTAGCAGGGGCTAAAAGTTTATACCTCGTCAATCTAAGTTCATTTAACAAAATTAAATTGAATATATTTTTAAAAGCTAAAAATCATATTGCCAATCCCATTCTGTGATCATTACTTGTACAGACAAAAATCGAGATAGAAGTTAGGAGAAATTGTCTTCGCTCTTCTCGATAATTTAAGGACATTAGTTATCCATTTAGCAATTACAACACATGTCTAATAGTTAGCAGTCCCAAAACAGAAGATCTTTGAACTACGCACCAACATCATTACAAACATGTGGACATTGTTAACCTATCGGGCGGCTCATATTGCAGCAACATTTTTTGTTTACAGGTGACAAAGATGTTAAGTATTTTGGTTTAATCAAAATTTGGAAAATGTGCCCTTCAGATTGGATGTACAAGTTTCACCAATGGACATAATTTTAAAGAGATAAAATACCATGGCTTTTGGGCACGGCAAAATACATCTTCCGACGATGAAGCCCTTCAAAACTTTAAGTATTTTTTTTATTTTACTTTATAAAAAGAAGACACATTAGTCCAGTCAAAAGAACGAGTTCGAACTTTGACCGTTGTCTGTTCCCGAGTGCGTAGGCTTTTCTCGTGGCGAAGCACCAATCGGCGGAGTTCGGTATGTCAGTAGTGGACACTTCTGGCAAGCATTTGGTAGACTACTAGAATTTTTATTTAATGGATGTAACTTTTGAATTCTTGTTAAAGGTGAATTATATGTAACTCAATGTTAACTCTTTTACATTCACCTTCCTTTAGATCAGAAACTGTTTTACCGTTTAAATCACCAAAAGCTCTATCGACATAAAGCACTGCAGTAAGGTATGGGTTTAAATAATGGCTTCAGTATCTTCAGTACATTATACTTTAAACTGGAAGTACTTTTAGTACTTTTTCTGTCTGAAGTAAATCCTACTAAGTCAACGACATAAAGACTGCTGGAAGAGGAAGGGACGGAAGCGATATTAAAAACCATAAATATAATAAATGTAATAAAAAACATGGTCGAAATTCACGCAAAGTTCACCAATTCATTAAATTTATCACCGGTTAAAGGAAAGATATTTTTGTATTTGAGATTCGTGACCTACATGTATGTATCTAAGAAAATAAACATAATTAATAACACGTCATATACGTATATTTTTTGGTTGTTGTTAAGTAATCCCTCCAGCTAATGAGAGTATAAAAGTACATGTACCTAATAATAAAATGACTTGCTATAGCAGGTAGGTATATTTGAATTTTGTTTTCAGGTATAATTATTACAAGGTCCAAATTTGGCAGACCAGTGATGATACAAATTGGAGGATATCGTTATTATCGAAAAAGTGGAAATAAAGGTCCTACTGTAAACTGGGCATGCTCTAAATGGTCAACGAAAAACTGCAAAGCTTCACTTATTACTTACAACGATGATATCGTCAGTGGTAAGAATGATCACAACCATTAAGAATCTTTTTTAATTTGTGAAAACCTAATCTAATTAATTTCAGGTTAACGATTCCTGTCCTGTTTTGTCCCCTAAGTTTTTGATTGAAGTTGACAGTGTGAACTCGTAAACAATGAACTATTTTGTGACGAAAAACCTTTGACTTTGATAGTAATACGAGTAGTAATCAATAGATAAATGTTTTGATGTCTGTATTCTTCACATCTGAACTTAACGATACCAAATGCTACTAATAAAAAGATTTCTCTACTTGTAACGTAGCTTGTTTATAGATATTATTTATAGATATTAAACTTTTTATTAATAATGACTGATTGTACCTGATTGTTATAGGCATCATAGTTTTCTAAATATTGTTATTTGTGTATTTTTGTTAATTGTCTGAATGATTTCTTTAATCTGAATATTTAGTTAATAATATTATCTCTCTCGGGGCGATTCCCTAAAAATACAATTAACATTATTAGTAACTAAATAATGAGTTATTTTACTTAAAAATTGCAGTAATTAAGTGCCGAAAGATACAGGGTTGATGAGAAGAAGCTGCTTGCGATTTTCCAATTTTCTGACTAATAATTCCAAAAGTTATCGTTTTGTCCTTCTTTAAGGGCACCTCAGGTAATTGTCTATTTGTGCGCATGGACATAGTATGTTCACTAGCCAGTAAGGTTGGAAACTCTTGCTTCGTCAAAAATAGGCCAGCTGGATCGGAGTGATACCACAGTCTCACAGAAAACCGGTGTTAAACCATTCTTTCGTTGCTTTCCATGGAGTGGGTTAAGTTATCGCCCCATTTTTTTTAACGTGTGGAAACCCCTTAGGGCCGTCACCTCACCTCCGACTAATCTTGGAGGACAAAAATGCGGCGGTAGTCACTTGAAATCCAGTGAGCTGTCTGCTCGTTTGCCCCCTATAAAACAAAAATAAATGGTCTTTTCTAGGAGGCTGTGTCTTTCTTCAGGTATAACTAACAACTAACAAATAACTGTTTCATTTTTTTGAAACAGTTTTATTATTCATACCAAAAAAAAGCATTGATGTGGTAACTTTTTGATATCTGATTTTGAAAAGTAATAAAAGTTAATTAATATCAATATTATAATAGCAGAAATGTTATAGAAAAATATACGGGTGTTGGGGCGTTTCGGTCCGCTCGTGTTTCGGCCCCGGGTCAAAACGCTTAAATGCATCTTTTTCAATTGTCTATTTGGCTCATTTTTAGATAGTGGACCGAATTGCTACTCTTTGAATGTGGCGATTTTAAATGAAATTTATTATTTTTTTATTTTGTTAAGTACAGTCGAATTCAATTGTTTCTTGTTCGTTTAATTTATTAGAAATATATCTTCACGTCAGTATTCCATCCAATATGTTGAACAATATAAACAAACTAAAAATATTTTTAGCACAGTTACAGGTTACAGCATAGAAAAATGTTGTTTTTAAGTTACTAATTTCTCTGCAATGTCTTTTCACTATCCCAGTCAAATATTTTAATGCCATTACGGCTTAGTTATAATTATTTAAATATTGATCTACTCTCTAAAAAAAACCTAGAAGCAAGTATTACAATGTACAAGTGTAAAGAGACTACTTACTTCGCTATCTTACTAAAAGGAATGGGGTCTTTTATAAAAGGGACTTAAAAAATTAAGCTTGAAACACCAAACGCATTTTAAATTTGTAGACCACGGCTATCACTTGCGAATACACTCTTATTTGTCTTGTTCCTTATGAATATACTATCATGATTAAGTCCCGGCCTAACCATCCTATGATATCATCAGTTAAATAAGACAAATTAAATAAATTGTTTCATTTCCTAACTTAATTTTATACTACAAAAGACTGGTGACGCCGATCAGATTGAAAGGAATTTCTTGTAATGATACAAATAGTTTAATAATAATCTAAGCACTGATTTTATTTCACATGATTTTACTAAAATGTATGTAGAAATTGATGTATTAAAAAAAATGAATCCATATTCTGAGTTTCAATGCAATTACAATTGTATACATATATTATGTAGTGTGTACACTTGTGATGAACTATGAAACCTATCGTAAGATTGTATGTTAGAAAAATTATTAAAGAATATGAGAGTAATAACTACTTGAAAACTATAGATATTTCCACAGGCGCCTTTTACACGATCTCAAGATACGGAAGGCCGGCTATAGAGTTCCAGAATTACAGATACAACTTGTACGTGCCACATTACTCACGCGTCCGAGGGCTCGTCGACACTGTTAGGAAGAAATGGCGATGTGTTAAATGGGGAACCAGTAACTGCCGAGCTGGGATTCTAACTGTTGACGGAATTATTGTCAAAGTGACTAATGAGCATAATCACTGATTTTAGTATTTTGTTGGTTTTACTAATAATACTGTTAGAAACACCACTGCTTGGGCGGATAGTATTGGTAACGGGATTTGGTAAACGAGTATATTAACAATTCACTAAAATGACTTTAATTTTCATGTAAAGAGTGAAATAATTTAACGTGTTTAAAATATTTGGCTTATGTTTTTAATTTTTGTAATTGTATAAAATTGTTTACGGGGTTAGAATGGGCGGCCGTTAGAAACGAAGCTCTCATCCCGATGTGCGAGAGCTACATCGGGATGAGCCGATGTAGCTCTCGCTCCGATGCAACTCTAGTGGCCGCTGCTTAATAATTTTAAAATGTGTAAAATATCTTATCACTGAAGTTGGATACACAACAGCTTAATTATTCTTTGAGAGTCTACGCCAGTATATTGTATTCACCTTTTAAAATTATTAGGAATATATAAAGGAATTTTAGAAATATCCAAAGTACTTTAAAACTTTACATTTTCGCCGAAAATGCATTATGTTGACGCACTGACTGAATATTGACACAGATTTTAACGTTAAAAATTGACGATTTAAATAATATTAATGATTTATTACTTGACACACCTCTATACTCACCAGACTGCTAATAAATATATCAACTGGTATGTGTATATATACTTACATGTACATCATCATATCATCATCATCTTCTTACCCTTTTCCCGAATTTATTTGGGTCGGTGTAATAGTTAGTTAGGTTAGTTTTCTTCTCCCATTCTTCTTAATCACTCGACATCCCGATTCACGTACTCCTTCATTTCATTATAATATGTACATATTATATATACATAAATTACACTCAAACACAAAAAAAATCGCGCCCATCACATTTATGGAGTGGGAATCGAACCTATGTTCTCTATCCTATATATTTTTTTATTAATTTTGTGCAGAAAATATGATGATGGTGATTTATTAGCAAAGCATATTTTAATACTATTGAAACCAAGGAATCATTTAAAAGTAATTGCTGCAACAAATCCTGTAAACAATACATATCTTGAATACACATTGTACATTGCCAGTTTTTAGAATAATAAACGCGATAAAAGAAGAGTATTGGCGTTATTTTTTTAATGAGCTTTTACATCTCGCATGGAGCTCATTTAGAAATGTTGTCAAATCTCGCTATTCTGCAAAATTTAAATTTGCCTGATATTTCCCCAGAGCTGATTTACACAACAACACGTCAAGGACGTCCGGCTGTGATGTTTAATAACTATCGATATAACCTGTACATCCCATATTACGCACGAAACAAGACTGATCTGACGGATAAGAAGCATTGGCGTTGTGCGAAGTGGCAGAGTGGACACTGCCGAGCGGGGATCACTACTATTGATGAAATAATTGTCAGAATTGTTAATGATCATAATCATTGATCATTCCTAGCTAATGTTAACACAGATATATAAATATCAGAGTTAATTTACTCTGAACACGAATTACCTCGTCACGAATTGGTGCTCACATGTCTAGGATATACTATAAGACTTTTTGATTATTATTTTTTAAGACAATTCCTGCATACGAGTATATCCTGACTTTCCAAACATACATGAAACGGATACAAATATCACCCAAACCCAGAACAGCAATTTGTAGATCACACAAAGTGTCGTCCTATGGGATCGAACCCACAACATTCAGAGTAGTAGTAGGCGTCGTGGCGACCGCTTAAATAACACATGGGACGACACTTTGTGTGAACCACTTGATGATTGTTATTCTGAATCTGGGTGTTCTTTGTGTCCGTTATATGTGTGTTTGTAAAGTTCCCCGCGACACAGGATGTTTCCTAATGCGGGAGTTGTCTTTTTAACAATAAATAAATTATTTTGTTAATTGTTATGTAATATTTGTTGATGTTGGGAGGGGCTTTTAATTTTATGGCTGCTGAAGCAATACATAAGCATAAATTACATTTCTATTTTATATGTTATTCCACTGTTTTATTTCATTATAACAAATAATTATTTATGTATGTTACTGACTAAAAATAATTTTAAAACTATAAGTAACTTAGGTTATTAACTAGGTATCTCATATACGAGTAAAAAGTCTGATTTCTTCCATATGCAAATAAGTTGACAAAGTTTAAACTTATCGTGAACTAAAAACTTTAGCAGACTGCATCCTGGTTGAATCTATAATGTACCGGTTTGCGGGATTGAGGTATTTATAATAAAAATAATCTTCTTATTCAGGTATTTAAGACCCATACAAATTTTTATACATTTACAAATATAAGAGGTTGTTGAAACACTAAAACGTAGTAAATGTAGAAAAGTAAATGACAGCAAGGACTCTTCTCAAGTAGATTTTAATTTCGTTCTAAAAAACGTTGGCCGACGATAAATAATATGTTTTAAATATTTCCTCAGGAATTATGTACACAACAACGAGGTCGGGAAGACCGGCGATGGTATTTAACAACCATCGCTACAATCTCTCACCATATTACACGAAGGCCAAACAGACCGCTAAGAAAAAACATTGGCGCTGTGCCAAGTGGGGCAACAATATCAACTGTCGCGCAGGCATTATTACAGTTGATGAAGCAGTCGTCACGATGACAAATTATCATAATCATTTGTAAAGCTTTTATTGTATCCACATTTTACATAATTCTTTATAGAAGATTTGTATAACATTAATAAAAAATAGAAAACTTCTTTGTAGTCAACTAGAAAATTTACCAACGAAAAGGCTTTAATAATGTGAATATGTTTCTTTTCTTAGTAAATGTAATTGTATTTATAACAATAAATTTGTGTCTCAACTTGTATTTGTGCCAAAAATGTATTTCACGATAGGTGTGTGCTTGCATGGGGATGATGAACATAACTATTTATTCAAATAATAAATGTATAAAATGATAAATTTCATTTTTAAATATTCGTTTTGAGAACTATAAACGAATAGTATAAAATAAAAATGTGTGTTCAATAAGGCAGCTATGTGAAGTTTTATATTTTGTATACTTTCGTGGTCATGGGTTCGATTATCCTGTTTCAAGATAACTGACATTATATATTATTTGCATTGGTCTGAGTCTTCTAAGCTAAATTGGTTTAGGTTAATTTATTTAAACAAAACAAATAAATGTAAGCATGTTTAACCATGTGAACAGGATGTAATTTAAAAAAAGCTTTATCTTTGTACCTGCCTAAAACTAAATAAAAATATAGCTAATTAAATGTTTGGATTTTACTGATAGTATTTGTAATAACTAGTATCTACTTATGTTACTATGATTATTCAATTTTATTTATTTTGTGGCTAGTCCATTTTTGTTATTTATTTTTATTTTTATGAAAGATTTTGGGTATTTTCCGCTGATGGCAAGACAAAACGTACAGAATGCGGAAGCATTTTTGAACTATCCCTGTGTATTTAGCTTCTTAGAGAAGATATTTACTTCAATTACTGTAGTTGTTTTAATATTACTTTAAATAGCCCTTTACATAGATTTTTTTAAATTACAGGAGCCAAATTTACCACTTCAAGGTTTGGTAGGCCAGCTTTGATATTAAATAACTATCGGTACAACTTGTATGTGCCGTATCACACTCGGGATAAGATTGACACTGCAAAAAAAGAATGGCGGTGTGTTAAATGGAGATCGACCAACTGTCGAGCGGCAATCGTCACTATTGATAATGTTATCGTCAAGGCTAGTCATGGACACAACCATTGGATACGTTAATGATTATGAATAAGTAGACTAGGTTAGTTTAGGAAGGACCTTGACATGAATATCTGTTACTACTCTTACAATTAGTAGCAGTTAGGAGTTAGGCTAGACCCTTAGAATGTACATTGTACTGACACTATTAGCTTCTGTTAATCTGACTATCACATCATAAGAACACAAAGTTGATGCGCCAACGGCTTCTTATGTACAAATATAATTATGAGATAATTAATCTCTAAGAAATAATTTGTTTAGTATCATATCGTGGGATTTAGTTTCAAAAGCAATAGAATGTCCATGATGAATTAAACATTTAAAATGATATACCATTTAAGTGTAATCAGCACATTATACTCTGTATAGGTCAATTAATATTTTGGCAAAGACCACGATTTAGTAAATTGTAATGATTAAATGCGTTCATTCTCAATTTTGACTATTTTTCGAAGGTTTCTTTGTAACAAAAAATATGTAAAAAAATAATTAGGATTACTGCATGATCTCTGTAATACCTGTTTGAAATATTTGATGTAATTTTAATTTGAAAACGATGTAATATATTTCAGTTATTAAATACCTACCTATTAATGAAGTTGTTTTAAAACATTTTAACAGAGAAGCGTGTTCAAAATTTTATTACCATCCCCTTTTTTTTTTGTTTGGAATCCCCCCCCCCCCCGGTCCTTTACCGCACTGGAGCTAATGGTGATGTTGCATGTCAACTTTAAACCGACTAAACCAAAGGAACCTGTAAAAATATGGCTTCATGTAATTCTGTAGATTTTTTCGATAACTTGTTTTGTAAATTTTTCAGTTATATTAGGTTTTTGATATAATATTGCAATTAACACACAATCTGGTTTTCAACATATTTTTTTTTCAGTTTAAACGTGTTGGAATTGCTTCCAGCTTCAACTTTACCCATTCCTTATCACTATTACTACTTACAGCCTGACCAATAGAAGGGTAGGTAAATCCTGAATACGTGACATTGCTAAAAAATATATATTGTAATTTTAAGATGGATATAGCTTGCAAAAAGCAAACATATTCAGGAACACAACATTTTATGTAAGTAAATTAAACTGCTGTATTGTTATACAGATTGTGTGCTTTTTGCCTTTCACTTTGCTAAAAGATTACTATTATTATGTTTTATTTTGCTACTTTTAAGTGTATTCACAGAAAATCTTAATTTAGTATCTTTCCGTTTTGTAATAAATCGTGGAATAAAAGATGAATGTCAACAAAACACTTTTTATATGTTTTAGACCGTTTAGTCCTAAATATATTTCTCTCGAGTCAAACCTCAGGGTAAAACTTTTAAACTCGGTTCCTATGTGTGATACAGCTAATATTTATTTTGTTTGAAAATTTTAGACTTTGCGTTAGTGAAACGATGGCTGGTGCTCGCAGGTTAAGCCTACCCTTTTTAATTATTTTAATATTAGGTCTTTACCTATGAAATTGCCTTTCTTCAGTACTGATCATTTCAAATAAAAAAAAGTTTGTAATGGCTCTGTATTCTAAATTCAAATTAATTTGGTTTTAAAACCATGACATTCTATTTACAAACTCAGTCTTTTGTTTTTTGATTAGCGTTGTATTTTCATTAAATTTGAACATTTTTCGTCATAATGGATACTTTAAAAATTCGTGTAATTATGGAATATGAGTTCCGTCGTGGCACCAACGCGTCACAAACGGCACGTAACATCAAAAACGTTTACGGAGAGAACTGTACAAACGAACGCACAACCCGTTATTGGGTTTCCCGGTTCCGTTCTGGAAATTTTGACTTGAAAAATGAAGCTCGTGGTCGTCCGTAGACTTTGGTTAACAATAATGAATTAAAGGCGATTGTGGAAGCTGACGAAACTCAATCTACAGCTGAGCTAGCAGCAGCTTCAAATGTAAGCATCAAAACAATATTGATCCATTTGCGACAAATTGGCAAGGTAAAAAAGCTTGATAGATGGGTGCCCCACGACCTTAACGATCGTCAGTGCAACGTACGCGTCGAGACCTGCCTTGTGCTGCTCAACAGGCAAAGAAATAAAGGAATTTTGAAACGAATTGTTACGTGCGACGAAAAATGGATTCTGTTCGACAATCGAAAGCGGTCAGCAAGTTGGTTAGACCCTGGTTCAGCACCAAAGCAATGCCCTAAACCAAAAATGACCCCTAAAAAGGTGATGGTCACTGTTTGGTGGTCTAGTGCGGGTGTGATTCACCACAGCTTTTTACAAAACAGCATGAGCATTAATGCAGATGTGTACTAAGAAGAACTGGAGAGAATGATGGAGAAGCTTGCACATCTGCAACCAGCTTTGGTCAATCGGTCGTCCCCACTGCTCCTTCACGACAACGCGTGACCCCATACTGCGCAACAGACAGTCTCCAAGCTGCAAGAGTTGGGGTTGGAAGCTCTCCCTCATCCGCCATACTCACCAGACCTTGCACCTACCGACTATTACTTTTTCCAAAATTTAGACAACTTTTTAGTGGGTAAAAAATTCAATTCCCGAGAGGCAGTACAAAATGCCTTTGAAGAGTTTGTTGCCTCCCGTCCAGCTGATTTTTACAAGAAGGGCATCAATGAACTGCCAAAGCGTTGGCAAAGATGCGTCGATTGCATGGGTGATTACTTCGAATAACAGAAATAAAAAAGTTTGAAAAAATAAGTACTTTCACTCATTGCATACAAAACGGCAATTTCATAGGTAAAGACCTATTATAAATCAGCTTCAAATAATTATGCGTCTTGCAGTTAGTCAGTCTAAAAAGCTGATAAAGTTCTTAATAAATAGCCACATTGTTGCAGCTGTCTTTACAGTATCCCGTTATGGAAAACCAGTGATCTTAATTGGAGATTACAGATATAACAAGAACAATAGAAGTTGCGGACTTAATGGATTTTGGACTTGCAGCAGAACCCGAAGTAGTTCCTGCCAGGCCACTCTTACCACATATGATAATATAATTATTAGGATTAAAGGCGAACATAATCATTGAATTCATAAAAGTTCCATATAAATAAATTGTTGCATCAACAATTTATTTTCGTTTTATGTTTATGTGCTTTTATACGTAAATTAAAATAATCTTAATTGTAAAATTAAGGGTATTTTTAGGTACCTACTTACTTCGCCTCTCACTTACAAGGAGACAATTTACGAAGTTTAAAAAAAAAACACATTTGCCGATTTATACCATTTTCTCACACAACCAAAGAGCAAAGGATGTTAAAGAACGAAGAATGCAATTTTTCATTTATTTTCGCGGGTACTTATTTCAAATCAAAGTTTTAGTATCTTTAGGTATTTAGATCTATCTTTCTTATGTTTGTTTTCCAATTTGTCATGCTTTAGGTATTTGATAATTATTATTCATAAGTTACCAAGTACCTGAAAAATATAATAATTTTTTTTTTGGTATTTTTTTTTAAAATGAAACCTGGCTAGATCTAAACTGCATACTAAATTTCATGAAAATCGTTAAAATCGTATGAATATATATAAGAATTGCACGGTTAAAGGTATTGGATAGGATAAAGAGCCAAAAAGAAACTATCACTTGTTCCTTAATTTACAACAATATTATATTTACGTCATCATCATCATCATCAACAGCCTTTAATAGTCCACTGCTGGACATAGGCCTCTCCTTAGAAAGTAGGTTTTGGCATACTATACCACGCTGGCCAGACGGGTGTCTGTGTCAAGTTTTTCTTCTCTCTGCAGTGCTGTTGTACTGCGTAGTTTTCTCCCTTAGTCGGCTCTTACGACACCCACGTTACGTTAAAAATCTAGAATTGTAAATTATGTAATGACTTACCTTCAGAGGCATATTGTAAATAGTTTAAGATATAATAAAATATTGTTGTTCATGAAATTTGTTACGTTGTATTTATATTAGATATCCGAGTTAATTTAAAATATTTTTTAATAAAAAATAACGATTTAGAGTGTTAATTGTGATTTCCAGGTACAACAAATCAGTTTTACTCCGATGCTGAGCCACGGTTTACGTTATCAAGGCTCGGAGGGCAGGTCCTGGAAATAGGCAACTGTCGTTATTACAGGAATAATCGAAGCAGTGGTGTCAAAGCAGCTTGGTTTTGTAGTAAAAGACGTTTAGGTTGTCGGGCGTCACTGATAGTAGCCGGTACTACTATTATTGCTGTCAGAAACTCTCATTCCCATGATATTTAGGACCCTTGGATGTGCTGTGGTTTGTGACGAACAAAAATAATTTAAGGTGATTGTCATTTAGTATATTATGGTTAATAAAAGCTATTAATTTTTTACTTAATACTTTCATCACCATCATCATCATTAGCCTATCGTAGTCCACTGCTGGACATAGGCCAATTGCACGCCACTTAGATCGATTTTGGGCTTCTCGCATCCAGCTCCGGTCAGCTATCTTGCGCAAATCGTCACTCCACTTGGCCCTTGGGCGTCCTACACGACGTTTGCCGAGACGCGGCTAATAATACTTAATAGCATTAATTTCTGTGTCATCTAAATAAATTAATATTCTAATAAATATAAGACTTTAAAATTAATATGTATGTCATAAATACAATCATAAGATTACCAAATCTTTTTATGATGAATAGGTATATAAAGCACTGTAAACCGATTAAATCTTACTGTGTTCATCATCCATCAACATCAAGTATGCCAAAGCATTCGACTGTGATCATACTAATACTATCAGTATATTAGTAGTGATATCAGATTTATGTTATCAGTACTATGGGTACTATAACGAAAAAGCAGTATGGAGAATCCATTTATTATATCGATTGTGATCAAAATTTACAATTATAGACTTGTATTTTGTAGGATTTGTCAAAAGTAGCGAAGAACACTCGCTTATCTCTATTTCAGAACCGACATATTCGAGCTCCGTTGGTGACCTAAAATAACTGCTATCTAGCTGTCGAATGCCATATAATATTTGAATGTTATTTCTACGTAGGTTGGTCTTTGTGTAGTCGCTCTGTACTGTCGATAAAAATAGCATAAGTAAGTTGACGGTGATTTTTGGAAGAAAACTGAAAGCTTATTTCATGGACCGACATTCCAAACATACAAACAAACACACAAGTGAAGCTAATATAAAGCGTGTAAAACAATTGACTTGTTAATAACTTAATATAGTTGTACCACTGTACTCGTATTAAGTTATTAACAAGTCAAATTACCCGTTTTGTGTAATTTCAGCAGTAATATTTACAACTACTCGCACGGGCAGGCCCGTTCTCATCATAGGCCACTACAGATACTACAAGAATAATAAAAGTCGAGGTCCGAAGGCAACATGGTTCTGCATACGAAACGGCAAACGATGGGAAACAAGTCCTGGATGCAAAGCGTCGGTTACAACTGTCGACGAAACAATTATCAGCCTTAATCACGAACACAATCATTATTGAGTAGTATGAAAAGCCTAAATAGTTAAAATTAAAATCTATGTACATAAATGACAATCCGTTTTAATTTTATGTTTAAACTATGTTTTTTTAACCTTGTACGAGTAAGTTTATTAATGTAAGTCAAATCTTACAATACTTGCTGTTATATATGTTGCTTTAGTTTAAAGATATTTATCTTATGGTGAGTAAGATCTGGCTTCTGCGCTAGGATAGGATCGGCTCCAATGAAAGAAATACTCAATACTCAATACTTTATTGCTGCCATAATGTAAATTTTACAGTTGGTAAAAACTTAAGCTAGGTATCAATTATGGACCCTGTCGGGCACAGCATAGAAGAGAGAGAGAGAGGGGAATGATTATTACTATATTTATTTATAATATATTATTTATATATATTTAATCTGTATAGCCATTATTTTATTTTTATAAATATTTAGTAATTATTTATTGCACTAAGTTTGTACTATTTGTTATAAAGGTTATTAGTATTATTGTGATTTATTTTGTTAATTGTTGCAATTGGTTTTGGTCAGGCTTGACTATGGTCTTGTAATGTTTTTTTTTCTGAAACAAGTAGGTGGTATAATGTTTTATAATGTTGTTAAATGCATTGTCACAAATTGTTTATTTCATCCATATATTCTTTTACACTGTAATAGCTTAAAAATAGCTGGAAAAGCTTTAACTTATTAATGAGAATGTTATTTTTTTCTTCTTTCTTAATCGTTTCTGGTAGTTTATTATAATTTTTGATAGACATAACTAAGGGGCTTGTAGAATGCATAGTTAGTTGGGAAGTTGGGAGGTTAAGTCTATTTTTATGTCTTAGTATGAATTTGATTTTTTTGTCTTCTCTTTTACTATAGTATTCCGGGTGTTTTGGAACAAATTTACTCATTTCCAGAATGTAAATACATGGAAGAGTTAGGATTTTGAGGTTCTGGAAATAGGGTTTGTAGGACTCTGTTTCTTTTATATTAGTCAGAATTCTGATTAATTTTTTTGTAGGGTAAAGGTAGTATGTGCCTCTGAACTATTTCCCCAAAGGATTATGCCATAGCTGAAGCAAGAATAAGCGTATGCGTAGTATGTGACAACAGCAGTAGAAAGGTCTGTCGTCTTTTTAATTTCGCGTAAAGCGTATGAAAATGTTGCTATTTTTGATCGATTTTTTTTTATGTGAGCTTACCAGGTAATATGAGTATCTATAATTATGCCCAACAAGTTAAATTCCTTAACGACTTGCAGCTGAAGCCCTTCAAAGTTAAAGTTTATATTTAATGGTTTCTTTTGGTATGGATGGAAAGGTAAGTTGTGTGTCTAAATTGTGTTCTGTCATCCAAACTATTGTCTTACTGAGTATTGAGTTTACGTTGTCATTAATATTTGCGTGGGCGTTAGAAGAAACTAATATGGAGATATCGTCTGCGAACATGACACATGGTTCCTTTATGTACTTTGGTAGGTCGTTGATATAGATAAGGAATAGCAAGCACCCTATCACACTGCCCTGAGGAATTGAGGCGTTTATGTCTATATAACTTGAATGAATTCTTTCTATTTCTTTTTTATTTTGGTTAAGGTATTCTAACTCTACCAGCTGTTGTCGATCTGTTAAGTATGAGGTGAGCTAGTCATGAGCTTTTCCACGTATACCTATATTGTATAATTTATTTAGTAAGATTTTGAACTGCACCTTGTCATAGGCCTTGGTCATGTCAAGTAAAATACCTATAGCATATTGTTTTTTGTTTATAGTTTTGAGGGCTTCTTGGATATATCTATAGACAGCCAATGTTGTTGACTAATTTTTACGAAAGCCGTTTTGGCATTCGTCAAGTATATTATCTTTTTCACAGAATGAATATATTCTATTGGTCATGGTCTTTTCAAAAATCTTTTTTCTATTTTTCCCAATCATGTGTAAATCTTCTATATAGCCAAATATAATTATTTGCATAGTCTTTTCGAAAGAGTCAATTATTCTGGCGTGTAAGTTGTATTCAGACTCGTCGTAATATTCGGTAAAGCCGTACAATACTATTTTCTTAGCGTTGGTTTCTTCGGTGTATGGCGTTTTGGGATAAAGACATGTGGTTGATAGGTCCTTTATTTCAGTTTGTAACTTTTCATTCTCGAGTTTCAGTTTACTTATCTCTAAACTAATTTATTTTATATCGTGTTTCGTTTGTTCGTATTGGTTTGATGAAGCGTTTGTTTTTTGTTCTACTTCGTCTTTTAATTGGGTGATGGCTTTTATATTTCGGTCTGTATTGTGTTTTGTAGCTCTGTTATTAGTAGTATGTTGTTGTCCCTTAGGCGTTCTATTATAAGTTCATTTAAGTTTTTCAATATTACTTTTTATAGTACTTTTTCAATATTCCTTAGTACACACATAAAACTTGTATTCAGATTGAGTTACGAGTCTGCTGTCCCCAAGATTGGCTTCAGATTAGGATCTTCTCAATGTTCAATCACACATTCAGTCAAAATTAAAATTAAAAGTACCAAAGTCGGCACGAGATTATATTATCTTTAAAGTGGGTATTTACTATAATGTGGAGCGACTTATATACGATAATTATATTATCGATTAATACATTTTTTCCAATACAATTTTTGCATTATTATTAAGATTTATTGAAACATAAGTCTTGCCTTAAAGAACCCTCCTACAAGGTGGATATATAGTTAACGGTCTTCCTAACGGTCCTTATATATAGTTAACGGTCATCTCTTACCAAACGCCAAAAATCATCACCTTTTTTTGCCTATCTCAATTTTATTTTTGGATAATGTTAAACAAGTTTATTGCCCAGTCTCTTGGGATTGTTTTCAACGGTATTGTGACTTCATGCACAACAACATGTATAACGGCAAATGCATTTACTTTATTTTGTCGATCGTAAAAGTCTAACTCAGAGAAAGTTATTTATTAAGCTAAGTTATATAATACCTAAGCGCATATATGTAATATTTGGACACCTGTTCTAAATCATTGTTTCTTTTTAGGGCCTATTTTTACGATGACACGATTTGGTAAACCAGCTATACAAATGGGAAAATATCGCTTTAATCGCAATAACAGAAGCAATGGACCGAGGTGTTTGTGGGTATGCAGCAGAGTCAGTACTGGATGTCGGGCTACTATCATTACTTTCAATGACGTCATAATCAGGGAAAAAGTAGTTCATAATCATTAAATTTGAATGGAAATTGGAATCAATTTCAGTATCTACTAACCGAACTATTGTTTGTATTTGCGATAATTCTAGAAGTGTGAGTTATAAAAATATTTTAAGAGTGTAACGGTTCATTTATTATCATTAAAATACATTTTTATGTGCGAGTATAAATATTTTTTATTTAAAAAAATACTAGTAATGTGGGTCATAAATTACTAGTATTATTGTTAACCAATTCAACTAATTTAAATGCTTGTGTTAGAAGTGGGTTTACCGCGGCAATGCACTTATCGCAAGGCCGAACGTCGACAGCGCCTTTTGCCATTAAGCTAGCGCACGTCGCGGCGTCGCCGCGTCGCTTAGACTATGTAACAGCGAATAATACCATAAGGATATTCTCTGGTACAAAAGTAATGTTTTTAATGGTAATTTTTGTCAAATTAATGTTACGATATTGACAATAAAGGAAGAGGATAATTAATATTATATTATTTTCTGAGATTAAAAGCTCGTCATTTCGGTCTTTTAGCGTATTTTATAAAAGTTAATTCGTAACAATTTTCATATAGTTTTATTTATTTCATGACTTAATTCTGGTATTTTTTCTTTAATTCGCTCTAAAGAGGAGATTCTCATTCTAGCTGTTTTTTATAAGGGATAGACATGCATCAATATGTGCCTAGTCCGTAGAACATTAAAACAAATATTAGATTAAAATGGTATAGTCACAATTTACCTATATTAATAATTACATGTATTTTACGGTCTTATGATTTGCTGGATTGGTGTTTTATTTTATAGGTATACGTAGGTATTTATTCGTTTTATAATATGTGTATGTTTCCATCTAACAAGCAATATTTTTCAGGCCCAGTTATTACTCACACGAAAAGGGGAACTCCACTTCTTCAGGCTGATGGCTACAGGTACAATTGTAAGCGAAAACTGAACGCCAGGACCTACTGGGTCTGCAACAAGGCACCTCAAGGATGCCGAGTCTCCATAGTCACTTATGACGACGTCATCATCAAGGTGAAGAATGAACATAACCATCCGTAAATTGAATTTAAAAAGATGGTAGTCTATCGATGAGTGTGAAATGTATATAAACAAAATTCGCCGGTTCCTAATTGTATTGCCCTTGAATCTATCCAAGAAACTTTGCTACATTGACACTGCCGATTCCCTGTGCAAATAAAGGCGTGCCGTTTGTCAGTTGCTTAGAAAATATGTGTATGAAAAGAAGGAGCACTAGTACTCTAACTGGGTCACCGTAATTAGTTAGATAGATCTCTGTAAAATGTAGTTATTTAAAGAAACAAACTAAAAGTTAAGGTAATTTATTATAGAAACGAATACACAAAGCTAAAGAGCTAATAATCTACTACAGTTGTAATCAAATAATGTTTACCAGCAGGTTTAATACTTTAGCACTTCAGAATATTATTTGTAAATACTCTTTATTGCACACCAGGATTATATAATAGGGTATGAGAAAATCATTATTTGTAAGGTATATATACATACCGGTACAATTCTGTCTTGTCATCAACCGATATCTCTTAAAAAAATAAAACCGTATATGCTGTATAGTATATATATATATATATAGATATAGTAGGCCAAAACCTCCTTTTTAAGGAGAGGCCTATGTCCAGCAGTGGACTGTTAAAGGTTGTTGATGAAATAACTGTAAGCTTACATTCATTCTGTTGGAATAGAAGTATGTTTCAAAATATTATATTTCTAAATCCTCCACCGGCAGTAGTCTTATGAGAAAGGTTGTTGTAGTGCGTGAGATGAGACCCGCTAGCGATGTGCCTACATCCAGGCTTTTTGCTGAAAAAAACTGACTGGAACACATGCATACATATTATTCTATTAATATTTCCTGTTTCGATTTCAAATGTTTAATCAAATGTTAATGTCTTTCTAGAAGACAAAAATTGATCTCATAATTAAAAAAACGATATCGAATCACAGTTTTGGTTTAGTAGAATAATATTAATGTGAGTAATTTAAATGTAGATGTGTTGTGTAGATCAATAATATCAGTGTATGCACACCGTCCGACATTTGGCAAATCTCACAAACTTTCAAACACATTAAACAGGTGGCATATGGTAAATAGAGATAATTAAGATTAATGTAGTTACTAGATGTAAATATAATTTATAAAAATATATTCTTTACCCTTTACGCCTAATAACATTTTACATATATTTAAATTTCTTCAAACTCTGTCATTCAAAAAAATAGGAAGTAATATTTTGCAAATTTTAATTGTAATGTTAATTAATATTTAATTACATACTTGTCCAAATAAAATCATTATATCACTTCAAATACTTCTTCATTGGTGTGTTAAAGTATTTTCGAGTATTGCCACTATTGAATACATTGTGCCGAAACCGAACTACTAATATTTAAGGGGATGTATGAAATCATTAAGTGGAGCACTATCTTTTACTACTGGTCAAACTGGATTGCATGTAGTATCATCATGTATCGGACTGAAGGATGAATTATAGATTTATGTAAGTTTCTAGGTTAATAAGCTGTGTACATTTCTCTCATAAAATTATCATAAGGGTAATTTAACATTTTAACTGTTGTTTTCAGCAATTTTCTCCACTACGCTTAAAGGACGACCACGTCTACAAATTGGTACCTGTAGATTCAACTTTAAAAATGGAACTGGGGAAAGACTGTATTGGAGTTGCAACCAGGCTCCTCATGGGTGCCGAGTATCAGTTGTGACAAATGGTGACACAGTCTGTTTGATAAGAAACGAACACAATCACTAGTGCAATTAAATCCAGTTATTTAAATTAATGGGTAAAAGGGTAAAATGGGACCCTTTTTTATTACTAATACTCCGCTGTCCGTCCGTCCGTCGTCACCAGACCCTCATGAACCGTGATAGTTCGACAGTTGAAATTTTCATAGATGATGTAGTTCTGTTTGGTCTGCCTCGCCTCGCGCACCCCTCGTGCGCGAGGCAGACCGTACCGGTATCTATAAAAACGGCAAAACAGACGCACTTGGGCGGTTTTTTTCTGTACAAGTGGATTTCTTTCATTATTTATATGAGTAGAATACGGAATAAGGAAGAAGGAAGGTTGACTGGAAGACAATGCCATGGGCATTAAGTCCGCCGATGTATAGAAGTGCATAAAGTTAAAGAAATAAATAAATACCACTACACGTTTTCACCTTCATTTATTAAATATTCCGATTTATTACGAACCAAAAATAGAAACATGATTCTGACTATCAAAATAAGTCAAATTTCAATTTAAAAAAAAATACAATTTAATTCACTGGTCTTAAGGTAAGTGCTATCTCTCAAGTGAATTAGTGTCAAGTTTACCTACACAAGGAAGACAAGGTACTTTTTTGACATCGTGTTTAGAATATAGATGTCTTGTCACTATATTAGTGCGCACTCACTCAATCAGAGGCCAATCGAACTATGCTGGAAATACGTAAGCCATCGGCTGATCCTTTTGGCGCATATATTTAAGTCATGCCTTAATCATAACATATTTCATTGGTCTGGCGTCCTTCAATGGTTAAGGTTTTTATGTGCTGATATTTCAGCTACTGCGATAAGCGAACAATTTAAGAACCAGCCAGGAACGTTACCTATACCTACAGCTGTTGCCTAAAAAATCCTTTCTAAAAAAGTTGAACCGACTTCAAACAATACTAACAAAGACCAACTAAACACACTGCTCCAATGAGACAGCAAGGTTTCGTAAACAAAAATGTCATCGATGTATACAATTTTTAGTTTATTTTTTAATTTAAAAAAAATCTTGACCGATTTCAATAAAATTAAATTTAAATGGGACCACCTGGGAAGTATACCCTTTAAAACAAAAAAATAATTTTCCAAATCGCTTCAGGCGTCTTCGAGTAATCAGTGAACATGCATTTAAAAAAGATTACACATTGTGTATGTATATTCGAATGAAACCAATCGCAGCATATCAGGCACAAAAACTAAATTAACTTAGCTTAATCAACGTTACTCATCACAAATACGTGATTTATTGAAATTACTGTAGGAATTACGTCTATTATTTTACTTATAACTTATAATTGAATCATTAGAATATTAAGCATCAGCCCATACATTTAAAACAAAAGGTCAACTTTAGTAGACAACGTATACTATAAAATGTACATACGTTTGTAGCGAAATGGACAAATACTCAACAAAATATTGTTACTAATAATATTTGTATTCAACAGTGGCAGCGCCTACGTTTACAAACACTAGACACGGAACATTGTTACTAAATATGAACAACAATAAATACAACCTTAAGCGAGCAGCCGGTGAACGAAGATATTGGATCTGCAACAAAGCCTGGCGAGGTTGTAAAGCTTCCGTCATCACTTTTGGATGTGTCGTTTTAAAAACAAACAATTTTCATATTCATTCTTAAAAACAAGTTAATTATTGAGCCTAGATTTCTAGTCCATAAAACATTTAGTACTATGTATTTAAAGAAAAATAAATGTAAATAAAGTTCTTCAAATCCTAAAGGGTTTCCGTAAGTAATTTTTTTATTACTGATATCGTGATAAAAGTAGGATGTTTTTTTATTTTTATTTTTAATACATATTTATTTATCTTTTCAACAGGAGCGATGGTTTTCTCGCAGACGGTACATGGAAAGCCAGTCTTAAATATAAACCACTACAGATTTAATTTCAAACACATGGTTGGCAACCGCACATACTGGCAGTGCAATAAGGCGTGGAAGGGCTGTCGTGTTTCTATTACAACGTACAAAAAAACTGTCGTTAATATTAAAAATTTGCATAATCATCCGTAATAAGTCGGAAATCCCTTAATAGCTACATATACTTTCTTCATATATTTAAAAATCTATAATACCTAAAATCTATAATATATTTTAGAATCGATAAGAAGGTAGCTATTTACTTCTGTCTAAAAATTAAATGGTTTTACATAGTATATGAGATGTTTTCAATGAAATTAATATAACCCGGCCACACACACATTGGTAATTTAAAAAATATGTTTTTAATATAATTTTGAAGTTTTCAACTCTAAAATACTGAGTCAAAACTTTATCAATTATTAATGTTTCACCTGCGCCGCTAGTTAAAACTAAAATAATACTAGTAAGCTACAAATCATATTATCTGACTTTGTGATTTGTATGTATTTGAGTTCTAAACGTGTAATAACTTTTCTGCTAAAACATTAAATTTAGCATAAAATTCAGCAAGGACTGTCGTCCAGAAATATATGTTTATTGTTAAATTTAGAATTTAAAGTAGAATAATTTATAAAACTACGTTTTCTTTCAATCATTGACATATAAATGAAAACACAGCCTGCACGCTTGACTGAAATCATTTTATTTTCTAGCCATATCCTCTTTCACGCAGTCCATCCATCTTTTCTTTGGTCACCTCTAGTGTTATTATTTTTTTTTTATTTAAGGAAAACCAACAGCTATGAGTCACAACTTTAGGCAAAACAATAGGTAATAGAAAGCCAATTTCAGGTTTTCACGAGTAAGAACATCGATAATGCGATGTAACTTAAGAACACTCAAGACACGAACTTGGTATACAAATATAATTAGTACGGTTCGTTTCAGTAAGCTAATCTCCAAAGAAATTGTGATTTAGCACTTTAGTGGGCGTGTCACTTTTTATGGTGTAAGGATCCAAATCGTATTCTTTGCATAATATGTTGAAATCTCTACTTGGTCGCACCATATCAGAATTCTTTCTGTAATTTGAAGATGATGGGGGCATTGAAATTGGAGAGCTATGCCTAACATATCTGGAAGGTACGTTAAATTTAAGCTTGTGTAATAGTTCTGGGTAGTCAATTTTGTTAGAAATTATTTTGGCTAATAATGTACAATCAGCTAACCGACGACGGTAAGTTAAAGGCTGAATATGAAATTTCTTGCACATTTGTATATAACTTTCAGAAGTGTAGGGTATTAGAAGGCGATTACATAAAAATCTTATAAACCGTTTTTGGACATTTACAATGCGGCTTATATATGCGGAGGGATGAGGAAAATGTGGCGAAGAAAGTTTTAGGTATGAGAGTTGAAGGGTACAAGAGAAGAGGCAGACCGAAGAAGAGGTGGATGGACTGCGTCAGTGAGGATATGGCTAGGAAGGCAGTAAACAGTGAGATGACGAATGACAGAGTAGAATGGAAAAATCATACATACTGCGCCGACCCCAAATAAAATTGGGAAAAGGGTAGGCAGATGATGACAATGCGGCTTATGTATTTGTCACAGCAAGGGTTCCATATTTGCGAAGCATATTCGAGATGGCTCCTGACATAAGTACAGTGCAAGATCTTCAGCGTTTTAGCTTTTTTGAAGCATCTGGAGAGCCTCATCATGAAATCAAGAGCCTTAGAAGCCTTTGCGACAATCTCATCGACATGGACATTAAAAAGAAGTTTGGAGTCATGGTGGACGCCTAAATCACGGTCAGTGTGACGTTTTCTACTGTAAGAAACTAAATTACATTTGAGTGGGTTTAGGTCTAGTTTGTTACGTTGGCAGTATTCATCCAAACGCGTCAAGTCTTGTTGCAGAACCTTTACGTCCTCTAAATGTGATACTGATGAGAAAATCTTCATGTCATACGCAAAACAGAGTAGATAGGAGGATTGGAAGCAAAAGTCAATGTCGTTCACATAGATTATGAAGAGTAGTGGTTCGAGCAGTGAGCCTTGCGGTACCCCGCTGGGCACGGAAACCCAAATAGAAATATAATTGCTAATGACTACTGCTTGAGACCTATTACCGAGATATGAGGAAAACCACCTAAGCAAATCGCCCATTATTCCAATGTTAAAAAGTTTAGATTTCAGGATGCTGTGCTCTATACGATCAAAACATTTACTGTAGTCTGTGTAGACGACATCGACCTGCGCTCCCCTGTCCATGTTACTCGTTATATCCGTCAACTTCCATGCATATAACTTTCTTCACTCCCTTTTTCTTACATATGTTCATACCTAGATAACCTGTTGCTTCTCAACATATGATCCACTGGTGTAATACCAGTGGATTATATGTTGATAAGCTTCGGTCAGTCATTCCTCTTTTTGTCCATACCACACATCCATCTTAACAATCGCAATTGAACTATGTGCCGTCGTCGACCAACACTCAGATCCATGTAGGACGGCAGGTCTGACAATCGTTTTGTATATTTGTCCTTTTAATTTAGTAAGAAACTTGGGATCGCATATTGTCCCTGTGAAATCAGGTGTTGTTAATGGCAAATGTCAAAATGGTAAAAAATGTAAGTAATAAAATTGCATGATCCAAACATCCACTATAAGTATATACTCGTAAAAATGTATAGTGATGATGTGCATGAAAATATACAATTAGTTTAAAAAGATATAAATTGGAGATTCACCTGTAATTTTTTTTAAGAACCCTTTTTATTATTTCTCAGGTCCCTTTAATATATATAGCGGACTTGGTTCAAAACACTTTGAACACGAGGGATACATCTACACAAAAAATTGTGAATCAAAATTAAGGATTTGGTGGGTTTGTAAAAATAGAAGGTCGAAGAAATGTAAAGCTTCAGCTGTAACGATAGGAGATCTCGTTGTTAAATTGTGTGGAAAACATACACATTCCTCGTGGGAATTGTAAATTAATACTTTGTTTAAAGATAAGATTTCACTTGAATAGATACATGGCAGTAATTTATTATACATAAAAATGAATTTATAAACAACGTAATAAATAAAATATGAAAATAACTTTATCACAGGACATTGAGAAGAACCCCCTGTTTTGTATATTTTTTTTTGAAAATATAAATTAATGCTATAATTTGGCATTTTGTTTATTTTTAATATTTGTGTTTATTGTGATTGTACACATTGACTTATTACATATGTTTTATTATGGCGATGCTATAACTTAGTGTTTAAGACAAAGAGGTTGTCACAAAAGTATAGCACCAATGCTGTACTTCTTTGATTAGGTACCATTAGAAAACAAGGTTATTTATCAATAACAACATAAATTTCATGCTCATATTTCCCTTTCAGTTTTCTACGAGAACTGCTGTGGCAGAACTTATCTTTGGCATAAAGGTTACTGGTATAGAAAGCACAAGGTGTTTGGCAAAACAATATGGTGGGTGTGCTACAAACGATCTTCCATAAGATGTACAGCCTCCCTGATTACTCACGAAGGAGAACTGATGAAGACCAGCTCTAAACATTCACATGAAAAAATTGTCTGGCAAACAGCTTTTAAAGGACTCTTGAGCTAAATATTAAAGTACTAATTGTGTAAGATAATGAAATAAGAACACCTGAAGTATGACAATGGTTTCTGCCAATGTCTTTTACAATTCATCGTTATTGGAAGTGTGATTTTATTCTTTTATTTTACAGAAATGTCATCCAGACGCTCACTTTAAAAATGTATGTAATGTACACGGGACATGTGCATTTGTACGCTATTGCTACTATTCTAGATAGTGATTTATAACAAAGGTTAAATAAAAAATTCATGAGCTTTAGTTAGAGAGGAGTGAAAGAATAGAGAAAAAACTCGTTCTGCAGTGGGACAAAATAGGTTAAAATTAAAAAAAAAATAGTACATGTTCGAGATTTAGATAAGGCTGTAATTATTTTAAAATGAATTGTATTTCATTCGTAAGGTAAGTAAAGGTGTATGCATATGTCTATAAACCTTAGCAATACACCAAAAAGATAAAATGTTGTAAACGTGCTCTTTGACTTAGAAATCCATTGCTATAATACATTTTTTGCGTCTGTACTTGATAAGTTCTATGACGCCTTAATTTTGGCTCAAGAAGTGCTCGAGTTGATACTGTCATATACATTAGTCAGCGGAAAATATTTATATTTGTATCCAACAGTTTTGATTAATGTTTGATGTTGCGTTTGTCGGTGTTGACCTTCAAGATTGTTTGAAATCAAGCTTTGTATACTCATATGTAAAATAGAAAGTGTCTTAATGTGTTATAAGATTTTGTTCCAAATTTCGCCAAATATTTACTTACTCAAGTAAAGTTCCTAATGTGGCTCTTAAACGTCTAGATTTTTTGCATTCTTACTTTGATGTGTTTCTAGTCTCCTGGAATTGTGTTTTGTGCAATAATAATAGTGTTTTCTGCAATGACATATCTACTTTATGTACTCCAGCAAATGTTGACTGGTTATTTTTGTGGTTGTTTATGCTTTATTAAGTAAGTTTTATTTTAAATGTATTAGTGTGTAATAATTTGCTAATAAAATAATTTTACCTAAAGCTGATTTATTTATTTTCTCAAGAATGTAATAAAAATAAATATAAAAAAGTGTTTGTTTTTATTTAAATAATTTTTTATTGCTTCATCATCATCAGTCAGTCCAGTTTATTGCTTTCTGATCAAAATGTGTCTTAGAAAATAATGAAGGACAGTTTGTTGTCGCACCACAAAACACATACGAATACAGGTAACTGTGATGTCATGTATATTTGTTTAAATAAAATTTTAAGTGTGCATACGTAACATCATAAAAATCTAAACGAGCCTTGTTGTATTAAAATTAGCGATAATCATGTTCATGATGATCAAACACTAACTGTATTCCAACAAACACCAAACAAAGCTACACTTCCTTATCTTAGCTTGAACGTATGTTATAATTTTCGTACGCTTCGATTAACGTACTCTCTGAGGCACCCCTCCGTGCCTCAATGTGTTATTTGACAAATAATGCATAGAGTTCACTATGTGCAAAGTGAAATAAAAATACAGAGGAAATTGTTATGTGCATAAATATTTATATAAATATATATTTTCGTTCGTAAAGAAGTAATAATTTGTTTTTTCTTTCTCCAGTGTCGTATGTGGAACAAAAAGGCAGAGTCTACATCTACTGTGAGGGTTACCGCTACAGGAAAAATAACCAATCGGGTGATAAAGTGTGGTGGGTATGTACTCAAAGGGAATCTAAGATGTGTTCCGGTTCCTTAGTGACATATGCCGGTGACTTTTTAAAGAAATCTTTCCACACACATCCACCCCCACAAAAATGGTCGTTGCCGATATCTCATTTAAAATCATTTGTGTAGCTATAACTAGACGAGATAATATATACCACCTAATACATAATACAGTATTTAATGTGACCCGAATATTATTTATTTACTGTTTTATTTTATTATAATATTCATTTTTATTCAACTTTGATTTTATATACATACAAATTAATAATTTTCACTCAATACTCGCAGTTAATGCTAAGAAAGTCCAATAGGTGTACCCGCAACCTTAGAGATTTTATACCAAGAAGCTGGTAAGCTTTGGTAGTTTACCAGCTTGTTGGTATTCACCAATGAGTCTGATTTTGGTCTCAAAATAAGAGGTTGTAATTAGAAATACACTTTGACGCTGTATGTAAGTAGTTCCTTCAGAAAGGATAAAATAAAACAACTGTTTATAATAATAAAATATTTTTCTCAATAACTACGTGTTTTTTAATTTCAAATATGATAAATACCATTTTTATAATTCAGAGAATGAGCCTATGTAGGTATGATTGTTATATCAGGAATATCACTCGTACGTTGCAGACCATGCAAAATCATTTGTAACTCCTGGCGCGAAGAGGATTTGTG
This sequence comes from Arctia plantaginis, assembly GCA_902825455.1. Classification (NCBI taxonomy): domain Eukaryota; kingdom Metazoa; phylum Arthropoda; class Insecta; order Lepidoptera; family Erebidae; genus Arctia; species Arctia plantaginis. The sequence goes on along the minus strand of CADEBD010000348.1, from coordinate 1,082,759 downwards.
AGCTGTCTGTGACATCTTAGTTTATTTTATGGTATAGAGGACAAACGAGCAAATTACCTGATGGTAAGTGACTACCGCCGCCCATGCAACCTGCAACTCAGGGGATACAAATGCGTTGCAGTCCTTTAAGTGACCTCCTGAACATGAATAGAGGTGGTTCCTTTGGCAATCTCGTTGAAAAGCAAAGAAAGATTGCTTAGCACCCGTTTTCTTTGAGGTTTTATTCTAGACTTTGAACCAGTTCAGCGTCGATCCTGAGACACAAAAGTAATCTTTCTGGTTTCTGATTAATATGCCTCGTTTACAAATTATGTTACAGAGTTTTAAAACTTGACATTCTGTTATGTTATAAGGAATTAGCATATTTTTCTCTAATATTCAGTTTCTTCGGCCACGTTAATTTAACACCTGGGCAATGGTATTTTAGTAGCCCGACAAGGATTTTAATTTTTGGAATATAATTTGCTCTGGCGACTATTTCCTCCGCCGACGCAGTCGGGAGCATCCTTCCGATGTAAGGGACACAGAAAGAATGCTCCGAATGATTCCACACTAATTATCGCAAACTTAAAAGTTATCGAATAAATTTATCATGGAAACTACTTATATTAATTTATTGTTTATATATTACAGAGTAAAAAGAAAAGAAAAAAGTCGCAGAACGAATTAGGATGGAGAAAATAAGAAAGGATCCAAACAAATACTCGCTCTGGCAACTCAAGATCAAAACTGCTTATTTGAAAAGAAAAAAGAAGTTAAAATCATTTCAGTACGTGATTTGACACCTAAGAAACTTAGCTAATTAGATCAAGCAGATCAAGAAAAAGACGCAATTGTAAATCAAAATAAACAGAACCTACTGTAGCTATGATTTTTAAATAGTAAAAAAATATTAAAACTAAGATATAAATAATAAGTAATCTTACAGACTCGGTTTTTTATTTTCATTCCTATTTTGATTAATTTGTTACGAATTTTGATTCTAATGGACCCTAAAAATCCAAGTGTAATATCTAAAAAAATAATCCCAAATGAATCATTGTCCCTGTGGTAACGGATTAAGAACACATAGTTTTACCGCTCCTTTTCATTCCGTGGGTGTTTTAAGAGCCTACTAAGGGAGCAAACTCTGAAGAACAACAACACTAAAAAGAGAACGAAAACTTGAAATAAACCCAATACGTTGGTATTGGGTTTATTTCAAGTTTTCGTTCTCTACCGCGACCAAGCCATCGTGTAGTTGACTTCGTAGGTTTTGACCTCCTTTCTAATGAGAGGGCTATGTCCAGCAGTGATAGTGTCCAGCAGATAAACCTACTGTCCCATATGTCTGCAATGCAGTTTTAGATATACTTTTCAATTAAACTGCACATTTTTAATTTTTATTTCAATAGCTTGTCACTACAAATCCATTAAATATATTCTGTTAACATGTGCGTAAGTTGAAATAGTATTTTTTTATTTCTACCGTCCTACATATGGGGCTGTAGGCTTATCTGGGTTAATAAATACAAAAAAAAAGTTTTTTATTTGCAACTAAAAAATAACAAATTGCACCCTTGAATATGGTTAATTATGTTATACAATACGTTGGTTTTCGGCTAAGTTGGCTTAAATTGTAGAACAGAAATATCTTAGATTCCAAAATACATAGTTTCAGTGCACAAACACAATTTAAAACTATTTGTGTTTTCGTAAATTATCACAGCAAGTTTAATCAGTAAAGTTAAAAAATATAAACAAAATGTTATTTTTACAGAAAAAGCTTTCATAGAATGCGGAGTTGCGCGATCGTACCTGTGGTTTCATATACGATGAAAACTGTTGCTGGCAACCGGGTTTGGTGGGTTTGCAGCAAACGCCAGTCCATGAGATGTTCAGCTGCCATTGTTACTTATGACAGACAACCAATTCAGATCACTGTTAAGAAACATACTCATAAAAACTATTAATCTTTTCACTTAGACTATATACGGGTTTCTTTGTAGCATAAATCAAGGTATCTGGCCAGGTGCTAATAAAACTATTAAATATTTAAATTACGTCGTTACGCCCACCACACCTAATTACTTACATATTTCAGTCATCACAAGTAGTGTATATTTTTTTAATAATTCACTTATTTCTCTAATTACTGCTCTTTTAATAAAAGAAGCTCTTTTGTTTCCATATTCTTTGGTTTCTTGTTATATTCTTTTTATAGTAAGGTTTTCGGTACGTCTGAATGTTTCAATGCGCTCTAAAGTTCTTAGAAAGAAATGCACCAAAAAGTTTTTCACTTAGAAATTATTCAGATTAGCTAGTTATCATGACAACTGTAAAGATTTAACAACACTACTAGAAATCTACTACATTAAACAAATATAAAATTAATAAACTAGTCATAATATAGGACCATTGGCTTGTACAGTAATAGTTACCTTCTGAATTTACCTCTATCGCGAAGTTATAATCACAATGACGTATGGTAAATGTTCTATTAGAAAAACTTTAAAATTAACAGAAAAATCTCAGGCATTATAAAAGTATATTACAATATTGCACGATATAATATTTACAGATAACAAAGTATTGTCGTCCAATTTCTTGTAATATTTTCTTATATCGTAGATATTTTTTGATTTCCGACTTGATTTTTAATAAATTTTTAGGATGAATCAAAAGTTCAATCAGCACTTAATATTTTTTGATATTTAACACACAACGCCATCTAGTTTTAGACTAAGCAGAGCTGGTACTTTGAAAGCTAGACTGACTGATAGAATACTTATATACATTATTTTTTGTAAATACATACATATTATACATAGAAAACACCCAAACTCCGAAACAAATATTTGCAGATCATACAAACATTTGGTCCGACCCGGGAATCGAACCAGAGACCTCAGCATAGCAGTCGCACACGTTACGACTGCGCCACCGAGGCTGTCAAAAGTACTTATATTATACACATTTGCTAATAGTACATTTACTTTGTTATTAACCGTTAGCTATATACACAGTGAGCTTACTTTTCCTATACTTACTTTCTAAGTAGGATAATAACTGTGCCACTGAGATAACTTCGTCTTGTAATTGTGATAGCTAGTCACATTATAGTATTTTATTAACGTACTAATTGCTATTCTTTTTAAACATGTAATTAAATATATTTATATATGTATATATCACTATTTTATTGGGTATTTCTCTCACATTATAACTAAATCGTCTTGGTTAAACTCTTGCTCACACGTAAATTACTTTATAGTTAGTAAACATGATAAAAAAAACCTGCAAATTAATGTCCACTGGTAAAGTGTTGTAACAAATCCTGCTGTAATCACTCTACAATACATAGTTTTTCATACGTAAAATGTTGCTGGTTATTTGTTTTACAATCGGCTTTAGTTTACTTAGTAAACAATATATTCTTAGCACAAAATGTAGAGTTTAAAGCGCCATTTACCGCGATCCTGACACAGCTTAGGCCTTTTCCGAATTCATTAGAGCTGACCGTCTCCCACTCATAAGGGCTTTTGAACTTGCTATAAATATTCCTTTCCTTCCTTTCCAAGACATGGCATCATCTATTGCTCAATTTCAATAACATCTTGTAACCCACAGCCTTTTGTTGTCATGAGACAGCCATAACCTCTTAATCCATCTTACATTCTGTCACCACTATGCATCAATTACAGGAATAAGGTCAAGACTCCCTTGTGTCCATGCTTTTATAAACAAGGTTAGTCTTTTCATTAATGATTTTATGGATACTTACTGTTCACTGAGTTTCTATTTTAGATTGTTCTTCTAAATTCTATGTTTTTAACTATCTAATTTCAGTGTGCCCTAGGTTTTTTTTATTGTGGCTTTCGCCAATAAAAAACAACCAATAAAGGTATATAAATAAATGTTTTGTAATGTTTTTTTTTATTAAATACTTACTTGTTTTTTTATTTTGTCCACAGAGGCTCATTTTGGGACATCGCTCAGAGGGAACCCCGTTATTCTTGTAGGAAAATTTCGTTTTAATAAAGATCGAACAACCGGTCAAAAGATTCGTTGGTCTTGCGTTAAGAAACGTTCACTTCGATGTACAGCATCCCTTATGACGTACGAAGGCATTATAGTAAAAACGTCTGGCCTTCACAATCACCAATGAATATGCATAAAGGTACACGGTTCTAACAAAGTAATGTACAAAGTTGTTACTCCTTAGATCTATATTTTTAAGAAATGGCAATATAAATACTTTAAGTAGACTTTAAGTATACTCGTTTTAGTGATTGAGTAAAAGATGCATGATATATCTTAAAGTTAACTTACATTACTACTTCTTCATATCCCTCTTTGTTTCTCTATCCTATTTGGGTACCAAATACTGTACATTGTGAGATGGGTGCTATAGCAGTGAATAAGAAAACATAATTAAAGATTAATTCTCATTTACAGAGTATACTAAAATTCGGGTAATCCATATTTTACCTGACATAAAAAAGTTTATTTATAATATATTTTAAATGTTATTGTTTTTTAATAATATAAAAAAGAGTTGTCTAATTACACTGTATATTTATAGTTAAAATTAACGTTGACCGCTTTTGTTAACATTAATCACCTATGTACATGCTCGAAGCAACTGGCAAAAATCTTAGTGAACCAATTTTCCAGATGGATACACTGTCTTCTTCATATACGAGTAACTATGTAGGAAACAGACTCGGAACTGACACCGGTCAGTGTCTTTTGTGTTACAATATTTCAAGAGTTTATTAATCTTTTAATATTGTATCTATATGTATGAATACAAATATATATTAATTTCAAAATGTTTTCTGTAGGAGTTTCTTTTATACTACTTCATTTAGTTTTTTAATTGAAACCTGTATTGAACTTACAATTTTTTTAAACTATAGCCCATTTTCTTAATAACCTTGCATTTTAATAATTTAATATCCGATCAATATTGAATGAAATGACTTTACAAATTTTATTAATTTATTTCCATTAAATACACTCATATGATTTTTTATAAGTAATTACTTTAAGAAACATAAATAAATTGAATGCCTAGTAATTGAGTGCCTGGTAATGTATGCATTCAGTACTTATGGTACGATTACCACAAGATCTCTTTGTAGCATCCGTGTGCTTACGACAACAGTTTTTTTTATTCTACCGTTGTTGACTAAACATATTTAGTTTAATTTAAAAGAGGCAGCGCCATTGATTTTGAGAAAACCATAGGAAAGGAGGGAGTCATTCTGTATATTTTCTACCATTTTATACTATACTCCATGTTGGTGATGATATAGCTTTAATTTCCCTATTTTTAGGGAACTTAATATTGAACCATTGTAGAATAGCGGCCAGACTGACTCGTCCTTGTTTTCCCCAGATATGCCAGAAGTTTTTTTCTCGACGACTCGTTATGGAAACCCGGCACTGATGATTGACTCTTACCGATTCAATAAACGGAGTGATAGCAAGGATCCTCGGAGGACAAATTGGGTTTGTGTGAGGAAAGCTTTGGGTTGTCCAGCCACTGTCATCACATTCGACAATAAAATTGTTAGACAAAAAGATTTTCATAATCATTAATGATTTATTGAGTATTAACATTAAGAATAATGCTAATTACCGATAAATTTTCTTAAGTCTGTTTACGCTGCAAAGAGAAAAGAAGCAATAGAAGAGTGTCTAGTATGTAACGGATGGAAAATGAGACCAGGTAAATAATATAAAATGTTAAAATATTATTCTATTCAATTCAAATAGTTTATTGCGAAACAGGTTATTATAAATGGTATATATAACATAGTTTTATCAGTTATGGAATAAACATTTATTGCAGCTATACTCCGCCATTAGGCAAGCAATATTTATCAAATTTCTTTAGGTACTTTATATTAAACCATAAAATTATTTAAACATGCTTTAGTTATAAATAGAGTTTACACAAAGTTCAAAAATAATCAAAAATACTATAAATAACAATGAATTTAATGTCATTCTTTTGTTTTTATTATGTAAATCTATTTAGGTATAAGCCATGCAACAGCCGATTCGATTTCATATTTGTCTTTGAGATATTCTTTCATACTGTAGTATGCCCAATAATAGCGATTTAAACTGATCTAAGTGTGAGGCCTCTCAATATGTATAATGGTAAATGATCATAAATTCGAGGCGCCATACAAAATATGCTGTTGCTAAATTGCGCTGTTTTGTTTGATGGAAACATATTCTGTGATTATTACGTTTACTCTCATCATCATCAACAGCCTTTAATAGTCCACTGCTGGACATAGGCCTCTCCTTAGGAGGTTTTGGCCTACTATACCATGCTTGCCAGACGGGTTGGTATAGGGTTTGTGTCAAGTTTTCCTTCTCTTTGCAGTGCTGTTGTCCTGCGTAATTTGCTCCCTTAGTCGCCTCTTACGACACCCGCGGGATTAATAGGGGTGGTGACACTCTGTATTCTTAATCCGTCACCACACGGCACACACGTTTACTCTGTAGGTGGTCAAATAAAGAAATATGTACGGTTAACTCATATACATAAAGGTATGGAAGCGTTAACAGTTTCAGACTAATAAAAAAAAAATACAGTCGAATTGAGAACCTCCTCCTTTTTTTGAAGTCGGTTAAAAAATGGTTTACAACTATCCGTTTGTTTTTACACTGCGCTGATTTTACATAACCGTGGTATGCAGTGATGACAGCAGATTGATTCACAACTGTTCCAAGTCTATATAATGCATAAGAGAATTGGTTACGTTTAGTACAAATGTCTTCCACTTGAGATTTCCAATTTAATTTCGAATCTAAATTGAGACCTAAAGATTTTGCATTTTAGACCATATTAATTAGTTGTCCATTGTAGCATATATTCAGATTTATTAAATTATTTTTCCTATTTCTAAATGTCATTCAATTTGTTTGATTCAAATTAATTAATAAGTTATTATTTTGATAACCATTGAATTATTATCTCCATTGTCCATGTTTGATTTATGTCAGATATCATTCGATTTTTGTTTGTGCTCGTGAACATCACTCAATAGTACCATATCTTGGTTTATATAATTTAGTAAGTCGTTTCTATAAACAGTGAACAATACGAGGCATGCCTTCTAAGTTTTGTCGTTTGATGAAAAAAACACAACTAGAACCTTATATTACTTTTTATTGTTTTTAAGTGGGGGTGTTCAAAATGGCTGACTTGAAAGCGTCAACTGCTTCTTCACCGGACTGGAACCTTTGACCACGAAGACTTTTCTTAATTTTAGGAAATGTAAAGAAATCGTTAGTGCTTAGGTCAGGACTGTATGGAGAATTACGCTCCATGGCCGGTAGCGATAGTTGTTTTACCGCGGTCGCAACCTTCTGCGAGGAAGTAATCTCGCAGAAGAAGGCGGCGGAGAAGGCCCGGGAGGACGACCTCCACTCGGACCCGATCCGCCGCCGGCGAACCGGGCGGCGGAGGCGCGCCTATCACCGCCTCATGCCGCCCTGAGTGTGGCCGCGGGTGGACGGGGTGGGTTTCCCCTCCACCCGCATTAGTTTGGCCAGCCGCGAGGGGGCGGCGTCCGCGTGTGCCGGACGTCTAAAGAGAGAAAAATTTTGAGACGGAGCCCGCACCAGGAGCAGGCAGGCGCTAGGAGGGGTCCGGATGTCTTAATAACAGCTGTTCCCGGATCCCTCCTATTACAGGCGCAGAGTGGCACACCGTGTGGTTTTAGTCGGTCCGAGTCCGACACACCGCCCCGCCGCAAACCCCGGTGGGTGACGGTCCGAGGGGATTTCCACACGTTAAAAAAAAAAAAAGGACTGTATGGAGAATGGTCAAGAATTTCTACTTTTTCCTGCTTCAAATACTCAATCGTTTGACGAACACTGTGTGAGCTTGCGTTGTCGTGGTGCAGGATGATGCGTCGCTTTGAGTTAGATTTTCGAAGTTCGACGATGACTTGTGGTAAACAAACTGTGGTATATCACTCTGCGTTAACCGTTCTACGATCTTCAAGTGCAATAGTTGCAACATGGCCGGTCTTTCTAACGAATGTAGCCACCATCTTCTTTGAAGTGCTTTGAGAACGAACAACTTTAGTCGGCTTTGGCTCGTCTTGAAAGACCCGGATTGTAGATTGTTGTTTGGAATCAGGATTATAGGCATAGATCCAAGATTCGTCACCACTGATGATGTCGTAGACGTGATTTGACTCTCCTCGGTTGAATCTTTGCAGAGTTTTCTTACACCATCTGACGTGGGCCGCCTTGTGTTCGTCGGAAAGCAGATGCGGTATCCAACGGCAAACTAGCTTTCTCACACATAACGCTTCATGCAATATCTTCTGAATGGTTGTCCCTGAAATGCCTAATAGAGCCTTTATCTCTCGATACGTCACATGATGATTTTCGAGAATTAGTTGTCTCACAGCAATGATGTTATCTTCAGTAAAGGCGGATTTTGGGCGTCCTTATCGAGATTTGTCTAACACTAGTATGTCCACGCTGGAATTCTAAATACCAACGTTCGACAGTCCGCAGACATGGGTCTTCATCACTGAACACAGATGTTAGCTCTTCAAACACTGAAGCCGTGTCAGGCCTCTTCTAAAGTTGTAGAAAATTATTGCACGAATATTTTCCTTAGAAAGATTCATTTTCGTACGTAACCTGACAGATTCCAATCGACGCTGTGACTAAACAATAGCATTAATTATAATTCTTTCAACTGTTTTGAGATTCAAAATTTAAACACATTCCAACATAGAACAGTTCCAAGTTCAAAACTACCGGGAAATATGGAAACGACAGAACTTAAAAGGCATGCCTAGTAATGGGTCAGGAATATGTCCTTGGGGGACTCCTTGAGTTGCTTCACAATATGACGATTAATGTATTATTTGTCTATACGTTTTTAGGCATATGCAAGAAATTTGTGTGCATTGTTGCCGATTTATTAGGCATGTTTTTAAAATATTGAGGACATTCATTTTTACTCCGTAGGCTTCTAATTTATTTAAGAGGATGTTGTGATTAACATCACATCATCACATCAACAGCCTTCACCAGTCTTCTGCTTTACATAGGCCTCTCCTTAGAAAGGAGGTTTTGGCCTACTATACCACGCTGGCCAGACGGGTTGGTATAGGGTTTGTTTCAAGTTTTCCTTCTCTCTGCAGTGCTGTTGTCCTGCTAGTTTGCTCCCTTACGACTTCCTTCCTCTTACGACACCTTCGGGGTGAATAGGGGTAGTGACACTCTGTATTCTTAATCCGTCACCACACGGAATCGTGATTAACATGGTCTTAAGCTTTAGTTACATCAATAGATAGATAGAAAACTCTTTATTAGTAGTTGAAGGTGGAATGAGTTTTGTCGGGTTAATTACTAACGAACATAAAAGAAGTAAAATTAAGTAAACATTTACACATAAAACATAAATACAATATATAAACATATACATAAGATATACATACATATACTTTTAAATACATAACTAATTAAGTATGTCACATAAAAAAAAAAGAACATTCTTATCATGCCTTAAGGCGTAATTGATATAATCAAGATACATACAATTCTTGAACCATTTTCTTAAAGCTGTTTATCGTCTGCGCTCGCCTAATGTTTATCGGCAATGCATTCAACAAACGTACAGCTTCAACAGTAAAACTGATCATAAAATTGTGTGGAATGCAGAGGAATCTCCAACCTCAAATTCTCGGATGACCTCCGACATTTATCATGTGTGTCAATAAGGAACTTGAACCGTTCTTTGAGGTAGAAGGGGCTCTAAGATTGAACAATATGTTATAAAAAAAAGTGAGGATATGAGTATTCCGGCGAGAGCGAATCGGAAGCCACTAGAGCTTTTGACGGAATACAGAAACGTGATCATATTTTCTTAACCCAATTACAAATTGTAAACAGACATTTTGAAGTCGCTCAAGCTTATCAATTTGTGCTTCAATGAGATTCAGATAGCTGACATCGGCATAGTCGAGAATTGGGAGGAAAAGTGCTTCTGCAAGTGCAGCCTTAGTTGCAGTTGGAAGAAAGTTTTGTAGTCTTCGCAGGGACCCAGCAGAAGCAAATAACTTACGACTGACTTCTTGTAAATGTGGACCCCAAAAAAAGTATTATCTAAATAGATACCTAAATGTTTGACACTAGTACTGATCTCAAGTGTGGTGCCATCGAATTGAATTAAAGACAGTTGTGTCCAGTTAATTCTAGAGACCAACCCAGGGCTATAAATTACACATACTTGCGTCTTTCCAGGATTAACTTTGAGTCCGTAATTATGCGCCATATATAGAGCATCTGCTCTAAGTGCTTATTATTAAGGCGTGACATTACAGTACGTAGAAAATGAATAACAGACAAATCTATGTTTTTTTTCTTTCGAAAGCCAACTTTTTTCTCTGTAAAGATTTTATGCTTTTCAAAGAGAAGATTTTTACTTATTACCTTCTCAAAAAATGTAGAGGTTGCTGGTATGAGTGCTATGGGCCTATAATTTGCAACATCACGCTTGTCAATCTTCTTAAATATGGGTTTGACCACCGTTTTTTTTTAAATTTATTTAGGAATATTCCAGAGGTTATACTTAAATTTAGGTAAATATATTATGTATGTATAATTTACGATGAAGGAGAAAACGGGTGAGATGATGGTTGATGCACGTTTCAATATCTTTGTGCTAACGTCATCGTAGCCTGTGCTATTTGTATTGTTTAATGAATTAATTATATTATTAATTTTGAGAGGAGTCGTTGGGTTCATAAATTTGAGTTATAAGTATTTGGTACTTTAAATTTAACGTTCCAAGATTACTGTCATTTCCACTTATAAAATAATTGTTAAATAACTCGATATCTTTAGAGTCATTTATAATCACTCCATTATTGTTGATATGCCTGATTTCCTCTTTAATCACATTCCTGTTATTATAATAAATAATAGACCAAGTAACTTTAGATTTGTTTGAAGCTGTTTTGATTTTATAGTCATTCTGTGCCCTTTGTGTTACCTTTATTATTTTGCTTAAACGTTTTGCGTAACATTTGAACACGTTTCTGTTGTGTATACTTTTATGTTTCCTATATGCCAAAGTAAATTTATTTTTTGTTTTGCACATAATTTTCTAATACCTTTTGATATCCAGGAAGACCTTTTCCAAGGTGTCCTTTTTATTCATATAAGTGGAAAACATAGATTATAAAATAAGATGAATATTTCGTGAAAATAATCGAATGCATCAGTCTTATTATAAACTTCGTTTAAAAGTAAGTGATGTTAAGAATTGATTGAATTTTTTCATGTTTTTCTTACTGTAATCTCTTCTTTGTATACACCAATGTGAGAGAGAACAAGTTTATTTGACATTGCAAGTTAACTTTTAGCTTTAGTGATCAGACAGAGCAAATTCGTAAATTTTGTATTTACTTGTCCTAATATTATGTATAAAGCTATCTAAACAAGAGTCACTTACAATGCGTTTTGGCTCATTAATGGAAAATTTAAGATTATAGCCAATGATTGTTTGGTTTAGCATGTTAGTCTCTTTGCCTCTTTTTCAAAGTGTTTATATTAAATTCCCACATATTAGTATTTTTTCTTTGTGAAGCACAATGTAAGGGAGCAAACTAAGCAGGACAGCACAACAGCACTGCAAAGAGAAGGAAAACTTGAAACAAACCCTATACCAACCCGTCTGGCCAGCGTGGTATAGTAGGCCAAAACCTCCTTTCTAAGGAGAGGCCTATGTCCAGCAGTGGACTAGTATAGGCTGTTGAATGAAAAAAAAAATGAATGAAGCACAATGTAGCAAGTATAGCAAAAAACTAATCAAAATTTTGTGCATGGTTTCGAGGTGGTCTGTAAATACACACTACTGTAAGACCATGTAATGTAAGTTCTCTGGCATAGCACTCAATTATACCCGACACGCCTTTTTTCTATAGAATTTAAGGTTTAAAACCTACGACCATTGGGACCATAGGGAACAAAGGCACCTCATTGACGCTTTTTACGAAAAAAAGAGGTTGCGCGTATGTAATTTTTTGTAATAATAATTTGTAGTTTTTTTTAAATTTATCGTCACCTTTCCACATATTGTGCTCGGTTAAACATACCCTGTTCTACAAGAGAATCTAGGTTTAAAGTTAAGCGATCTGACTACGCCATTAATGTTTTGATGTAATAAATTTATATGCTTATAGTTCACGAAAAAATTGTTGAGATTGTTCTTCAATTATATGGTCATCAAAAGTATCGAAATCTGGTGTAGTAGACCGTGGGTCAGCCATAGAATTCAATGCAATTGATGATTTCACAGTATCTTTATAAATATCGTTTCTAGCTTCGTCAATACTACCCGTAGGGACCATGTTATGAGGAAATATTGAAAAGTTGACAAGTATTCTCTGCATAATATGTTTATAGATATTCTGCAATCCATAATTGCTGATTTTACCAGATTCGTAAGAAAACATATCATACGAGAGATCATAATTCGAATAAAAAACGTATGCATAATTATGGTATTGTGCATTCATGGATAATAAGTTATTAAACATCTCTATTTTATAATTGAATGTCGAAGCTTCGCATATGTGTAGGAACACACATTATGATATTTGTATGAGATATATGTTGTAAACATTCCTGAATATATTTTACCAGCTCAGAGCAATTTACAGTTTTTTAAAGTCATCGCTGCAATTTGGAGTTCTTTCCTCAGACTTTTTAATGCTTTCTTCCTTGTCTCAGAATATATCGTTTGTTAATTGTATGTTTCTATATTTTAATTTTTGTTATCTAATTAAACTAATTTGTTAAAAACTAATAGTCTTATCCTTTTATCTAAATAGACTTATTGATAAGATAAAGACATAGCGAACAAATTTTGTAAATAGAGTTGCAGTTTAAGACATTAGTCACATTGGATAAAAATAATATTGATAAAAAAGTGAATAAAACAACTAACTTGTTATTCCAGTAGCTGTAATAATACCGACGTCTCGCGGTTCTAAGAAGCTGTTGTTGAATAATCACTACGTATTTAACAAGAATAAAGAGTGGGGTAATAATATACATTGGGTGTGCCGTAGAAGGTCACATGGCTGTACATCTACTGTGCTTACAAGTCATGAGAAAATTATTAAAATCAAGGGTAATCACACAGCACAATGTCCTTAATTGATAGAGATATTAGAATAAATGTTATTATTGGATTTTTATTTCTTTAATGTTTCACTTTTCACTCTATCAGTACTCCTTACACGAATTTACCATCCTCCTTTTGTCACGTCTACAAATATATATATATGTATATATATATATCACACATCTCACACACGGCCATCTGATCCCAAACTAGGCAGAGCCTGTACTACGGTAACCAGACTGCTGATAAATATACTTATATATTTTTAAATACATACATATTATAGATTAATTACACCCAGACACAGAACAAATGACCGTGCTCATCACACAATATTTGTCCAGGGTGGGAATCGAACCCACGACCTCCGGTTTAGCAGTCAGTCCAATTTAATGGCTGGCTGTTGGAATAATATCTAAGGAAGAATGTTTGTAATAATAAATTGTTCATTCGTTCTTAATTATCCAACGCCATACCATTTACTCAATTGAATACAAAACTACTGTATTTTAAATATCTTTTTTATTTCAGATGCTGTTATGGTAACTACTTCAAGGGGCGGCATGAATCTTTTGTTAGATAATGCTGTGTTCATGAGAAACAAAATATGGGGTGAAAATGCTTACTGGGTTTGTCGTAGAAAGGCCCACGGCTGCAAAGTTACTGTACATACAAGTGGGAGCAGTATACTTAAGATTAAAGGGGATCATACCAATCATTGACTGACTGACTGACTATGGGTGATAGTTCAGATAGTAGTTCATTTTGTAAATAGAAATATTCATGTCAGTTTAACTACATACATATCTGTTACGAATTAAATAAAAATGACACAGTTTGGTATCTTTCGCTTCTCTTTAAGAGGATAAGCAAGAAACTCTTCTCTTGAAACTTATCATATAATTTAAAGAAAATACATTGGATTTTTGTTCTTGCATTCCCATCTTCTATACAAATAAATAAAATTGAAGTGTCTGTTTGTAATGCCAAAAAGTAGGTTTTTTTCTTGCTTACACTTTTATTTGCACTTCTTTGGTGGGAACGTTGTTTTTTTGTCTATCTGTTTGTTCCGGGTAATCTTCTAAATGGCTGGACCGATTTTGATAATATTTTACTAACAGGTAGCTGTCTATGTAAGGAGTAACTTAGGCTAATATTCCTCTCCTAAAAACTCTTTACAATTTTGCCTGGTCTGGGAATCGAACCCACCACTAAGGCAGCGTTTTTCAATTTACACGTGAACAAAGTCGCTGGCACCAGCTAGTTATTAATAAATAATGTAAATCTATTATGTAAATATGTAAATATATATCTAGAATCTCACAAAGATTAGTTTAACGGTTTTAAGCTGGAGGATACTAAACATACACTCATGATTAAGCTCACACTCAGGACCTATTAATATCATATGACGATCTTTCCATAATTATAATAACAAAATTAAGTTTGTGTTAACGAGAGCGTTACCAATATTATAAGATGACAATGAAGTGACCTAGTTTGTTGGCACCTGTCAACATACCGCGCTATGTTGTATGCGTTATTAATCAGTAACAAGCAAGAAAATCATCATTATTTTAATGTCTGTGTATGCCCCTCCAATACAGTTATGTCACGGAAAAAAAATGCCGACCACTAACTTATGCTTATCTGGACTACGACAATTGATTGGTTTAAGCGTAATTATATTCATTATGCCCGATTTCTTGGTCTCAAAATTCTACAATCATATCCAACCTCCATGGAGATGGAGGTTGGATATGATTGTAGAATTTCCATCATCAACCTATGAGAACCTCCATCATCAACCTATGAGTGCTTGTCGCCCTCTATCGTTTAAAATACATCAGTTTAACGGCAGTGGCAATCCGTGCACTTCTTGAATTAAACTACTACCTACTAAATACATATTCAAACTTGAGTTCGAAGTGTATTTTTTTTGCAAATTTCACTGTCGTTTGCCAAAATGGAATTATTATATTTTACATTATACAATATACTAAAGTTAAAATTATACTATATACTAAAGTTAAGAGGTAACTTTATGATCTACTACTTTGTAGAAACAAATGTTATTTACGAACAAATGGACGTATTATGTATTATAAGTTAGAAGTGCAGCTAAATATCTAATTATAGTCGTGCTAGAAATAATAATGTAGCATAATTATATTTATCACTATTTATAAAAGCAGTGAATGGAGGATATCAGAAAATAGATGTTTACACTCCTTTTTCTAAAAATAAAACAAGTAATTTAGGACACAAATTATTAGTAGGTACTCTAAGAGTTAATAGACTTTGTTATCATTATGGTGCTTTACATCTATTAGTATTTGGTAAATAAAACTTTACCTAATAAATTGTTTTATTAAATTAGCGTTTTTATCTGAATGCTTTATCCAATGTTAACTCTAACTGATGAAATTGGTCAGTTGTGAGTATAAAATATTTTGTTTGTTCGAACTAATAACCAACAGTAATTTTGTTTTTATTATAAAGTTTAAAAATACACAATTTACGGAGATTTAAATGGTTATCCACATATGTAATGCAATCATCGTAGATCGCATTTTATTTAACTGACCTATGCAGTTCTATACAGATATGTATACGAGTATTTGCATTGCACTGTGTTCAACTAAGACATTGTCCGTACATGTCTTTTCTCCTTAGTTATGTATTTTTGTTAGTAAGATTTTTGTTAGTAGTTTTGTTAGTAGTTAATAAGAAAAAAAAAAGTAAAGCAACTGTGCATTCTACAATCATATACTGCTAATTATCAAAAACTTCAAACTTCAATCTTCAAACTACTACCTACTACATATTCAAACTTGAATAATGACATTCGCCTTATATTTTTTTGTGAATTTCACTGTCGTTTGCTGAAATTGAATTATTATTTACATTTGAACTAATTATAACATTTTTATCTACTTACACATTGGAATTTCAATTTTTTTAAAATGAAAACACGAACAAATAACGCAAATAAATATAAATAGAAAAGATAATAACAAATTATACAATTCTGACAATATACCTATTTTTTTTTTTTTTTTTTTTTTTCCGTGCGGAAATCCCCTCGGATACCACCTGTCGGTGGCATGTCGGACTCGAACCGACTAAAACCGCACGCCTTCGCCGGGTACTAATAGCCGGGGAACCAGGTATACCCTAGAAAGGAAGGCCCCTGGTGCCCCGACATACCTCGGGTCATCTACAGACGAGTAGACGACCCCCGCCCCGTGTGGGAACCCCATGTTCCCTGTGCTCCCTGGAAGCGAGCGCGCTTCGCAACGCGCTCGCCGCCACCCCGGCCTGCTTCTGCTAGGGTGACAGATGGCCTCACCTGTCACCCCCAGGCCTGCGCTTATGGAGGACGGAGGTCGTTCTGCGACCTCCGGCGCCTGAGTCGCCTGCGCTGCCTGGCCCGTGCCCGGGCCTGGCGGGCCGGGAGAGTTCTAAACCTCTCCCGGTCCCGCTCCGCCGTCTCCTTCGCGAGCATAACTTGCTCGCAGAAGGAGACGGCAGAGTTCCGCGCACTCTCGCTCCGCACGATAGCCGCAATCAGGCTATCGAGCGAGAGAACTCCCACTCCGATGGCCGCCACGAGGTCTCGCCTCTGCTCAACCCACGCCGGGCACTCTGCCAGCGTGTGGAGAGCCGTGTCCACGGTCTGGCCATCGCAGTGGTGGCACTCAGGCGTTGGCTCCTTGCGGATCAGACACAGGTGATCTCCGAAACATCCCTTCCCAGTGAACACCTGCGTCAATCGGTATGAGAGGGTCCCGTGACGCCTCTCGAGCCAATCCTCCATAACGGGTCTTACCGCCGCAATCTGACAATATACCTAACAAATCTGCAGCTGAATACGATCAGATTTCGATTTGATAATACTCAACAATATAACTGATATTAATGGAGTTATTTGCAACATAAAAAATAGGGTGCGTACGATAGCCGGTTTTCGCAGCTGCTCTTCACAGCGTTAAGGGGTTCATCACAGTAATAATACGGACACCGTTACGTCTAATAGTACATCTAACAAAAAACAAAAAAAAAGTGCCGTGTGAACAGTTTGCCAATGTGTATATTAGTAGATTTTGTTCTGTTATTTATAGCAAGGTAAGTTTAGGTTATCCTAATGCTTTAGTCGTTGAAGATTTTGATAACATCTCACAACTGATTGGTCGTCTACTGCAACAAGCCTTGGTTATTTTTTGGGGAGAGATATTTATTATTAGATTAGATAACATATTATTAAAACTTTTTATTCTTCTTAAAGTCAGTTGTAGATAGCGAGGGATAAAACAGAAATATTTTTCAAAATTATAGTTATTTTTATAATTTCAGCATTTTTTGGATATACTGGTAATGGCAAGCGTTGTTTAGACATTGGATCTCATCGATATACTGTTCATCAGAACGAAGGCCCAAAGACTCGATGGCGGTGTCAAAACAAAACGAAGGGTTGCCAAGCATTCGTCATGACTATCGACAACATTATCCTCAGAGTGCGTGCTGACCATAATCATTAAGTTATATGTATATTACAAATAAAACGTCATAGTCGGTGTGCTAGGCTGGAATCAATGCAGGGTCTTTTCTTTAAATAACTTATGTTAGTTTTTTATAAGTACGGTAAATTCGAGACGCGAGCCCAAAGGCCAAGCAAACAGCATAGGAAACATAGTACGAGTGCTTGACATAACGTGACTTGGTTTTCTTTTCGTTAGTTGACAGCACAGTTTATAATTGCTTTGAACGGGTATTGCAATAAGTGTAAAAAACAGACACTCTATAATATTTATTTATAAATGAGCTAGAAACAATATTGTTATTTATTCAAACCTCAAGTAGCATTTGTAATAAATTTGTAAAATAAATATCACTAACTTAAAAACAGTGTTTTTGAGAGTAAGTGTTTAGTATGTAATTGAATACATGTATAAAAGCAGCTCGTGAACACAAGTAGATCGTGTTTGCTTGTCGTTAGAAATTATTACATTGGATAAGTTTAATTTTTGGAAACGTTCTCATTATACCATCGACAAGAAGAAATGTTTGAGGTATTCTTATACATGATACCTACATTAATATGTCAGTGATGGGAACAGGTACTAGAGTGTGTTGTACAAAATAAGTTTGTATTCCATTGTGATTTAAAGTATTAGTATTGATAGATACTCGTACATATTAAAATATTTGTCATCAATACTGACTTTTTTGTTCTGCCAAGCTTAGATTTGGCGTTACTGTGAAATATAATATTTATAACCATATTAATATTATGAGTTAAAAAATATGTTAACATCTTCCTTTAAAAATAGTCACTTGTACATATATATATTTTTTTTTGCGTTTGAAGGGTTGTGTAACAATAATATCATCTTAGGGTTCAATAGAAATAAAACAGACAGAATATATGTATGTTTTGTCAAATTTGAGTTGCAATTAAAAATGAACTGATCCCTAAAGCTTATTTTAAAAAGAATGAATTGATTTTCAGATTTATTTTATGCGACATCTCAACGAGGTAATAAAGTAATTATTTCAAGAGGACACAAATTTATGAGAGAGAGACATGTTGACTTCACAGCAGATTGGAGATGTTACAGACGAAAGACCACAGGATGTAAAGCGAGTATTAAGACCATCGAAGACACTATCGTAAGACGTAATGATGAGCATAACCACGATTGACATAATAACATTTACAATTCTGAGTATTCAGCTATGATTTCGGCAAACATCATGATCATATTGTACGTATGAGTAGTTTATAAAACTATGAGTCGGACTAAAGCCATGGCAAATAAAACTTGCTCAAAAATCAGTCATAATATAAGAGTCACTTACTGAAGTTATTACTATATACGAATAAAGTAGTCTTCACACTAATACATGTGAATATTTTTATAGTATTTATAATATATGTATATATTGTTACATATATCCTAAAATGTTTCCGAAAACCTTAGACAATACTGAAAATTCAGTATTGTATAAACAACTGAAGACTTCATTGAGACTATTGTTCGGAGTTGAAAAAAAACTTTAAGTTAGAATGAAAGGGTTTTCGTCGAGATATTAACTATCTTAATTTTCTTGTAGATTTTTTCGTGCGGACTCCACGTGGCTGTTTCCTCATGGTGAATAACCACAAATTCCATAAAAAGAGAGAGAAAGGCTCTAGAATTGAGTGGAGATGCTCTAAAAGAAAGTCTCAAGGGTGCAAAGCTGCTGTCACGACACACCATCAAGATATTGTGAAGAGAGCTGAAACACATAACCATCAGTAATAAACTACATATTACCAACACCTCGTTGTTATCTGTTTATATCTGTTGCACATTCTCCTTACTCATTTTAAATTGTTTTATTTTATCGTGGTGAACAATATATCCCATTGACCGTTGACCTTTTAAGAATTGGCACATTTAATTTATATCAACATGTAACACAAATAGTGTATGTGTATTTTATACTGTATTTTATACCAGATGGACATTTAAGCATTCGCCTATGACAAACATTATAGATAATTGTTCAACCCCAACGAAGCTTACTTTGCGCATCATCAGCAATTCACCAAGGAGTAATATGTCACCGCTTACATAAACTAGTAGGGTTTCGCAATGAACGTGGATATTAATATGTGAAATTGTACTAAAATCGAACTTGACTAAACGTCACGTATAATTTCGTCACATATGATAGTATTATTATCACTCAACACACACAAACAGTTAATATGAAAATAAAACGATTCAAATCTATTAAAAACATGTGAAAAATGACTTTTGTACAACAGATAAAGAAAGGACACACACAAAAAATTCTATAGAGCCGTATACCACTATATTCGATTCGATTAGTTACCATATTAAAACTACTCAAGCTGATAATAACCTAAATAAAGTCACAACGAAGTGTTACTTACTAATTATTAGGAACTAATCTTACTTGATTTTTGAGTAAGAAAAATATTGTGCTTATAGAATTAGTCTTTTCTGAGTCCGTACCACTGATTGTTGGGCAATCGATGATGGCAAAAAATACTCTATAATGGAAATTAAGTTAAAGTACTATTTAATGTTGTTATTTAAATTTAAAAGTTTAGACAGCCCATAGCACTACAGGTCAGCATGTATCTGCTTTTTAATTATAGGGGTTAATCTGTCTGCCTATGAATGATTAACCGAAAGTTTAGTACTACAAAAAACTTTTACATAAAAATTATATTGCACAAAATGTTAGTCGTGTCAAATTATACATTTCAGTTTTTGTTAAAAATAAGTTGCTTATTTTAATCGCATTTGCTCTGCATTGAGAAATACAGGCTATAATCATACCCAGATTGATCATCGTCCATTTGATTTATTAACAATTTCACATTGCATAATGACCCTTGCATAACAAGATACCTTTTATGCTTGTTTCTTTTGTGCTTCTAATATTCTTCTTCTTTATTATTATTATATCATTTGTTTCTGTATATAACTTTTTGGCATTTTTGGTAGGCGAATAGCAGGAATTTATTCCGGGTTTCTATATTTTTTCGCGCCTGGATCGCGAGAGGATGCAGGATCCCGGGGTTTGTCACCGTCTCCAGCGCCGCCCTTGAGTCGCTGTAGATGCCACAGCTCCCCGCTCTGCTATTGAGGATTTCGCTCGAAGCTCTGTGTATGGCCAAGAGCTCGGCCTGGTAAACTGTGCAGTACTCTGGCAATCTCAGTTTTCGGCTGTCCAATAAGGACAGCGCGGCGCGCACTTTGCCCTGAAGCTTGCTGCCGTCGGTGAACTGCACGTTCTGTTGGTCTACCAGGCTTTGTTCCTCCAGACTCTGGAATCTCAAGTCTATACGCAGAGTTGGATGCGGTAGTTCCGCATATCGCACCACACGTTTTACCTCTCGGTCCCCTAGCACAAGCCGGGTCGACCCTTTGCGTGCTTCATAGAGAGCGGCTGCATCTTTGACGCGGAGGTCCAAAGGTAGTAGGGCCGAGTATAGTGAGATAGTGCGGTACGACTTGCACATCTTTTGAGTGAATCCTCTTTGAACAGTGTCGAGGAGCTTGCGGACACAAAGCTTTTCGACGACGGGAGCATATGCGGCTGCCGCATAAGTGATGAACGGATCTACTGTATATAATGCGTACGACATAAGGGTGCAGCTCCCAGCTTCGTTTCGCCGTTCTCGAGAGCTGTTTGTAAATATTTAGGGCCTTCCTACAGACGTTGCCGACATGGGTGTTAAAGGTCAGCTTGTCGTCTATACTAAACCCCAAAATCTTCAGCTCTCGAAACAATTCAATGTCGACCCCGCCCATGCTCAGGAGCGGGGTATCATGCTCGAACTTGATCGTAAGCAGCATGGCACAGGACTTATGTGACGCAAATTTGAGCTTGTTTTTGACGCCCTACTCCTGAATAAAGTCAAGGGCGGCATTATTTAACTTTAATTAATAATATTGTTGTTGTATTGTGTTACTTTGTATTTTGTGTCGTGTCGTGTCGTGTAATATGACAATCTTAATGTTATATAAAAATATTATTATTAAGAAATTAGCAAACTTTAATAGAAAAATTTTGGTGTCTCTTTGTTATATACACATATAATTAAGCCCGCATTTTTATGATGTGTGTGTTACACTTAAATTTAGATCAAACAAAGATAAAATAGACTTACATGTATAGTAATATTATAAATGAGAAGTATGTCTGTTTCTCTTTCTGTCTGTTTGTTTGTTACCTCTTCACACTTAAGCCGCTGATCCGATTTAGAGGAAATTTGGTATGGACATACTTTTATTAGGCTACTTTTACCGCGAAAACCGACATATACACGGGCCGCGGGAAAAAGCTAGTTTACCATAATTATAAAAAAAACTATAGGTACTTGTTAAACTAAAAGAAATATCACGATATTATGATAACAACTTAAGAGTTTTTTTTAATGCCTAGAATATCATGATAATAATTTCTAGAGATTTGTGGATTTCACAACATTTAAAATATTTTATTTAAAGATCTAATTTGTCAAGAATTGTATTATTTAGATTGTTTAAAATCCATATATAATTTGACTGTCCATAACGTTTTTTTTAAAGATATTATTGTTAAAATAATACATGTTGTAAATTTTAATAAGGTGGGTACATATGTTTCCTGCAAATTTATGTTGCAGTGTATGTTTTGTGTTTGTTTTGTACTGAATTGTTTTGTGTATTGGCATAACTTTGTGTGTACAAGTAAAGTTGTATAAAACGAAATAAAGATATACATATATTATAGTTATTTATTATATTATTGGGAATTATTGGAAATGATTACAGAAGCCTTTTATTCGTAATGCGTTAAATTGCCCGTAAAAAAGGATAGTATCGAATATTATTCAAGAAGCATCGGATCCTAACGGTGATTATTAAAACTAAAAATTTAAACAAAAACAAAAATACTAAAGGTGGGTACTGACATTATAAGTTTGAATTAATTTATAATACTTATGTGTTTTTTAAGCAATAATCTTTCATCCAACACATAACAAAGCCTTAGAACATCTGAAAGATTTTGCAATTAAACAAATGATGGCTTGGCCTTTATGTAACTTGTTTATACTACTAAGGTCACAAATAAACTAAGTACTTACTCGATGAAACGCTTGTGTAACGCACTCGTTGACATCCTTGTAAATTTTTGTAATCTTAAATTAATTGTAAAGATATGTATACATTTTATAGTAGTATGTACACAAGTAATGTTATTATCTGTTTATAAATGATATAAATATAATATCTAGCAAATATCTACTTATACTGTTTTAATTAAGCGTTTAGTATAATTACTCTTTCAGAAAACCTCCACTTCTTCTTGAAGGCCGGAAGACAGCGACAGCTAGTTTTAGGAGATGTTACGTACAGCAAGTTCAGAGAGGTGCGAGGAAAGAGCTTTTGGCGTTGCAGTAAGAAGATACAAGGATGCAAAGCCTCAGTTATAACCGCTAAGGATGAAATTTTGGAGTTTAAGGATTTTCATAACCATTAGCTAACGGTTTTGTGTGGTAAACACTAAACTTGATCAAATCATCAAAGTAACTTACTTTAGCCATGATATCATCGAACGGACTATACTCATTTTAAATATTTTATAAATTAATCCCATGAGAACCTATATTAAAACTATTAAAATATAAAGTTAACGACTTTAAGTCTATTTGCTGTAAAAATCTATGGGAAATTAAAAATTTAAAAGTATTTCTATTTCAAAACAAAGACTTTGGTTAGATGATCACTTTAACCCTTTTACTTTGAGAAGTCTTTCTCTAAAGCAAATAATTATATAACTTCAACTTATTTTTTTCAGTCCTTTACGTTGAAAATCGCCATGGTAATAAATCGCTCTTGTTCTTGGATCATCGTTACAACAAGAGCCACGAACGGAGTGGACGCGTCTCATGGCGGTGTGTAAAGAGAAATAGGGGTTGCAAAGCTGTTGTTATTACTTATATGGGTAATGTAATACGGTATACGAAACATAATAATCATAATTAAAACAATTTGTGTGATGTAAAGTGTAACGTAAGAAGTGTAAAAAAAGTGGCGCCAACTATTAATGTTAGAATGCTGACAAATCAAACAAAATGCATTTTCTCTTTGTATACCAATACTAAACTAAAACTATAAACAGTTTTGAGAGCTACGCTTTGTACACACACACGTCATCATCATCATCAACAGCCTATACTAGTCCACTGCTGGACATAGGCCTCTCCTTAGAAAGGAGGATTTGGACTACTATACCACGCTGGCCAGACGGGTTGGTATAGGGGTTTGTTTCAAGTTTTCCTTCTCTTTGCGGTGCTGTTGTCCTGCTTAGTTTGCTCCCTTAGTCGGCTTTTACGACACCCACGGGATGAATTGGGGTGGTGACAATTTGTATTCTTAATCCGTCACCACACGGACGGACACGACACACACGCATGTAATACAAATACATTTAATATACATTGATCTCCCATAAATTTCTTGCATGTAATACCTGAGGTTTCTGGTAAGCATATAATGTAATGATTAATTGAATAAAAAAAATATATTTAATTCTGGTAATTAACTTTAAAATTTGAAAGAAGCTGTTATTATTACTGATAATAAAATCAGTTCTTGTTGTTGATCTACCAAGAGTGTACCGCCTATAGTGGCTCAAGAATTTATTTTTATGCAGCAAAATCAGGCAAAAATATAATATGTATAATATGTGAGCGATATAATAATTAAAGCATCATAATTGTGTTTTACCTTTCTGGTTAAATTTATTACTACAATTTTGTACTAATTTGAAAAATTTACTAAAATCATGAAACTCGTATGTATACAATAAATTTTAAATTAACAGTTTAAAAGTTATAGGTTCCTGTATTTCTCATAACGTAATAGTAATTTTTTATACTGATTAACAAAACCTTTGAGCATAAATTAAAAATGGTTCAAGATGATCAAACAAAAATATAATAATTAAATTAAAAACTATTAACGTACTTAGTAGTCCGTTCAGTATTTCACAATCAATTTGAATTACTTTACTTACTTTTCACATTTCACTATGTGATGTTCTGAGTCTGGGTATTCTTTGTGTCCGTTTCATGCATGCCTGTATAAGACTTTACACCCCGCGACACAGGATATTGCTTTGGCATATATCCTGTGGCATAGTCTTTTTAAAAAATAAAAAATGCGTCCATGTCGTCGTCCCTTTATGACCAGTGCAAACTGGGTAGAACCTCGAGGAAATTCAAGGGTATGTAATACTTATTGGTCACGTTAATTCTCGGAAAAAATATTAAATGACATAACCAGAATTCATTAAGTCTCGTTCCTATGTTTAATTAATTAAGGTTTAATTGTAGGGTACGAACATGTCTATAATACCACCCAAAAGGTACAGAAATTGGTGATTAAAATGATAAAAAATACATACACGCAATAAAAACTTTTTTTTGAAATGTTAGTTTGTATTCTTTTCTTTTAGTATTTAAATTTTCAATTTTTATGAGTAAACTTAATAGACCTATCCTTTCTTTAAATGTTTTTATTTGATTAAGAGTTCCTGTAATTTGATTTCCAGTTGCACAGTTTGTAAGGAATGCCCGTGGGAATCTCGTGTTAGTATATTGTGGGAACAGATTTGGAAAGAATCGTACAAATCAGTCCTCTCAAACATCGTGGCGGTGTATTAAAAGAGCTATTGGCTGCCGAGCGACAATAACGACAGAAAACAACATAATACTTCAGTTTCACGATGTACATAATCATACATGATCATATTAGTATGATCATTATGAAATACACTAAACAAATTCAATGGTTAGGCATATCAACCTACCTAATCATCTGGTGATTAACGGAAAGATTGGCCGATACATTTTAAATAAAACTACAGGAGCCTAATTATTACCTAATTTTTGTGATATAAATCCACACTTATATTATAAATGTGAGAGTGAGTCTTTTTTTATTTGTATCACGCCTAAACATCAAACCGATTTTAAACATTTTTTCACTAATTGAAAGCTACATTATATTTTATTTCACATAGACTAACCTTTAGCGCGATAACCGACGTAATTCTTTAAAATATTGAATTTATTGTACAAAAGGATAGTCTTTTATTTTAGTGGAAGTACTTTTAAGAATTTTATATGCATTGTTAAAAAAGTATCTTCTTGAAGAGAATGATCTCTTCTCATCATCTGAATTTGATCCAAGTCTCTAGTCCACACAGTGTTAGTAAAAATATACTAGTAGCATGTTGGAAATAGATACACCAGAGATCTAAGGTTAGGACTAAGAACTACGAAAGTTTATCCAACAGATTGTTTTCATATTTTTTCCTTTATTTTTTTGCACAAATGTCGTGCCAGTAGTAAAGCTGAAAGGTGCGCATCTGTTTTATAATTGTTTTGCATAAAAAGTTGAATAGTGTGCCTGAAGTAAAACCATCTTTAAACATTTTTGAAGTTTTAAAATAAAATAAACAGTTCTTTTATTTAAATTTTTATTATTAGGCGTGAAAATAGTTTAACTAACCAATAGTTAAACATAACTTTTAAACAATATTACAAAATCTATTTATAGATTTGCTTAATATTTAATTCTTCTTTCAGTTACTATGATACCGAGTACAAGAAGCAAGACTAAAAACATGCTGATGGTTAATGGTTTTACATTTTCACAATACAGTCCAATGTTTTGGTATTGTACAAAGAAAAAAAGAGGCTGTCCAGCTAAGGCTCGTACTGATATAACAGGCAGTTTGAAGTATTTGTTCGAGGAACACAATCATGCACCTCCAAATTACCATATCACTGAAGTTGGTAAATACGTAAAGCTGGATTGATTTCTTCCAAATATCCAAACCGAATTTTCACGCAAGAGTTTAACCAATGAAAGTGCTATGTTCCTAACGTTCGCTATTGTGTCAAAATATACAGAGGTCCACAATATGTGTATGTGGGTGTATCGTTATTGAGTACTAGCGGATTTTCCTAAACTTCCTCATTTCCTTTGGTCAGAGTTGGTTGACTTGAAGTTTTAAAGACTTTGACTTAAAGTTAGGAGACGTGGTGTTCATATAATATTTGTCTGGAAAGCTATTACCTATGTTAGTGTTACCTATATTACATTTCTAGGTTGTTTTAGTGCATAGGTATGTTCACTATCAAAAAACTATTGTTTGTACTTGTTTTCTGCTGCAAGAATAAACTGATGAGCAGGCAAAGTTTAAATTATTTTTAATGTTCATTGTTGCAGTTAATTAAATGTTTATTATATAAAGTGTTCGTTTTAACTTAATACTACGACTGAAACTTTATGGTTTGGTTTCCCGTCAGTCCAAATATTGCATTATCCTCAGTGTTTTTGTGTTCACCGTCGCCTAGAACCCATGGCACGAGGTGTTTACTTTGGGTTTAAGTAGTTTTATGTAAACATGAAAATTGCCGTTATTATTTAATAGGGAGCATTTGAATTCTATTAGACAGTAGCACTAGATATAAATAATACTATTTTAGTTTGTATCTATAGCTTTTCTAAATACAATGCATACGAGGAAAATACATTTTTATCTAATATTTTTATTTGCTTGCAGAATATTTAGCATCACTCCTAAGAGCACGGTTTTGTAATAGGGAGACCACAAATATATTTATTGGCGGGCATAAGTTCTTCAGGCATTCACGATCACTCGTCGGCAACAGAATAAGATGGACCTGCGCAAAGAAACACAAACATAAATGCAAAGCCTCTGCGGTAACTATAGATGGCATTGTAGTCTCTACGACAGGGCTTCATTCACATATTTGAATCCTTTGGAATACTCCAATGCTTGCTTGGAATTGACAGGAACTGATGAATATTGATGATACCATATCTGCAGCTGCGTTACAAAAGTAACGTTCTGAAAGAATAACGCAGGCAGTCACCGCGTTTATTTCGAATTGAATAAACTATCTCTGGAAATGAGTACCCTATTTAAACAAAGGTTCTTTGGTCATTCGTCTTAAAGTTTTATGATTTTCTGTCTTTATATCTTTTAAGACGACAGACACAGTCTGAACATAAGCTAAAATGTAGGATCGGAAACAGAAACGGAGAAAGGGTATTACGAAACATGCAAAGGTCTTTTTACTTTTTAAGTAAAAATATCTGTGTATATATGATATATATACTGTTATGATTTTAGATGCTCCTCCCGCTTGTAAGTTAAGCGAGACAATAATATGTTGTATTATTGTCGAAGGTGCTTTTAACACATGCAATCCACTATAATAAAATTATAATGTTGCATTCTTCACTTCGTATAGAACTTAAGTATTTAATAACACGTAGGTTTTATATAACTTTTTAAAACATTGTATTTAAGGACGACGTAATGATTAAATTTGCGTCTTTTTGTGTGATTCGATGCAAAAGTTAAGAATTTTGATGTGCCTTTTGAGTGGGAACTAATTGTTGAAAATTCTAAATTAACAATTCTAGAATATTGACACATACAAAATCAGGGGAATCATATTTGTAGTATTGTAGAGGGAGGAGTTGTAAATGTACCAAAAATGCGAATAATAGTTATGACCCTTCTAATGTCAAATGTTTCGATGTTGGGACGGTTCCGTGTAAATATATATTTTTATAATCATTATGTGTAATCAAATTGACACATTCCAATTCACTAAGTAAATATGTTTTGTTAAATATTTTGATATAAAGTATTTATTAATGTAGATATGTATTAAAATAATGTTACCAAAGGAACTTTGAAATTAGATTACTGCCCGAAGTATGCATTAAATTCGTTTTACATGTAATGCTGCATTGATTTTAAAGGAAATAACCAATGTAATGAATAGAAACCCAATTGTCTTGGTTTATAACTCCCACCCCCTTATGTGCCGCTTCAGCACTCTTGCAGATTACCATTCCTGTGGGTAATAAATAAAAATGGTGATATATTGTCTGCTGTAAATAAAAAGCATGGTTTATAATTGTTGAATGTTTATGGTAATAATAATTTATTTCAATATTTTATACTGTTATTTTTTATCAAGTTTTTATTTTAGTAGGTTTTCTGGTTATTTATTTTCAGTCATAAACGAAAATGTGATAGAAATCTCCAATTAACTATATTTATAAGTTTTTCTTTGCCGTGTAAAATGTTTTATGAGTTATCATGTTACTAGTATCTTAATAAAAATTATAATTCTGTCACTGGTTTTCTATCAGCCCTCTTTTTATCGCGTGAAAGCTCACCAGGTCACTATCGGTCTGGAGCTGTACTGAACTCTTGTATGTTTATCTCTAGCCCAGTAGAATTGTATTTAAAATTATAAAGACAGAAGTATTTAAAATGTTTGATTCCCGTATAGCTAATTACACAGTAACGCAGAGCCACACTATTTACATCGACTTGGCGTTTCATTCTGAAGTTATTTGAGGGTGTAAAGGCTTTTTCTAATTAACCTCTATTTTACATACTCTACACATGCACTTTGACTTATTGCTAACTAAATATAGGTAATGCAATTAAACAAAAACACTAAATATATATAGATTTTGTATCATTGCTTATATGGCACCTACATTATAGTTATAACCGAAAATCACTAAAAGCAAATACACGAAAGTGCTACGATTATAATGAGATAAATATAAAAAATATAGTTTAAAAGACTATTAAACACGCTTATGTAACTAGACGAACTAACAAGTAGAAAATAATTGTGTAACTGTAATTTTGTATTTAACTTCAGAAAAAAAATCATTTTATCGCAAAAATGCGTGTGGTGCTAGATCACAATTGTTGTAAAAATATTTTATTGGTAAAAGGAAAGTTATCAAATTATAAAATATCTTGAAAAGCATCCCACAATTATAGTTTTTTAAACTATAATTTATTTTTGCTCTTTTAGTCATTAATGATGATTATTTTCTCATTAAGACTAAAAAGTGACAAGTAAGTACTCGTAAGTCACACGTGCTTCAGCACACACCTCTTAGTACGTAGAAAAGACGAAAATAGAAAAAGCCGTTAATCCTGAAGATCCTGATCAGGATAATGGGCCAAAATTATCAAATTATTGTAATGTCATCGGTTCTTGATAAGTGACAAGTGATAAGATAAGATAAGTGATAAGTCTTTCTTAGTTCTTTCTAGTCTTTTGCGAGTCTATTAATCTTAACCGATTCGTTTGTCGGACCGCTTTATAGGAAAGGAAAGATATATTTTTTAGTCCTCTATGGCAGCTATAAAGATCTTGGGACTAATCCCACCCACACGCCCACCACTGTAACTCCTGTACACCAGGATCCACAGCAGTGACCCACGAACACACCGAGTTATGACACTCGGGAAGTCCCAGAAAGAAATTAAACTGTCTTGGAACCCGCTACGAAATTAATCAGAAGAAAATTGGAGGAGTTGGAAATATTATAAAGATATAAAGAAAAAAAAAAATTTACTTATATTTTTTTATATATGAAGCCAAGTACAATACACGGTATCTCTAGAATTTGTGGTTAATCTTAGTTTATTTCCCATTTTGCTGTAGCTTTTATGTAAAAACAGTTATATAATTATTAAAGGGATTAAATATAATGACTACCAAAAATAATTTGCAGCCCCAAACTAAGACAGTTTAAAATTACAATGTTTCTAGCTGTTTTAGTCATGACTGCACTTTAATTTAAACGTAAGCCATTATTAAATGTTGTGTACATATTACAGCGAAATTAATAAAAACATCTAGAAGCGGCGTGGCTTTATTAGCCTTTGGGAACACTTACAATCGTCGATCAAATTCGAAGAATATGACTTCACGTTGGTACTGTTCTCTATACCATAGTGGATGTAAAGCAGCTGTCATCACCAATGCTGATCTCCTTATAACAGACATCATTGGAACACATCAACATAAGGCTCCAAAATTATTCAGAGCGCCAGATGGGCTATATCATAAAGTATTGGACTAATGGTTGTATGCTTTTCAATGATTTATTTTTATTTTTATGAAATAGTTTTAATAAACTAATAACGCCAAAATGCATTGAGATACTTTGAATCGTCTGCAAGGAGTAACTACGCTTTCATTTTTTTATTTTTAAGTTTGTGAAGTTAATTTTATTTTAAGTTTTAATGTCAATGTCATTAAAAAATAAATGAATTAATATGACCTTTTGTTGGGAAAGGCAATTGAGTACATAAGTGATAAAGATTTGCATCATACATAATTTGTTGCAAACTTACGTATATTTGAGTTCATTTTGTAAAAAATAATAATAGATCAGCACACAGAAAATCTTGCTGTTATTTTGTGTGTGCTAATCTATTATTATTTTTAATCGATTCGTGAAAATAAATTCTTAAAGTAATTAAAAAGTATTTCTTTCTAAATAATATAATCTATGATATATTGAGTCAACAACTTATAATAAAGTTTTGAGAACGCATCGCATAGTAACTCCCTTGAACATTATTACATTTTATGGCTGAAAGCCAATACAGATCGTTTTGGAGAGATGTTGTATAATTTGCATTATTTCTAAAGCTTGTAAATATAAAGAGTCTTCTCCCTGTGTCCGTGTCCCTGTCCCCTTTTTATGAAATACTAAAGACACTACGCCGGTAACCGAAATCTACACGTTTTTTTTTGTTCTGTATTGTAAAGCCATAGAACATTTCTTTTTTTGATTGAATTATAATTAGAATCAGCCGGGGATCCTTGGGGCCCTACACAAGATCTTCTTCAAGAGCTTCTTTGCAGTCTTAGTCGTATTAAAACTTATTGAATATAATATATAATGTACTAAATTGACTGACTAATATATACTTTTAATATTCCAGGTGAAATGATAAAGATGTCTAGAGGTGTTAGTATGTTGTTAGCTTCTGGATTTACGTACAATCGCAGACAGAATGCAAAAAATTCGTTGTCACGGTGGTACTGCACTTTATATCATAGCGGATGTAGGGCTACTGTCATTACCACCCGAAAACTCAACGTGGTGGAAAATATTGGTGAACATACACACAAGGGCCCCAAACTATTTAAATCGACGGACGGCGTATATCATAAGATATTTTGATTCGTGTACATGAATGTCATGCATGACGATTATGTTATGGACGCTTTAACCCACAAATTTAAATAGTTTTCAAGCCGTACATAATATATATTATGATAAGATTATAAGTACATATTTAGTTATAGATTTTTTAATTTGACATAAGTTTCCAAATTAAAGGCTTTATAATGTACTTTTTGAAATTTAAATATTATCTTCAAATCGTTTTAATTATTATTATAATAAACAAGTTAAATATTATCATTATCATATCACAAAAAATAGAATATAGTTGCAATAACTTTATCAAGTGGTGGATATAGCTAGTGGAAAAAAAAACCTGTCCCCGGGTGATTTAGCATAATATAGAATAGTATAATAAATAAAATTGACATTAAATAATTATGTCAGTTGAGGTGTCCGTCTGCGGCAAAAATATAAACAATGAACTCTTTAACAATCACCATAATGCAGCATTAATAGTGCAATTTTCTATGATATTATTCAAACTGATATAAACATACCTTTAACCGATACATTATAATCATAATAAATAAATCACTTTGTTTTTTGCTTGTAAAGACTAGTTATTATTTGTAATAAACAGGTTTTGCGAAAAATATCTAACAAAAATTATTTACTTCCTTGTTTCAGAGTTAGAAACAATAAAAAAATGTCTTTCTCAAGATTGTAATAACTATGATTTTGAAAACGTTTTTGTACAAATCAGAGAGACGTTACAGGATTCAGACTCCAATTTAATTAATTTGCATTGGCCTGAACGAGCGCTGTGTACTTCTTTTACTTCTAAAAAGTATTTATACTTAAAATGTCGTGTTTGCGCTAGTAGCTGTAAAGGGTGTCCAAGTAAGCCTCCTTTGTGTGCAACTTGCTTTGAAACTTGGCACTCGAAAGATTACCATGAGTGATGCAATATTAGCAGTACCACAATAAGTTCTCTTTCAAATCAATTTTGACAAGTGCTCGAGAAACATTTCCACCTTTTGTGTTAGTGTTAAAGCTATAATAACTTCAAATATATAACTTTTTTTTACGGAAAGAAAATATAACTGTTGTGAACATAAGTAGGAAGCAGCCGTTGTTTAATTGATTGGTTAAATGATTAAACGAAGTGATATTTATTTCGCATTACACTGAATTATCAAAGATTGTACTCGTACCTATAATATTGAAAATTGTGGTTTTTAAACAATTACAAAGATTCAGAACCATAAATCATCCATATGTATAAATCCATATGTATCAATCTTACATATGTATAAATTTTGAAGTAATTGGAATAAGGGAATTGGAATAAAAAAATAAAGTTAAGCATTGCAAGCCTTTAATTTTTATCTAATAAATAAATTGGTAACAAATAAAAGGTGGAATAAAAGAACAATGACAGAGCTCCATACAAAAAATATTTGGAATCAAATTGCAGAATCTTGTAGTGAAAAATATATTAGAAAAGTGTTTTTTTTTTGGAATCTATGTGTAAAACAATTTTTATTTGGTAACGCCGCTGAAAAAAGACATTAGCATTTGATTTTTAGCTTACGCACTGCATTATTTTGTATCTGTGGAGTATTTTATAACATAGCTGCTTATTGTTTCCTTTTTTTTGTTTATTTATCTATGGCTATCGACTTTTCAAATTGGTTTCTGTATCATTTTACATAAATATTTGATAATTATAACTGTATGTGTGCCATATAAATAAAGGAGGCAAGTTAATAAATATTTTTTTAAATAAAGTTGACATTGGGTCTTAATGCCTTAGAAGATAGTTTCAAAAACGTAGATATTTACTGGAATCAGTTTCCCAACTCGTAAATGACATTTTAAGATACCTAAATTATAGTACTTGTTGTTGTTTGTAGTCCAAAGCGTCAACAAGCGCCTTAAGTAGAGTTATCATTTTTATAATGAATTTTAGTTATAATAAACCAACAATATTCATATTCATTTAATTTATTGCTATTTTTCAATATACATATTGACGTACCATGGATTGTGCTGAAAGTACCCTATAATATTCGTTAACGTATTTTGTAAATAAAATAGTAGCAGACATACGACTTTTTTCTTTTTTGTTTTAGGTGCAACATAACAAAGAGGATTTACTTCATTTTATTTAAAAAAAATGATGTTTTTTAGTATTATGATAATATCACCTATGTAATATATAATTAAGAATCGTATCACATAACAACTGATTTTCGTCAATTATATCA
Source organism: Arctia plantaginis (assembly GCA_902825455.1). Lineage (NCBI taxonomy): Eukaryota > Metazoa > Arthropoda > Insecta > Lepidoptera > Erebidae > Arctia > Arctia plantaginis. The sequence continues at coordinate 1,048,737 of CADEBD010000348.1, read as the reverse complement.
TAATATTTTGTGTTGTTGTATGTATGATAGAAAATACAATTCGTTTATATTATCTACTCGTATCTTTCCTCAAATCTGAGATGACTGAGGTGAAGTTATAAAACAGTGTATGCTATTGCATCGATTTATGTACATTATTATGTAACATAGGTACTACTCAATAATGCTTTATTTTTTAGTGACATTTGTTCGAAAATTAAATGGGAAATCAGTGGCGATGCTCGCCGGTTATACCTATTACAATGTTGGCAATACTGAATCACCAGAATGTGTGTGGAGGTGTACCTACGGCCATCCTTGCAAAGCCAGATTTAGGGCTACTTACCAAGGAGTGATAGTCAAGATAACATCTGTAAGTCACACTCATGATCCACCAAGCGTGCTGGTAAGAAATGGGATGTTATTGAAATTAGGGAGAGGTCCTAGAAAGTATTAAGGCGCTACCATTAGGAATTGTGATATTGCAAGGATGTATATGAAAGTTACCTACTTACTCGTCAAATCTAGTTTGATATACCAATTTACTAATACTACCTACTCGTCAAATCTAGTTTGATATACCAATTTACTAATAACACTTAATTTGATATACTATTATAATAATAATCAGTATTGATATTAATTTCTGTCCGTGTGGTGACGGATTAAGAATACAGAGTGTCGCCACCCCTATTCGTCCCGTGGGTGTTTTAAGAGGCGACTAAGGGAGCAAACTACGCAGGACAACAGCACTGCAAAGAGAAAGAAAACTTGACATAAACCCTATACCAACCCGTCTGGCCAGCGTGGCATAGTAGGCCAAAACCTCCTTTCTAAGGAGAGGCCTATGTCCAGCAGTGGACTATTAAAGGCTGTTGATGATGTTGATGATGATATTAATTTATCCATATAAAGCAGGGAATTCCCTGACTACTACGCCGTAAAGAATGCGATAGAGACAATTAATGTAAATAATTCTAACAATAAATTTTAACATGCTAAATGAAAATTGTTTTTTTTTCTTCCCATTATTATCAGTAAATAGATTAAAGGTATATTTAATATTAAACATTAGAACCTCTATAATGAAGAATGTGATTATGATGATCGCATATTTGTTTGGGTAATGTTTTTCCTGATTTCCATATTTGAACAGTAATAGAAATCATTTGCTCTGCAATTTCATTTTATATAAATCGTTACTACTACTATGTTAACATGAAATAAACATGTGTCACAAAGAACACATAATATAGCTTATCTTAATAGACCAATAGTATACATTATAAGTTTTCTATTCTTTGCTATACTTACCATCATCAGCCTATTCAGTCTTCCATTGCTGAACGAAGGCCTCCCTAAAGGAGCGCCATCCATCATGGTCTTGGGCAATCCGCATCCATCCGCTGCCAGCTATTTTTCTCAAGTCGTGGGTCCATCCTCCCGTCGGTCCGTCACTCCATCATCAGTGTTTTTAATGAACTCTCCAAGACATGCATTCACTGATAAGTATTCGCTTTTGAAAGACAGCACAAAATTATCAACATAAATTTTATTTCGAAAGTAAGAATGTCCTGACAAATAAATGTATGAGTAGGTATTTCATATCAAGAAATTAACTAAATAGAATGTCCAGTTTTAACATGAAAATTCATGTCATTCAGTCCAATTAAATGAACTAAACAGTTAGGTAATTTCATTGCTACGCAAAACGCTTTTAAAATTTAATCACACCTTTCTGTAACACTCTGTATACAATGTTTTTTTTACTTCTTAAGGCGTGTGAGTTTAGATTCAACATTGCTATGTTTATTGTTATAATTTATTAGCTATTTTTCTAATAATAATAGTAAAAAACGGAATGCTGTTAAAATGGCGTATGTGTAAAAATAAATGTTGGATGTGTCTATGACATTTTCCATTGGAACTAACAAATAATGTACCCCTAAGGAAGCACTCTACTAAATAAAAATATATATTTTTAGAGACTTGTGCATAACTGGTAGGGATTACCAAATAATGGGTATTTGTCAGCTACAAAGCACACCGGGCGTCAATATTCATCAAGAAGGATTACAAACAATGTAATTATTCTGTGTAATTTTTGTCTCTAGTTATTTATTTTATCTTTTACAGTCCAATGGTTGACTAACAAATCAGGGAACGAGATAGGCCTCCTCAACGGGTTCACCTATTACCGGCATAGAAAAAGTGCTAGTAAAATGACGGACATTTGGCGATGCACATACGGTAGCCGATGCAAAGCACGCTTAGTCGCATCAAAAAATAAAGAACTGTTGACATACTATGACAACCATTCACATCCTTGTGCTATGTATAGTATTTGTAATGGAGTTTATTACAAACTATAATTAAAATCAGATAAAAAAACATAAATAAAGGACAATAAATTACCAGGTTTGCTCTAGAGTAATTGTAATTGGAATCTACAACTGTCCTATACACCGCCGTTTTTGGCTCACAAGCGGCAGGGCACAGGTAACTGCACCCGTCGACAGCCGTCGCTCGACGGGTGTTATCGGCAGATATTCAATGTATTTAACGACGGCTGCCGCTGTCTGTAGTTACCTCTGACGTTGATAATGTGTCGCTGTATATGAACCCGTAGGGCGTTCACACCGACTTACTGTCGGTCGTATTGAGGTTTGAAAGAACTAATTTTACGCCATATACTCGTTCTTCAAACGGCACAGTTACACTTTGATGCGGTTTTAATAGATGGGATGCTCTAAATGTTTGCTAAATATATATTGTAAGTTTAAAAAATAAAAATAATATTATTGTATAGTTATCCCTGTTATATTAGCTATAATGTATTTTTTCCTGTTACTTTCGTTTACCACTACTACTAAATTTCGAATAAACTACTAATATACCACTAATATAAAAAGAAGTAAATTACAAAGACTAATAGTGTCACGAATACATACTTTCAGAGATAGCACACAAATAAAAGTTTGTGGTTCCTCAACTTTTTGGTAATGGATAAAGAAGATCAATAAACATTTCATGACATCGTATAGCATATGATAATGAAAACTATATTGTCTGTAAATTTTAATGAAAGCATTGTTCTTTTGTTACGTTTTTAGTTAGTAATTAAGAGTTAAAATGTCTAAAAAAATCAAAGTTTTAGTCACAAAATAATGTTATAGAGCGAATTAAAAAAACAAAATGGTTTTTTTTCGTATTTAATACTAAACTACTACTACTAGCGTACTGTGATACTCTGTTGAACACAATGTTACTGGCATTATTTTTTTCGTATGTTTTCTTCGTAGTGTATCTTTGAGCGTAACACAATAAAAAACAGGCACTTTATAACATTTCAATATTTTTTTCATCTCAATGTTCTGACAGACTTTATTTTATTTTCAGTTCAATATGTGAAAAAGGAAAACGGAAAAGAATTGGCTTTGATCAACGGACATACCTTTTACTGCGATGGTAGGAACAAAAGTACTGACATATGGATTTGTTCAAAAAAGCCTTGCCGTGCTCGATTTGTTGTAACCAAAGACAGGAGGCACGTAAAGTCTTATAACATAAAACATAATCATGACGCCATGAAATTTATGATACGTAATGGTATTTATTTAAAGATGTAAATATAGGCTGACTGTTACATTTATTTATATACTGTATGGGACTTTAAATGTTGTAAATTCATTAGCATTCAACTACACTGTTAAAGGACGTGACTGTGATGTTAAACAGTTATAGGTCATCATTATCATCATCATTAACAGCCTTTAATAGTCTGCTGCTGGACATAGGCCTTTCCTTCCGTTTATAGTCTTTTTTGGGAGAAGGTTTTGGCCTACTATAGTATAACAGTAGTAGGTAGGTTAGTAAAACAACAATTGGGCCCAAAAGGGATTGATGCAAAGTGCATTTTTTTCAAAATGTTTTAAATGTGTGCTCTAAAAGATTATATACATCTTGGTATGACTAATAATAATAATTCTATATATTTATTTTCCCCAAGTAAACTGTCGAATCTAAAATATTGTATTGTTTTTTTTACATCTGTTTTAATTCCGTATTAGGGTACGATTCAATGTACTAAGAAAACAATAAAGATTACAATTCGAATGGCTTTCTAACAGTGAAACCGTCGCATATGCAAGAAAGTTAAAGATACGTGCACGCTGCTGCGTCAATCGTGAGACCGAGACGGAACTCATGATAAACAAACAACTTTGAAGTGCATGGTTCAAGTGTATGGTTAAAGATTAGAATTTCTTTTCAACTGGTTTTTTCAGTAGTAGTTGTCAAGAGTGAAGAATCTGTCTAACAAAACTTCTAAATAGATTGTAAATTTGTGTAAGTAATGATATATTTAATTTTGATAATCAGTAACTTATTTCTTATTAACGCAAGCTAACGAAAGGTGGACCAATTTTTATTTATTGGAACGAAGTTCCTTATCGCGCGTTGTGAAAGGGGGCTAGACGGAAAAAAAAACTCACGTAAAGTTGTAACGACACTTTTTGCTAACTTTAATTGCTGACTTTTATAATATATATTATTATATTTTTATTTTATTTTATTTATTATCTATTATTTTTGCCGAGCCGTGTCAAGGAGGACTGCCTTCTGCATCAGACCCTTGATCCAGCCGTCCAACGTGAGCCCCTTAAGGTGTTGGTCGAGGCTCTTGGCTATCAATCCGTGAGCAGATACGACTATCGGAACAATGATCACTGAATCAACATTCCACATATCGACAATCTCGTGAGATAAATCCAAATATTTAATTTGTTTTTCTTTTTCAACTTTCACGAGATTCTCGTCATGAGGAACGGCGATATCAACAATCATTGCGCGGCGCTCTAATCGATCCATCAGCACAATATCAGGCTTATTGGCAACAATAGTCCTGTCTGTGATAATAGATCGATCCCAATACAACGTGGCCCGACCATTCTCGAGAACTGGATCGGGCACATACCTGTAGTATGGCACCTCTAGATTCACAAGATTATTATTATTATTATGTCATTTTATACCTTGTCTGGTCTTCCTTTTCTTTTAAAGGGGTAACAAAATCTAACACACGGGCCTTAGCCAAGTGTGCCAAAAAGGGATGATGATATGAATTTAATGGTTTTGTCGGTAATTATTGTCCTATCCCAATATAATTTAAATGCATTATTTTCTAGAACTGTACTGGATTTATATTTATAATAAGCAGTTTTATTTGAAATAAATGAGTATTTGTGAGCTAGATTTTGATGGATTATTGCTGCAACTTGGTCATGTCAGTGTTTATAATCAGTTTGTACAATAGATTTACAAGAACCAGTGATGTGTTGGATGGTTTCGGAACTGCTATGGCATCGTCTACATAAGTCGGTAGGAAGGTTAGGGGTACGGATTATGTGTTTTTTATAGTTAAGAGTATCGATAACCTGATCCTGAATAGCGATCACAAAAGCCTCGGTTTCTGGGAAGAGTTCTCCGCGCCGCAGCCACTCTTTCGACGCTTTTCTATCGACTTGTGTTTGGCTGAGATCGGCGAGATGTCTGCCGTGTAGAGACTTTTATGCCCATAAGTCTATTTTCTGCTGTTTGCTTAATCATTTTGGTTGAATGTTGGTGTCGTTTAAGTTGAGCGGAGTTAATTTTTTGTCTATATCGGTTAAAAATGTATGAAGATAGGATTGTCCGGCTTTGGCGTAGTAATATTTGCGTAACTTATCTATAAGATTGTTGTAAGATTGTTGTATGATTGTTGTTGTGATTCTGTATGTCTATGAGACCACTCCCTCCATCTTGCCGTGGTAATGTAAGACGTTGTGTGCACGATCTGGGGTGATGTTTCCTATTGGTTGTCATGTGTGGGTTGATTGTGCGCTGTAATTTAATGAGATCGCTCTGAGACCATGCTAAAATCCCAAACGAATAAATAAGAACTGGTATTGCATACGTGTTGATGGCTTTGATGGTATTGCGTGAGTTTAATTGGGTTCTCAAAATCTGACTTATTCTGGCTTTGAATTTCTGTGTTAACTCTAATTTTGTCTGTTTTTGTTGGATCTGTCTAGATTGGCTGAATCCTAAATATTTATACGTCGTATGTTCATCCATACGACGTATGTTCATTATTATTATTATCTTTATTTCATTTTAAATTTATTCATATACAAAAACAAAAAAAATACATTTAAAAATATAAAAAATAGTATCCAATCGGTATCGGGTACAGGGACCAAGATATCGGTGGTTAGGACTCCAGAGACAGAAACTTCCTCACAATACGTGCCGTATCGAGGAGAACTGCTTTCTGCATCAGACCCTTAATCCAACTGCCTAACACGAGCCTCTGAAGATGTTGGTCGAGGCTCTTAGCAACTAATCCGTGGGCCGATATGACTATCGGTACAATGGTTGCCGAATCAACATCCCACATGTCGACAATCTCGTGGGCTAAATCCAAATACTTCACTTGTTTATCTTTTTCAGCTTTCAAGAGATTGTCGTCATGTGGAATGGTAATGTCAACAATCATTGCTCGGCGCTCCAATCGGTCTATTACCACTATATCAGGTTTATTAGCAACAATAGTCCTGTCAGTGATAATAGGGCGATCCCAGTACAACGTTGCATGACCATTTTCAAGAACTGGGTCGGGCACATATTTGTAGTACGGTACTAAAGAACTACTGGAAGCAAACAGTTTTAAATCATCCATGTAAAGGAGGTGGGATATAACCTTACCATATCTCTGCAAACGATAGCCTAGCCCTGAACCCTCCAACATGGTGCTGAGAGGATTCAAAGCTAAGCACAACCACAAGGGACTTAAACTGTCACCCTGAAATATACCCCGCTTAATCATTATATATTCGCCATCGCCTTGAGATTGCCGACATCCTGGATAGCAAAGAACCGTTCTCCATTGCCGCATACATGTCTCCATAAAAGTGCATAGAGTTGTATCAATCTTGTACAACTCCATCACCCTCAAGAGCTATGACTCTGAGCCGCATACGTGTGTGCGGCTCAGAGTCATAAGCAGAGTCATAAGCCTTTTTATAATCTATCCAACATGTCGCCAGATCTTTTCGGTTACGGCGAACTTGTTGGTTAATAGTCATGTCAATAATAAGGAGCTCTTTAGTGCCACGTGCTCTACCTCTACATACATTCTGAGAGTGAGATATAATAGAGTTATTCGTAATATGAGATGTTATCTTCACTCTAAGAATGGACGTTAGTAATTTATATAACGTCGGAAGACACGTTATTGGCCTATAATTTTTGGAATCCGTGGTACTACCAGATTTATAGACTATGTGAGTTACTCCTGTAGTCATAAAAGATGGAAGCGAACCCGATTCTAGGCATGATTAAAAATGAGATGCCAAACGTACATGTGAGCTACGGAGTCACTTTAACCAAAAGTTATGCAGTCCGTCCGGTCCCGCTGACTTCCTATTCGGTAGCGAACGAACTGCATAAACTATATCAATATCTGAAATTGATACTGGCTCCATTGTATTGATCGATTCACATGATCGTTCGACATCTCGCATCCATTCACCCTCTGTGTGAGTGATAGGCATCGACCATATGTTACGCCAAAATGTATTAGTAATTTTAACATCTGGAAAATATCCATCACTCACTAAATCAGGCTACGCCCACCGTCTATAAACCCATCTCTCGTCCCTTTGGAATGTGCGATTCTGAGTATATCGGTCCACTCTTTTTTTATATCTTCGTATACGGTTTGCCCATGCATAAACCTTCTGTTTCAGAAAGTCAAGGCGCTCTGTGACTTGTGCCATATAATCACAGAACCTGATACCAGTTCCCGAAAAAGCCTGATTCACAAAGCGCATTACTCTCGGGCGTGTGTTGCCCGATCTGAAACAGACAAGCTTGCCAATGAGCCTGTGGTATTTCGAGATCTTGATGTGTAACTGCTTGTGAAGAAGGAAAAGTAGTGAGGCTTATCTGTAAGTCGGAGCGTAGCCTTTCAAGTACAGAGCTATTCAACAAATTACATCGCTTAATAGCTCGCACTTGATCCGATAACCTTTGTACCGTAACGTTAACAGTTGGTTCAAGTTAGTGAAACAGAGTTAGTAAACGATTACGATACGAAGTGAGATTAGTTTCTCCCTCTGTAGCCACAAAATATGCTCGCATGACGTTCTCGTTCATTGAAGAAGTCCATTTCATGCGACGCACATTACCACCGATAGCGGGGGCCCTATTCGAAGCCGATGGGCCTCGGGATCCCAGGCAAACCGGTGGCCGACCTCTCCCCTGCCGAAGTACAGGTGTTGGCGACATTGGCGCGGAGAAAAACTCGTCACTTGAAGTCGAGCTCGACGCCTCTGTAATCACCGGGACTTGTATTGTGACTTCCGGGGACTGCACGGCGGAGCGAAGCGACGAGTCCGGAGGTGGTAAACGTGCTCTGCTGGCTCTAGCTCTTGTAATCATTAACAAACAACAGTAGAATTTCTAAGAACAAGATCTTGCTATTTATTTGACATGACATTAAATGTCATTTCTGACGTATATTTTTTACCATTATAGAGTTATTTTAATCGAGTGTGGATTTTCTTTTCGTAATATAAATACATATTCTGTTCTGAACTTTTCTCGAGTACATTAATTTTGCTGTAATCTAAAATTTTATAAAAATAGAAATTATACAGAAATTCTGACTGCTGTAGATAAGTGTTGCTAGTTTTAATGTGTTTTGTTTTTTTTATTATTATTATTTATTATTATTATAATTATTATTATTTATTTTTATTCTTATTTTTTTTATCTTTACAACTCCTTCACTAATTAATCGAAAGGAACTTCGTTACATCCGGGTGTCCCTTGACACCTCTCAAGTTTTTTTAACTTTGATGTAGCACCTTACATCGGTAAGGTACTACATCAAAGTTAAGACCAGTGAGAATTAAAAAATAGTGTATTTCGTAATTGTATCTGTATGCCCGAAAAGAGATAATTAGATCGTCTTTTTCATAGTCGAATAACTAATAACACCTTAAAACATAATGGAGCTCAAAATTCTGATTAAATAGAACGCAATGCAGAAGCGGTAAAAGGTAGTAGTACCTTTATTCTGATCGTGTTAACCTATGTATTAATTTTATTTTTAGTCCAATGGGTAAAGAAAGAAAATGGTAAAGAACTGGCTCTTATCGACGGCTACTCATTTTATTGCGACGGCAGGAACAAGAGTACAGATGTTTGGATGTGTTCAAAAAGACTTTGCCGAGCTCGGTTTGTGATGTCCAAGGACCGGACAATTATCAAATCTTATCACTTAAAACATGATCACCCAAGAACCAAATATATGATACGGAACGGCATTTACTTGAAGATGTAAAAACTTGAAGTTCAAATTATGAATATATTCTAGTTCTTACAAAGTGAAGCTTTTCTAACTTTATTTTATTTGAATTTGAATTTATGTAATAATAGTATAAACTATTAACAAACTACTCGAAAACTAATTTAAATTTATGAATAATAATAAAAGTTTTATTTATCACATCACAGTAATTGCCTTTTAAGATAGGATATCTTAAAGGTAAGATGAAAGGTTCATTATTAACGACGTTTAATATTAACTTAGATCAAAAATATAAATAGTAATGAAATAATAGCTCTCGTTAATAGTCATATTATTTTTTCATGGATATTTGCACCATAAAAAGAAGCTGTTCGCTTGTTGCTGGTTTTGGTTGGTAGTTGTAAGTATTATGGTTTTTAAATGACGTCAAAAGTACAAGCCAGGTTTAATTAAGATTTATGAAACAAAATGTTTTTTGGTAAGTTAGGAACTTTGACGTGACGTTGGGAGTTAAATAATACTCAGTTGAATGTGAATGCAAGACTGACTATAATTCGAATCAATACATTGTTTTATAGTTTCTCTTATATCTATCTTACATCTACTACATCACACCTCCGGGGGAGGGCAAAAAAAAAACTACAAATACAATATATTTTTTTAGTTTTTTAGATTTCATTACAATAAATTTATGAATTAAAAATAATATATGTGTACATTGAGTCCATACATGTATCTACCTTTATATGAATTGAATAAACAATATAATAAAACTAAAAAGTAATTAACAAAATAAAAAAAAAAAAATAATATAAGATAAAAGAGTGTATAAAATGATTATAATTACGCAATTTAGTCGTAAACACAAATTCATACATTGGCATTGTTATTTATTTATAAACAGTTTCGTTCGGTTCTTGTGAACAATATCTAATTTTCCATTTTTAATAATTTCCACATTTGGTGTCAAGTCACGAGCTACAAGATAAGGGCCTAAATAGATAGCATCAAGCTTATTGCCGGTTTCATTTTTCAATAATATTAAATCGTTTGATTTGTATGTAACGGGATTAATGCTAGAGTCATGTTTTATTTTTCTAATCTGTTTGCTTTGTATTAAATTTTGACGGGCTTCTCGTAATGAAGTTTGCATTCTGTATTTTAACTCTGTGGGATAGTGTTCATAATTATAAATAGGATCTACAGTTAAATTATTTAAGTTCGAAGGTAAAATGCATCTCTTACCGAAAACCAATTCAAACGGTGTAAAACGAGTTTGAGAATGAACTGAGGTGTTATATGAAAAACACCAGAAAGGTAACCACCTGCTCCATGTTTCTGGGCGATTATCCGTTTGAATTCTAAGATACATACCTAAGTTTTTGTGAGTATTTTCCAACGGACCTATAGTCTGGTGGTGATACGCTGTTGATTGAAGATGTTTAATACGTAAAATTTGACAAACCTCTTTAAACAATTCGGATGTGGTAATCAAAGGATATACTTCTACATACTTAGTCAATTCGCATTACAAACTTAGTATATACACGTAATTGTCATCGTCTCTCGTTAAGGGTCCTATAATGTCCAAAAATATCTTTTCGAATGCTGACCCAGCGGTCGTTGTGACAGTCATAGGTTCTTTCGTTTTTATTGAGTATTTTTGTTTTTGACACTGTTCACATTTTCCTACAAACGTTTTTATATCATTCTCAAGACCTGACCAGTAATAATATTTTTTTATATTGTTATAGATCGTGCCCGCGTGGCCACTTGTGGGCAAAAGGTGGAAATCATCGAGTACTACCTTTCTATCATCTACATTGTCAATTCTTTTAACATTTTTTAAAATTATTAAACGGGGCCCGGACCACCTATTATTATTATTTATTTCATTTGTCAATTTCTTTACAAATATATCATTATTATTATTTTTCATAAAATATATTTCTTCGATATTCAAAAGTTTACAAAACTCTCCAAGCTCTCTCACAAAAGCGCCTGGCGTCAGTTGCGATTGAGAAGCTGGGTTAATTAATATCACTTTTTTCCTAGGAATATATAAGAATATTTTACTTTCCTTCTCAATTTTTTCCGTAATTCTTAACTTATCTAGTTCATTTCTACTTACAAATATCATTTCAACGGATTCTCTCGGGTTGACATACGTTTCCACGACTTTTGGTTGATCAGGCCAATTGTCAGAGATACGGATGTCCACCGAAGGATTCGTTTCTAATCGTCTTTTTTGAAGTCTAGTCATGACACATAAAACTCTTTCTTTCATCTCTTTCAACTCTTCAGATGTTATTATCCTTGATAATGTGTCGGCGACATTATTGTCACATTTTACATACGATACACTGTACTCATATTCTTCTAGTATTAAACGAAACTTCATGAGTCGGCTAGACGGATCTTTCATGTTGAATAGGTAAACAAGAGGTTTATGATCTGTCAATATTTTAAACCTACGTCCATACAAATACGGTCAGAAATGTTTAACAGCCCAAACAATGGCCAAAAGTTATTTTTCTATAGTTGGATACCGTTTTTCCGCCTTGTTTAGACTCCTACTAGCAAAAGCAATCGGTTGTCCATTTTCATTTGACAATACCGCCCCTAGTGCATAACCTGATGCATCTGTCTGTACCAAAAAAGTATTTGTTTCTGAAAAATTAGGATAATGAAGAACAGGAGGCTTAGTAAGACTATTTTTGGGTATCTGAAACGAGTTTTCACAATTATCGTCCCACTTAAAAGACACATTTTTCTTTAATAATTTATTTAAAGGGTAGACTATTTTAGCAAAATTTTGTATAAATTTTCTATAGTAATTTGCGAAGGCGACAAAACGTTTAACATCGTCTGTGTTTGTTGGAATTGGGTAATTTACTTATACTTTAATTTTTTCGGGACCTGGTGAGACACCATTTCCTGAAACTACGTGGCCTAAATACAACATTTCTTTTCTCAAGAAGTCACATTTGTTAGGGTTAAGTTTAAGATTACACTCTCTCAATCTGATAAATATATCTAAACTGTTTTTATTATGATCTGAAATAGATTTTTCAAAAGTAACCAAATTATCTAAATAAATCAGGCATTTTTCGTGAGTTAGGCCTGACATTGCTACATTCATCATCCTGGAAAATGCACTTGGGCTTGTTTTTAGTCCCATAGGCATTCTTTTCATCTGAAATTGACCCGAACAAAAGGCGGTTAGTTTTCTACTGTCTGGATGTAAACCTACTTGATAATAGGCTGAACTCAAGTCTAACTGACTAAAATAAACAGAACCAGACAAGGAATCAATAATTTCACTAATGTTAGGCAATGGAAACTTGTCGTTTTCTATTACGTTATTCAGTTTTCTATAATCGACTACTAAACGACGGTTTTTTTTCACCTCTAACATCTGTTTTCTTAGGGACTAATAATCAACTATTCCCTCATTTAACATTTAACTTGTTTCTTGACTTCCCCTTGTTGAGAATAAGGTAACCTATACGGTTTAACATAAACAGGATCCGTATTTGGTTTTAAATGAATTTGTTGCTCGTATATATTCGTTACCGATAAATTATCCCCGGGTAGGTAAAATATATCAGGAAATTTTGCACACAGACTTTCAATCGACAATCTTTCTTTGTCATTCAGATGATTTAAATGTAGCATGGAAAATAATCTTTTCACTCTTTCAGAATTTCTCTCACATTTTTCAAACGCACATATATCAAAAAGTTCCACGCAATGTATAATATCTTTTAAAGTTAAGTCTGTTCCGTTTTCCGTACTATTTAATATCTTAACAGGGATTTTCCCATCAAGCGGCGTCACTATTGAATTCGCTAAAAAGACTCCATCACACACCTCTTTTGAATAAACTACACCGTCTCCTTTAAAATTAGTATTGATAAAATGAATAGATTCTGATCTCGACGGAATAAATAAACAATCATCATAATTATGTCGCAAAGTCGAAAGATATATTCTTTCATTATTTATGTTTAATAATGATAACGTACTCGTCTCGTAATTCAATATAGCAGAGTAGTTATTTAAAAAGTCACTACCAATAGTACACTTGCCTTACAAGGTAAGGTATGGAACATAGAACTTGTGACTAAATGTATTGCCTTTCGCTTGTAAATCTAAACAAACGTGTCCAATAGCTTCTATATTACCGCCAAAACCTCTAATAACATTCTTCTCTATGTGAAAAGGAATATTGTGAGCATGAATTTGTTTATGTTCTATGGCTGAAATTGATGCGCCCGTATCAAGTAACCAATCCAGATTACATGCATCGCTAATGTTGAATTTAATTCAAAGTGAATTATGATCACAAGTAAAAAGAAAATCTTTAGGTACGAAAAAACTTGTTTTCGTTTACCACGTTATCTACTGTTTGGGATTGGGGTTGACTTTTTGTCAAAACATTCAAATGTTGGGAATGCATCCTTTGATTGCCAAAATTGCTATTACGATAGTATTTACCTCTAAATGAAGGCCTCAACCTCGAATCACTTCAGGGTCCACGATGTCCTTGACTCCATTCACGAGCAGAACCAGCTGCATGTGCACCATGCGAGTAATAACTCGAGTTACCTTTTTGATTTGGGGTACTTTTACCGCGATAGTTCTGGTTGAAGTTAAAACGCCCACGACCTTGTCTGTAATTAAAATTATTATTACGACTCATTGACAAAATACCGTTTGACCTGTAAGGTGTAGCCACCTCCTCGTCTATGGCGGCCTGTATGGCGTCCTTCAAGGGCTCAAAATTGCGAGCTGCAATGATAGTGCTAATCCTTCGATAACGTAAGCCATCCGCAAAGCGCTTCATAGCTTGCTGCTCGTTTACAGACTTCAGAACACTATAGTTATTGTCGTTTCCATTAGCTTGCGTAATTGTTAGATCAACGAATAATTCGGTCATTTTTTGGCCATAATCGTTGATAGACAAATCGTTTTGTCCAAAAGATTGTAACTTTGTTTGCATGGCGGAAGCGGATTTTTTAGATAATAAATGCTTTCGCATATCTTGTAATAATTAATCTATTGTGGGATAGGTGCGACACAAACATAATTTTGCTGAGTGATTCAACCGACTTTTTAATACAAAGTTAATGAGATCAATTCGTGATTCATTTGTAAAAGTAGTGCTATAACACTCGATGCCATCGATCAATTTCTCAGTAGTAGTCATTTTACCATCCATAACAGGCTTAACGCAATCTTCAAGTTAAATTCCATGGTTATAGTTTTGATAACAGGGCACTCACTACAAAGTTCTATTATTTTAGAATATATGTTTTTAAACTTTGAACAATATTAATTTATTAAGAGACGCTCGTCTTTTGAAATTTTGCCTAAATTAATAGATTCATTAATATTTTTGAGGCTTTCACTATACTTAGTATTTATTAAATTGGCCTCATCAAGCTTTATTGCGAGTACATCACCTTTTCTACGAGATGGTTCGATTTTCACCAAGTATGTTTTTATATTTAATAATTCATCAAGCAACTCTTTTAATAAATCAGCCATAACATAGTAATCATATGCATAAGAATAGCAGAAATTAGTATTAAATTATAAAAAGATTACACATTTTTTTACTTGGGTACTTAGGTAACATATATTATGCTCTAAAAAAAAGTAAATTAAGATTAAAACGTGTCCTGTGTCTGATTTTACCCGATTTAGATAACTATTGTCACTTTCCGCACATTACTAACACTAACACATTTTTTTAAGGCACTTCCACTTTGCACCGCACTTTTTTTTTTAATTATTATTACTTTTTTATTTTTATGCACTTTGACACTTTTTCTTACCGCACATTTGTATTAATAGACGTATTTCGTACTGCCTTACAATGCCCAGCATTATGCGGTTTCTTCTTTAAAACCACTGCGAGCCTCTGCGGAATAAGGACAGCTGTCTTTGCAACGACCTATGGTCTATTTCTTGCCTCATCCAGTCTAAATGGCATTTGCGCTAGATATTGTAAATGCCAAAAAGTGCAGCACAGCACAGCAACGTTGTCATCAAAATTAGCTAAATATTTGTGATGTTTAGATGGTACCCATTATTGTTTGTGGCCGCTCCAGCAGCGTTCCGCGCAAGGATGACCTCGTCTTTAGACTGGATACCACCCATTTTGACCTTGTATATTTGCCGAAATTTCGTAAACGATGTAAGATACCGGTCTTAGATACCGCACAAAATGTTCTGCCATCGCGACAAATAGAAATTCGAGTACTCTGTATCTTAACGGACCACACAGGACGCGCGCACGCGCCTTTTATGGCAGGGTCGCCATGTGACGTTGGGAGTCTATGTAAATAATACTCAGTTGAATGTGAATGCAAGACTGACTATAATTCGAATCAATACATTGTTTTATAGTTTATCTTATATCGATCTTACATCTACTACATCACAAGACTCTGAAAGACTATTTTATTAAATTAAAATGATTACAAACAAAATCTACGAGGTTATTATTAGTTTTTAAATTTTAAACCTTATGGGCATGCCTACTATTTAAATAAGATTACCTAACAAAATATAACTTGAATTGACTAATTGTAACGTTGGTTTTCTGTACAGTGCAGTTTTTAAAGAAAGAAAATAGTGAAGGACTGTTTCTAAATAATGGTAACATTTAACTGTGACGAAATGAATTTAAGTAACGAGAACTAACTCTGCTGGGTTTGTAGCAACTAAAAGATGTTTAGTGATTGGTTAGTCTTATCATTAGAAACATCATCACTTAACAACCTAAAACATGATAAATAATGGCATTTACTTAAAAATGTAACTACCTACAGGCTGACTTTAAGGCTGTAACTTTCCGTTGTATAAGTGACTGATTGTTGGACACAAATCTTCATTTTCTTTCTGTTCTTAGTTATTACGCAATCAATTAATTTTAATTATTTCAGCGCGCTGCCATCAGCTAAAACGGAAAATGCCACTATCTGCGGCTGAAAGACAGCGTCGTTATCGTTTGAAAAGAAGCCTAGATCCTGAAAAAGTTGCAGAAGTGAAACGTAAAGATTTGAAAAGATATCACGCTCGTAAAAAGTTAGTTAAAGATATGACACCAACGGAACACTGTAAAGCAAAACAAAAATGGAATTTAAGGAATAGAAAAGAACAGAATCTGGGCCCCGTTTAATAATAATAATAATAATATTCTACCACATTCACACAAGTCCTAAACTAAGCAGAGCTTGTACTATGGGAACTAGACAACTAATATAAATACATATTATTTTTTTTGTAAATACATACTTATTATACATAGAAACACCCAGACCAAATCAAACATTAAATGTTCATGCACACAAATGTTTGACTTGATCGGGAATCGAACCCGCGACCTTTGGAATAGTAGTCCGTTACACAAATAACTACGCCATCCGATCGTCGATCGAAGAAATGTCACAATAATACAAATTTGTAAATAAGTGAAATAGAATTACATGTATTTATAACTAGTAAAAATAGTTTTTTAATATTTACTAGTTGTTAAAACTGTTTTTTTAATGTATAGCAATAAAATTTCTTCACTTATTAAATTGAGGTATAAAATTATTAAGTTTTGACACAAATCGAGTCCACGTTTTGGAAATATTCTACAATTTACAAAATATGTAAACTTGTATTACAGTTTTTTTATGTTAGAAGGGGCAGACGAGCAAACGGGTCACCTGATGGAAAGTGACCGTCGCCGCCCATGAAAGTTTGCAACTCGGGAGTTACAAACGCCTTGCCGGCCTTATACGAAGGAGTACGCTCTTTTCTCGAAGGTTTGAAGGTCGTATCGGTCCAGAAATACCGCAGATGATAACCTGTTCCACAGGTTTTCTGCACAGTAGTGGAGCGCCAACTATCCAGGTGATGAGGATGAAAATTTTGGCGTGTGGAACGATGGTGGAAAGTTGCGGCTGGCATTAGTCCGAACAATAAAAACAAAAAAAAACCTCGGAGCACTCTCCATGATATATGCGATAGAGAATGCAAAGTCACATCTCTACGTAACGCTAAGGGATCGAGCCGATCGGAGATGTTTGAGCTATCGACGATTCGAGTCGCTCTTCGTTGGATGCGGTTTAGAGGGAGAAGCTGGTACTGAGGTACCCCTACATAGAGATGAGAACAGTATATAGACTTCCGCCTTATAGAGCTGAATGTGGTAGGCCGGATTGAAATACTGCCTTGATCTGTTCAGCACTCCCAGCTTCTTCGACTCCAATTTGACCTAACCCTCTGAACTTCGCTCGATATGTCGATGCCTAGGATTTCGATCCAGGCTGAAGCAGTTAAGGAGGTGCTCTTAAACCGAGGTGATACGACAAATGGTATCTTCTTTGCGGTGAATGCACACACCTGTGTCTTTTTTGAGTTGAACTGGTCTAGATTTAGTCGGCTCCAAACTGAAACCTAAGGAAGTTACAGTTTCAGACACAGGTTTTTTTCGACACTCGATGACGTTTTCTCGAGAAATATTGGGGCTGCCGGTGTAAAGGGCATCTCCCGTGCTATCATCTGCATAGCAATGGATGCTACTAGTTTGCAACAAGTCATCGATATTCAAACGAAACAGTGTGGGTTATAGCACACAGCCTTGTAGGACACCAGCCTTTACGAATTTCAAGTCGGAGCATGCACCGTCGACAACGACCTTAATACTTCTCTCGTGCTTCTGGTGCTGCTGGTCATCATCTGCTGGCTGCAGCTGGTGATCATCTAAGTACCGGAGGAGCTGGCGGTTGATTACGGATTCCATAATTTTTTTTTTTTTTAATGATCGGGTGTAGAAACGCGACCTTCCAGGAGTTTGGGTCGACGCCTTGGGAGTAGGAGAGTCGAAAAATTTTGTACTTTGTATACTAACTGTTTTCATTTTATTTTCTAGATTTTTATATACCATACTTTTGGGACAAAGACTTTTGGTTTAAGGAAACCCCTACCCTGCCCTTATATTTATTTAGGGTCGGTGCAATCAGTTGTCTTCTTCCATTCTCCTTGATCACTAGACATCCTCTTTCACGCATTCTTCGTTTCATTGCAAAATGGTTTTGGTGAGTCCAAACGCCTAGACATTTGCCCATTATTAAACCAAACAGCTACAGCCCTTTCTCTGTAGGGCAACCATTATCACATTAATATTGCTCTTGCCTTGTATATAATGTT
Organism: Arctia plantaginis; assembly: GCA_902825455.1. Lineage (NCBI taxonomy): Eukaryota > Metazoa > Arthropoda > Insecta > Lepidoptera > Erebidae > Arctia > Arctia plantaginis. Next base: position 1,030,190 of record CADEBD010000348.1, on the reverse strand, counting down.
TTCCCTGACGTGAGGTTAAACCAGACATTTTAAAAATTAAAAACTCTTTAACAAAGCCTCATTTTATTCACTTGTAAATTTAGTATTTATCTGTCTGCATTTATCCAAAATTAGTATGTTATAATTTCAATATTATATTTATTTTGTTTTATCTAACAAAATTTCTCTGACGATTACTAAGTATTTAATCAAAACCCACCAAAAAAAAATGTTAATTGGGTGAGTGAATTAAAGTATGCAATTTTCATGGACTTTTTTGAAACAATAAATATAAAGTTATAATTATGTAATAACAAAGTGTAATTACATCCTTTATCTCTTTCATGCAATGTCCATCATTAACCTTATAGATAGTGAACGTTTATTATATTAACAGTAAATATGTTACATCGTTACTACATTAAGTTTGTAGCCATACTTTTAACAGAAATATTTTAAGATATCCTTAAAAGAAATTAAATTTACCTAAATGTGTAATATTTTATGTAATAAAATGTGTCGGTGTCAAGGATTTTAATGTAAATTTATTTGGTAAAATTTTATCATTAATATTTTCAGATTTATATTTAACATCTCTTTCTGTTTTCAGTTCAATGGTTAGTACGACAATGTGGAAGACCCATGGCCCTAATAGACGGTTACGCTTTTTACTGTGACGGCAGAAGCAAAACTACCGATATTTGGATGTGTGCGAAGAGACCTTGCCGAGCCCGGTTTGTGACATACAAAGACAAACAGCTCCTGAAGTCTTGTCATATAGAGCATATCCCAAACCATGCACCACTTTCATATGTAATCCGTGACGGAGTTTATATTAAGATATAAATACGTAACCATGCAAACTTCATGCAGAGGTGGTTGTGCGTGCCAGATTTCTTTTTAAAATGTATGCTTAAATACCTATAACAGTATTTAAACGATTTATAATTATGCGTTATATCGATCAATAATAGTAATACGTTCACTTGTACTATTGATCAACTCTGAAAATTATGAAATATATATATAAGTATTGTGTATTTGTCTACCCACACTGAATGTATAAATATGAAATAAACATTCTTAGTGTTAGTTAACTACATCAAGTAAACAATTGGACTTTTATTTTTAAATTATATTAATTAAGATACCTACTTAGTTTTAGTGCGTTGTGTATTTGACATTGTGTATTATTAATTTCTTCTAAAGTATTGACGTATTAAATATAAATCATTATGAAGCTTCAACTTTACTCATTTCATCTTTTTTTTTAACATTTTCAGATGTAATCTGATTGTTACTTGTTTACACGTTCATACCTGTTTAACATTTGTATAATTGTGTTGTATATTCAACAGTTACTTGGGTCAAAAACAAGTCCGGCAAGTATCTGGCGATCGTCGGCGGATACACATTCTACTGTCACGCACGCACTAAAAACCGACTTTACTACCAATGTACAAATACGAAACAATGTTCGGTGCGTTTCACAACTGACAGTAGCGGCGTCGTCTTGAGAGCTATATCAGAAACAAGCGTACATCACCATAAGCCACCTCGCTATATTATACATAACGGTGCTTATATGAAGATCTAATTATGTGCCACTGTCACTGTATGTCAGTGCTGCTGCGTGCTGATTGTTGTTTTCATCTGTTATCAAGTTTGAGCGGACCCTGTAGACACCGCAGGGTCTTTTTGACATGATTTAGACAAAAAAGCTAGATTGAAAATATAGTATATTTTCCAGATAAATCGACACTACCAGATCTGTACCGACTGGATAGCTGTCCGTCTTGGTGTTGTGTATATCAGAATTTCTTGTAGGTATGTCAATAAAATGACGTCATTGAATTATTACTTACATCTATTTTATTTACATTGTAAGTAAATATATTGTCAATTAATAGTTACTTCTAAACCCGCCGTCGATTTATCTCCTTGACCTGTTCCTCAAATCACAGAACGCGACCCCGGATATTTGAGTAAGGGACCCCGGCCTCTCTCTTTCCTTATTTCCTATTAAAGACTCGCAAGATTCCCTACCCTAGCTTCCTCGCTCTACTCGTTATACACTTACCCTCATTTTTCCAGCCCAAAAACGATTACATTCCGAAGAACTGTGGGCATCAGACAGGCGCCCGCTATAATACAAAGTTTAGAATCAACTAAAATTGGCCAAAATCGATCCTACAGTATTTCTTCTTAGTATAATGAACTTTATAATAAAAACATCATACCATCATCATTTTAGAACAAAATATGTGTATTTATTTTGTAGTGCAGTTTGTAAAAAACCATGGTGGGCGTGTTGTAGCTGTGTACAAAGGTTATACGTACTCGTTCGCTTCGAAGTCCGCTTCTAGCAGTACATGGCGATGTAGTAGGGGATGCAAGGCGAGGTTCACGTGCAACAAGAAAGGAGAAGTGTCCAAGGCACAATTGGATCATTCTCACCAACCACCAAATTTTCTTATAAAAAATGGCAAATTAATTAAATTGTAAGGTAAAATAGTTACTTTTAAACTATCGTATTTCATAATATATACTTAAGTATGTTCACGGGAATTTACGCGCTCATGATAGGAAGGTATTAAGTACATACCTTTTAAATGCCTGACGTTTCGACACAGCACTGGCACGGGCCCGAGGTCACAGATCACAGTAAGTCAGCCTTAATACCCGTAAACATTACGGGTGTTTGATTGTAATTAATCCGTATGGACTTATATATATGAAAATTTAATGATTGCAATGTAAACCTCAAACATATTAGAATCATCACATTCTATAAAACAAGCTACAATAAATTGAGGGAAGTCGTTTTCAATAAATTGTTTAATTTTTAGGTAAAATTTGTTTAGGGTTCTGTTCCGCAAGCGGAACATTTATAATAACTTAGTTTTCCGTTTCTGTCCCTTTTTGTGTCCAGGCTCTTTTCCCGGTGAAAAACATGTAGAGATATCACATTGAAATTAACATACAAAACCTATGTCAGTTATCCCTTGGACCTGTAAGTCAACAGCCTTTAAGCTTTATATAATTTATAATCTGCGCCTTAAAAATTTACTTACCACTATGCACCCTAATTTGATTAATCATCATCAACAGCTTTTAATAGAAAAGACGTTTTGGCCTACTATCCCACGCTGGCTAGCCGAGTTGGTATAGAGTTTGTTTCAAGTTTTCCTGCTCTTAGCAGTGCTGTTGTCCTGTGTCGCCTCTCCTTAGAAAAGACGTTTTGGCCTACTATCCCACGCTGGCTAGCCGGGTTGGTATAAGGTTTGTTTCAAGTTTTCCTGCTCTTAGCAGTGCTGTTGTCCTGTGTAATTTGCTCCCTTAGTCGGCTCTTACGACACCCATGCGATGAATAGGGATGGTGACACACCATATTTTTAATCCATCACCACACGGAGCGATCGGACTAACTTCTTTTTTTTTATAGTAAGTAAGATAAGTACTAAATAAGATTTTACACGAGAAAAGATTTTGCTAAAAATATTAAAGAATAAATAAGGATTACTATATAGGTCTATACTCATTTAGTGATACCTACTAATAAATTGTTGGGTTAAAAGTAGCTCTACCTTCTTTATATCCCACACATTTTAACAATACTCAGCAGCAGACGAGTTCATTAATGCTTTTATATGTACATACATACATATTATCTGCATTATCACTTATGATTCAAACAACGCTCAGTCCTGATTACTGATGAGCTTTAGAGTATTATCATCTCCATAGAAACATCATGAAATAAATAGCAATATATAGAGTTGAGTCACTAATATTATTTCAGTTGTGATCTTGTCTTAAGTAAATTTCTAGTCTCAGTTATAATCCTACAATGCTTTTCATCATATTTCTATACATTTACAATGTCATAGCTGAAGTCTTTTGATATAAAATGCTGATTTATACATATTCTTAAGCACATATTTGTAATTCGAAGGGTTTTTTTAAAACTTGTCTTTAAAGTAAAGCCTTTTTGATTGAACTTGAGTCTTTATTTCATTAATTTGAACTCGGATGTTATTATGGACCTTAACTACTATATCTTAAATTAACTTTTCAGTTCATTGGGTGTTAAAAAAGAACGGAAAAGAGTTGGCTATGGTAAATGGTTATACTTTCTATTGCCATAAGAATAATGTCAAGACAAAGATCTGGTCGTGCACCAATGGGTGGCTGTGTAAGGCGAGGCTAATCACTACTAACGAAGAGGTGGCCACATACCGGTCTGTGATTTCCGCCAAATTAGATCATTGGCACCCTCCGCCGTCATATGTCATCGCTAATGGGTGTTATGTGAGAATATGAAATTAGTCATTTTATGTATGATAATTTAGGTGTATGTAGATTGAATTTAAAGAAATAATGGTAATTCTTAATGAATGACTATGAGATTACAAATTAATGTAACTATCAAATTATAATATATACCATTCGACATCGATTCTTTAATTTTAATTTGTATCTTATTCAATAGTCTATGAGTACACTGCATCCCTGACTGATATAGGTTTGTAACTACAAGTCTTGCTAAGGAAAATGGGAATTAAAGAAGGTTCCTTTCGCCCAGTCATTCTTTTTATTTGTACAAAGTGTTGGAATCGTGAATTTCGGAAAGCAACTAACATCGCTCGTTTTTCACTTGCATTTACGACTTGACTAGAAACGCTGGTAGACACGTACCCACAATTTAACACCATTGTTGCACTCTGAGAACCCTGGTGCCCGAATGACCGTCATTAGAACCTGAAAGGAGTGAAGCCAGTGGCAACAATTTCGCATTTAAGCGAATGGTGACGAGTTAAAGAAATTTTGTGAAATATATCTGGTCTAGGAGTAATGTGAACAGTAGGTGACTTAATAAAGGTATAACTGTTTTGCAATTCGCATGAATAAATATTTTGAAGTTTTAATTGCGCAACTTTTTCATTTTTTACCTTTGACGTAATTATCGTTAAAGGGAATACGACAAAGTATGTCAACGAGTGTTGCTCACAGTTGTATTTTTTAAATAAAAAATAGTTTCTAAACACGTTATCCCGTTTCAGTGATACTGTTGGCGAAATCTCGGTACTCGGGCAAGCACTTAGTAATGTTTAACGACTACACCTATTATTGCAAGAAGCAATGCAAGAAAACAAAATACTTCCATTGGTATTGTTCCACTCACAATTGTAGGGGTTGTAACGCAAAACTCAAATTAGATGAAAAGTTCGCTATTGTTGGATTGGAAAATGAACACACACACCCACCTGCGAGATACTGCATTCACGAAGGACAATATATAAAAATATAGCCCATGCTTCTTAACCCGTTTTCATATTTATTTTATGTTTTACAATTAATTTCTATACTAAAGCCAAATCCGATTATACCAATATTACTTAATTCATCACCTCAGTTTAATGTGCATATACACACACAGAGAAGGAAAACTTGACACAAACTCTATACCAACCCGTCTGGCCAGCGTGGTATAGTAGGCCAAAACCTCCTTTCTAAGGAGAGGCCTATGTCCAGCAGTGGACTGTTACAGGCTGTTGATGATGATGATGATACACATGTTGGAATCACTTACTCCATTAAATCCAAACTCTTGACCTGTGAGGAGACGACTGCTACACGGAGCATATGCTCGCTCATCAGGTTTGTACATATGCCAATACGTGCATCAGCATTATCTCCAATCTTCCTACAACTACAATATTCTTGTTAATGTAATAACAAGCAAGCTTTTTATTGATGAGCTTATTTTAGATATTACACTTAGTGGTGTTGCCAACTGCAACTTCTAGTTTGTTAAATTATCGCGATATTCTCTTTTTATTTTTTTAATTGACCATTAAGAATAAACATCACGAATCGGATTTGGCTGAGATTATTTCACAAAACTGATACATACACACATTACGATTTATTATTTTTCTTGTCATTTGTCATAAAAATATAAGAGTGGAATGAAACACTACAACCAATAATGCTAATCGGCGTCCGTTTATATGAGTAGATAGATAGGTTTTACCATAGTTTATTTTTAGATTTTATGCATGTTTTTTCAATTTTTTGCTTTATTATTAATTATCGTAATTATAATTAGTACTCGCTGTTATTACTTATTACCTTCGCTATTTTAACCTGTTTATATAAAAGGTCTTTACCTATGAAATTGCCGTTTTGTATGCAATAAGTGAAAGTACTTATTTTTTCAAACTTTTTTATTTCTGTTATTGGAAGTAATCAGCTCTACGACTGCTCCTTCACGACAACAGTCTCCAAGAGCTGGGGTTGGAAGCTCTCCCTCATCCGCCATACTCACCAGACCTTGCACCTACCGACTATTACTTTTTCCAAAATTTAGACAACTTTTTAGTGGGCAAAAAATTCAATTCCCGAGAGGCAGTACAAAATGCCTTTGAAGAGTTTGTTGCCTCCCGTCCAGCTGATTTTTACAAGAAGGGCATCAATAAACTGCCAATGCGTTGGCAAAGATGCGTCGATTGCATGGGTGATTACTTCGAATAACAGAAATAAAAAAGTTTAAAAAAATAAGTACTTTCACTTATTGCATACAAAACGGCAATTTCATAGGTAAAGACCTATTATATCCAATGCTGCTGCCAGGGTCATATTAATAGCTTTACCTATTATCCAAATATTACGTCAGTACTAAGTGTGTTAATATAACAAATAAAGTATTTTGTAACACCAATATTTAGGGACATATCGCCTGAAATCACAAACATGTAGGATATTGATATATTTTAGATTTTATTTACAATTAAGAAAATAAAAAATGGTTAATAGTCAGTTATTATATTATTTTATTACTATTATTATTAACTATACAAGTGAATAGAATGTGTAAACTATGTAATAATATCTGCTATATTTACAATGAAACGACAGGACTCTCGGCAAGAGAACTCGAGTTCTAACAAAACGAATCTTAATAGTGACCATTGATTTTGTATGTGGTTTTATTCCAGAACTGAGATACATCAAATCACAAACCGGCACAGACTTATTATTCGACGGACACTACACGTATGGTCTGCATTATGACAAAAACTGGATCAACTTGACATATTGGAGATGCTCTAGGCACTATACAAAAAAGTGCAACGGACGTCTGGTAGTCTTTGAAAATAGACTGATACGCAAAGCCACTCCGCATAATCACCCACCGCAAATTTCCAGAAATATTGCTCTCCAACTGAATCACTATTAATTATCATTAACTATGATAGTATAACATGATGGTATTTAGTCTCCTGTCAGTTTGTAAGGGATTTGGCCAGTATGGTGTAGTAAAGTCTGTCAGATTGTGTAATTAAGATTAAATTAATGAGCATTGACACGAGGTTTGCTTTGCTTTGTTTCTACCAAGTTGCACTAGTCACACATTCATAGTCTGAGTCGGAGCTGAGTCCCGAATTAAGGATTCGCGTTCATCTAGCCCTTTCTCATGATATAGGAATAATTTATTTCGTATCCTAAATAAAAATGACGTGTGATTGGTAGTCACTAGATATTGCTGACGGTTTAGTTGTAATTAAAAGGCTTGCGAATAAAGTCATAAGTGCTCCGGTTGGAGGAGCTCAATTTCTTAAGAAATTAGTACCTAGCTTAAAATATAAAAATGTTCTATAATGAAAATTTTCGATCAGTAATAAAAAATAAATATACATATCCCAGTATCTGCTCTGGTGTTATTATTATACATTTTAATCTAAAAAGTTAAAATATTGCAATATATATATATATACCTTATTTTTGGTGACGGAGTGGCAAATTTCTTCGGACCTCTAGTTCCTTAGGGACGCAAGTTGTCACGTACGTAAACGTACACAGTTGTTATTAGAATTATCGTAATCATTGCCAAGTTATACACATATTTGCCGCCACGACTGTTAATTCCCTGAGTATAATTATTGTACTGTATGGAATTTGAATGTTTTTTTAAAACTCAATGTTGGGAATCCGTCCCTCGCCAATTTTTTTTTTTTTAGTATGATTGAGATGATCACATAAGTTTAACTATTGGGATGAACTGACAAACAGTAAACTTTACTATACTAGCAGCTAAGAGTTAGTTGTTGTAATAAAATATAAGGAGATTTTTAACTTTTATTTTTTTGTTTGATGTCGATAACAATTAATTTTGCAAAATAACAAAATCATAAGAACTAAACCCCAAGCCCAATATCTTGTTAAAACTTATCTTACTACTATTATAAATGTGAGTTTGGATGTATGTTCGTTACCCAATCACCAGGCCTAACCTAGGAGAAATCTGTTATAAAAAATCGTGAAGGTAACTCTTGTAAACATTTCTTTGTTTTTTTTTGTCTGCAATAAACTCATGTTTTATTTCAGAGATAATGTTCGTTAAATCCGACAAAGGTACTAACCTATTATTGCACAATCAGTATACGTACCGTATTCACTACAGAAGGAAAACAAATCATATATCACACTGGAAATGCTCAGGATTTAAGGGTTGCGCCGGACGCATAACTGTTTATCGAAATAAAGATGTAATCAAAATAAAGCCGCACATTCATGATCCTACATGGCCCATAAAATGAGAAACAGGTAAGTATTGAATCACCGCTGCCGCTGATTGTTTTTTTTTTCAACAAACGAGACTAGTATCTACTACGAGTAGGTTGTCTGATATTTTAGTGAATACTTCGTATTGAAATATTGTTTTGTTGTTATTATAATTTATTATCAATTTAAATTTTATAAGGTTCGAATTTGGAATGAAACTAGAAAGTGTCCCACTCTTAATTGTTAAGGAAAACAAAACGCAAATTAGTATTTGCGTTTTGTTTTCCTTAACAATTAAGAGTGGGGAGTGTTAGATTTTAAAGTAAACTTTAAGTAGCCTTAAAGTTTACTTTAAAATCTAACAAAAGAAACAGAAAAAATGAAATCAATGTTTTTTAGAAGAGATTTCCAGATCAGTGAACAAGTAGAACAATTCTGGTTCGTCATTTTTTCTAATACTAACTAATATATAATATAATAAACCGGAAGATTTTTTCATTTTATTTTATTGTTGGTTGCCTATTTATATATGTGAAAAAATATTCATTAGGGAAGATAATAATAAGTTATGTGGCATCACAATACGATCCTTAGAACAGCTGGTGTTATAGTATTGTTTTTGAATGTTTTGTGAAGTGCGAGCAGACTAATCAGTCTGCAAATACATGAACAAAGATAAATGTTTGCGTTTGGCGTTTGTACCAGTATGTATCAAGAAGACTTGTTGATTGTCAGTTATGTAATCCGAATCAAGTTCAGGACATGATAGTTATTTTTCTAAAATAAATATTTATTTATTCAACCTTTTTAGTTTGTGCTCAAGTTAGATATATTTTTAATTTAGATACTCAATTTATAATTTATTCGTTATTTTTGTTTATTTAAAATAATTTTGTTTCAGAAATATCCTTCGTTAAATCGCGAATTGGATCGAGGTTACTTTTGTATAATGACTACACTTACAGTATTCATTATAAAGTAGATCACAAGAATATGAGCTATTGGAGATGTTCGCATCATAAAAATGGTTGCACGGGACGTTTAGTTGTATTTGATTATAAAAAAATATGTAAACTTCAGCCACATAATCACCAACCATTTTAATTTCAAGAAATCAGTACAAAAATCGATGTAATCACAATTAAACAAATGTTTAATGTGACGTATTTAGACCAATGTGGCAACATAGCTATGGGTTTAAGAATTGGTCCATTATTATCATCATCATCAGCCTCTCGCAGTCCACTGCTGGACATAGGCCTCTCCTATTGCACGCCACTTAGATCGATTTTGGGCTTCTCGCATCCAGCTCCTGCCAGCCATCTCGCGCAAATCGTCACTCCACCTGGCCTGTGGGCGTCCCACACTACGTTTGGTCCATATAACTACTATATACATTTTATTGTGCAACGGTATAGTAAATTTGAATTAATGAGGTTGATGAGAATCAAAACTGTTATTGTTATTTAGAAAATCAGTAAGTTTCACAGGTTGTTTTAAAAAATAAATTCATAGACTCAAATTTGTTGTTGATTCATATCTACCTTTGAACAATAAAAGCATGTGCCGTAAGTGAAAGAAAGAAAGAAAGAAGGAAAGAAAAATCGTTTATTTTGGCAATAATACAACATTTTGAACAATTGCAACTTGGATTACCAACGATGCCAAAAACGCATGCGGCATGGGTATCTAGACCACGGCAGATAGAGTAACACACCGAGTATCGATACTAAGATAACCGTACTAGGTGTCCCTGTCACACAGATTAACAGAAGGAAATATTAGATTATAAAGGTCAAGAGTTTTTTGAATGCGCTGATCTCAGGCACTACGGGTTCGAATTGAAATATTATTTAAGTGTTGGATAGCCCATTAATCGAAGAAGGCTAATAACGTCTGTTCGTCTGCCAAAAAATAAACCACACTACAACCAACAGGAGACGAGCATCAATAAAAATGTTGCGGAAACGGGTAAAATTCAGATTACAGCTTTTTTTACAGCTTTACCTGGAGTATTATCCATGGGTAATATGCGGACTGCAGGGGATACAGTGACATAATTATAGTCCACTTCAACGAATTCTAAAGATTCTAAAGAATGTATAATATGAATTCTAAAGAGATGATTAAATTCTGGCGCCCGGCCTCTTTAATAGCCGTTATGAGGTATGTATAAATGTAAATAAAAAGGCGGTACTAAAGACAGTATGCATGGTGCTTTTAGAGGTAAATGTAATGATGTAATAATAAACACATAATGTACTTACATTTGCAAATTGTCGCTCAGTATTCATTCACCAGAATGATGTTGAAAATACTGAGTTGCATATAAATTTGTATGTTTATCAATCTTTATAAAAATCTTCTTTCAGGAATAACCTTCGTGAGGTCTCGTTTAAAATCCGACTTAATATTGCACAATGGATATACTTACAGTATCCATTACAAGAGAGATGGGAAAGGGATCACTTACTGGAGATGTTCTAGACACAATAGTGGTTGCTATGGACGCTTAGTTTTATCTGGTAGTAATGAAATTCGTAGGGTCAAACCTCACAACCACGAACCATGTTACTGAACACAGGACAAGAGAAGAGGTTCCTGCAAAATTAAAAAAATTCATTACAAATTCATTGTTTCATATATAATAAAATATTATAGAATGCATCTTTGTTGTAGAATATCCTTTTATTCATCTCAATCCAAATTATTTTCTTTTTTATTAAATATATATTTCGGAAATCTAACATACAACGCCATCTAGTTTCAAACTAAGCAGAGCTTGTACTATGAAAGCTAGATTGACTGATAGAATACTTAAATACTTTTATCTTTTTTTCATATTATCTTAACACATTTGAGCTGTGTTAATAATTATTATTACATGTACAGTTATAAGTTTAAGTGAATCCCAAAGTACGGTACTTCAATTAATAATGATAATAGCCTAATTTTTTTTTAGCAAACTTTGCTATTGAATAATAATTAGGTCATATAGTGACAACCGTTTTACGTCCGCCGTAAACAGTATATTTCCACCTATTGCTATTCCATTAGTTACAAATACAAAAAATGCTCGCAAAACTACTATCAAAAATGAAAAGAAAAGAAAATGAAAGAAAAAATAAAATATTTCATAAACGGTTTCAGAAATAAAGTATGTGAGATCGCGTGTGGGAACTAAATTGATTCAACATAAGCAGTACACTTACGGTATGCACTATTCAGTGGAAAGGAAAGGAATATCTTATTGGAGATGCTCCACTCACATTGAAAGTGGATGTAAAGGACGTTTAGTCTTACTTGGAGAGAGAACAATATGTAGAGTAAAACCTCACACCCACTAAAGCTTGGTATAGCCTTAATTGTAACACTGATGAATTGTTTTATACTGCATTGTGTTCTGAATGTTGTCATAATATTGTATAATAAATTATATTTGTTAATATCTATATTTAGTTACATCATGAATTAGCCATCTTCATTGGTTTGATCCGTTAAAGCCTAGAATTGTCTGCGTCTTTTTGTAACGAAAGTAATCACCCTAAAACGTTTAAAAGTAGAGAAAATAGCTTCTCTTAGAGTGGCCTGTATCATTCTCTACTTCGTAGTAACTTTCCATTCGGTGAGTCAGAAGACAAACACAAATTTCATAACTCAAGAAAAAAACAAATAATTTAATGTCATTTTATGTTTTAGATATCCAGATTGTAGAATCTCGTAAGGGCAAACAACTATTACTTATAAAAGACTACACGTATTGTCATTCGAATCGGTTCACATCAACGCATCATTGGCGATGCTCATCCCACAACGGGCGAGGTTGCAAGGCAAGAGTTGTATTAGATTTCAATAAGACGATTGTATCGGCGAACTACGAACATAACCATCCTCCTGCCAAGTACATAGTTCGGCAAGGAAAATACTTCAAAATATCTTAATGTATGAACTTTAACAATAAGACTCATAAGTATGTTTGTCAGGCTCTACTGCTTATCTGTTGACCTGTTTAAAAAAAAACATAATAATAGGTGTACTTTTATACATATTTATGGAATGCCAAACTTTATCGAGCTAATAGTAAAATATGCACAATGTAAATCGCTATTTTTATTTGGAATATTCACAACATCATAATATTTTAGCAATTACTATTGATATACAAAACCTAGTACCTCGATTTTATAAACAACACTATTTGTTTAAGTAACGTAATAACGTTAAACAACTGAAAGAACTAATAAGTTTTCTAATCAATTTATCTCTTTATGATAAATATACACATACATACCTGCACCCACATTATAATTAAAGGGGTAGACAAAGTCGTGTTAAACATCCACATTTAACGAACTATCATTTTAGTCCCATTAACGTGATTTCAAAATAAACATACTAATAAATATCCTTATACGTATAACATACTGCAAGAATTAAAACGGGGCCTTGATTGGGTTTGTGTGTATTATTTTTATTGCTTTTTTACATTTGAACACAGAAAACAAAATTGTTAAACAAGTTACTAATATAATATCTTGTTCATCCACATTACATGTCTAAGATCCAGACTGTATTGTACGTACCCGACTTGTATAAATATCTGAGAAGATTTACTTGCCGAAATAAATATCATTTCATTTCATTATTATACTAGTGTATAGTAACCAGCGGGGTAAACGATTTTTTAAGAATTACTTGTATTGTTATTCAAAACAGTTTTCATCTGCCATTGATTGGCGATAATCGAATCATCTCATAACGACAATAGTTTTATTTAACCGTACAATTTATTTTCTGAAATTATGGGCTACCCACTCTTAGTATAAAATTAACAAAACATCACATTGATTAGTTTTATGTTTTATACTAGTAACGAATAAGATAAATTAACATCGACATCAAATAAAATAAGTAAGCACGTTTACAATAAATTGGTTATTTATGTTGCTCTCACTTTTAGGAATGCTGTTCGTAGAGTCGCGCAAAGGCAAACAAATGGCACTTTTACATGATTACACGTATTATTTTTCAAAACAGTATATATCTACGACTCATTGGCGATGTTCATCTTACAGTAAAACAGGCTGTAATGCACGATTGGTGTTAAACGTAAATAAATCTATTGTCTCTGCTCACTGTGAACATAATCACCCTCCGGCTCAGTTTTTAGTGCGGCAGGGAAAATACTTCAAAATATAATGTAAAAAATTAATTACCTATCTTTATATTGATAAAGTCATTGACGGAATCATTTATGTTTCCAATAGAGAAAGAGAGCGAGAAAGATTAAAGTTCCTTTTGGATGAAGTGGTCCTGTAAATTAAACTTTTGTTTTAACCGATGAACAATTATAAAGTGTACAGGGCTAATAAATAAATAAAAGCAGGATTGTGCTTAAGAATAACTGAGTGAGAAATCCAATTGGTATAATCTTATTAACATCTGCATAAAAATATAGCCATATGCTAAATATATAGCCATCTATAAGTAAGTATACATCTATGTTTTCAAATTATCCCAATGTGGTACTGTAAATATGATAGACCCACAAAAACGACGAGATGTAGTAAGATAACAAATGAGCATTAAATGCAATTTATATGTACAGGTCTATAAATTGTATTTTCCAAATACATTTGTAAACAATGTACCTATACAGAAAGAATATGGAAAGCTAATAATGTACGTATCTAGTAACTCCACTGAATCATTTTGTAACTTTGTCAACACCGTAAATATTAACAAATAAATTATTTCTAACTACAAAAACTACGTTGAGTGAATTGTATTTTTCTCTATCCATAAGCATATAGCCCTAAAAATATTATGATTAGTTGAAGATGATTAATGATTATTATTTGAGCTTTTGTTTTTGGAACAACTGTACTAACGACATTTTCAGTTTTTTCAGGTTCAAAAAGATACACCGTTGAAACGCTCCGAAAAGCTTTAGATGATATACAACACGGCGTTTTGTCTGTCCACAAAGCAGCAAAGAAATATAAAATACCTAACCAGACGCTGTATGATAAAATAAATCAAAAACATATCAAACAGCAGTTACCAGGAGCACCAACTGTTTTGAAACCAGATGAAGAGGCTTCCGTTACTAAATGGATAGTACAAGTAACTAATATGGGTTTCCCTGTAACTAAAAAAATGATCACGCAATCGGTGACAAAATTGGTAACGGCATTAGATCGACCACTAAAATTTAGATTAGGATTGCCTGGACGATCTTGGTATGAAGGGTTTATTAAGAGACATTCTATCCTTAATGGAAAAGTTCTGAAAACTTTAAATACCACTCGTATTGACGTTACAGAAGAACAAATAAGAATATGGTTTAAACAGACTTCACAGTATTTTATAAAAAATAATATGCAGGCAGTGCTTGAAGACCCATCTCGAATTTTTTATTGTGATGAGTCAGCATATTATATTGGTCCAAAAGGACAGGCCGTTCTAACTAGAAAAGATGGGAAATACGTATTTAATAAATTTGGCTATGATGAAAAAGAAAGTCTGACACTGGCCTTAGGTGCATCTGCGGATGGTAAATTAATGCCAACGTTAGCTATTTTTCCTTGTGAGACGATATCTGACATAGAAAAATACCCAGATACTTGGTCATGCGGTAGAAGCAAAAACAGATGGATGACATCTGAAAATTTTTATGAATATATTAGTAATGTATTTAATCCAATTTTGGTTAATGAGAATGTAAGAAAACCCGTAGTTATGTTTCTAGATGGTCATGTCTCATACTTATCTCTGGATGTTATCGAATTTTGTAATCGTAATGGAATAATTTTATTTGCTCTGATACCAAGTTCTAGTCACGTTACCCATCCATTAGATATAGCAGTATTTCACCACTTAAAAGAAGCGTGGCAGAAAGGCGTTGAAACTTGGCGGAGCTTAAATGAGAGACGTATGAAAAGAGAAGACTTTGGGCCAGTTCTCGATCAATGTATTATTGAGACATTAACACCAGAAATAATACAAAATGGTTTTCGCCAATCTGGGTTATATCCTTTTGATGAAAATGCTATAGATTACTCCAAAATAAGTACTTCTACGTAAAGTTACATTACACATTCCTTTTTAGAGACTACGTTGTTAAAAAATTCTGAAGCCGTAAATATTATTATTTAATTTTTGTAGATAGCTAGGCATGTATTAGTGTTAGGTAGGTATTACTTAAGTGAGGCATGTATAACGTATGATGTATTACTTACTTTTACATTCTCCCTTTCTCGTGCATAATAATAGTTTCACCACTCGGTAGAACGATAAGACAGATTTATTAGTAAAAATATTTTTAGAAATTAGTGTCAGGTTTTCTTTAAAATTTAGTGTTTATGATGGTCGTAGATCTAATAGTTATTCAAGGTATATAATTTAGTTTAAGGACAATATATTTTGTGTATTAATAGCCTTCTAGGAGGACTACGTCCAGCAGTCTTTCGGCTGAGACGATGATTATAGACAGCAACGACTGTTAAACATAATTGAACTCTATATGATAAAATAACTTATGAACATTCGTTGATAATAATCATTAAAATAATTTGTTATTAATGTGCTTATTCATTGCATCCCTCAGCAATCATCTTTTCTCATTTTATAAGTGTAATGCTCGGCTTAGGCGTTAAAATAAAAACTTATTTGTTTCATAATATCATCAATGTTGTATTAAATGTCTAATTGATTGAAGTATGTTATTTATTTCTCCGTATACTCCCGTATTTTATTTTCATATGCTCATCAGTTAACACTAAGCAATGTTGAATTTAAATTGTTTGACTTCTACCAAAATATTATCTTTTTGAAAGTCATAAGCATGATCGGAAGCTACATAAACACGTTCAGAATACGAGTAAATATCGTTTATAATATTTAATTGCATAACATGTTGGTACAAAATAATGTATATATATACACAAATATCTAAAAATGTTGGCGAATCAAATTGTAATGATAGCTACAAGACATAAGGAGTGTGAAAGTTCATATCTGTTTTGCCTATAAATAATTCGTAAAGTCAGCTAAAATTATCTTTAATATTACATAAATTTTATTGTATTTTTACATTTTAAGAAAAAAACATGTACATCACTATAACAAGCTTCTTAATAATATGGGTTTAAACCGCCAGTCTCCAATGAGGAGGATATCGTTGACGTTCAAGAGATGCTGTTATTACTCCAGGATCCGAATCAGTAATAGGTGGTTTATATATAGAAAACCAATAACTATTTTATTCAAACGAGGAATAGACTTTTCGTTAAAAGAAATGTTGAATAAAACTTTAAACAGCTCTGTGTAAATTAAATATTTTCTCCAACGCATTTCTGAGTTAGTAATGACGTTCAAAAAGCGCACTCAGCATAATTTAATAAATGACTGTTGATTTAGATTTTGAGTAATTCCAAAGAATACAATGACAGTAGTTGTAATTATTTTAGCCTAACCCTGTGGTAATAATTTGATCTTTTGCAGATATAATGTTTGTTAAATCTCAAACCGGAAAACAATTGCTACTGCACGAAGATTTCACATATTCTCACTACCGACAGTTCCCAACTAAAGGCACTGACCATTGGCGATGTTCGTCCAACAAAAGCAAAAACTGTACTGGGAAAATTGTGCTGGATTGTGATTTCCATATTGTGTACATAAAACGACATAATCATCCACCACCGAAATACGTTCTTCAAAACGGGATATTTTTTAAATCTCATTAATGTAATTATTTATAATTTTAGTAATAAATATTTTACTTGATTTAATAATTGACATACATTTTATTTTGTTTTTTTTTGTTAACACAATGCATTGAAGTAATATATTAATCTATTTTAATGGAATTTATCACTAGAAAGACCAAAGTTGACCATTGTTATCTAGTAACCATGCTAAGAATGAATAATAAAATCGTACATCACTTTCACATGTTACTATACCTAAAAAAGAATGAAATATTGAAACTGTTCACACTGCGACACTTCGACCAGGAAGCCCTGATGATTGTAACGGGATTACCTACTATTATGCATCGTTATGTTGTATTATTTTATTTATTTTTAAAAAGACAACTCGGCACAAGGAATATATCTTGTCTCACGGAAGACTTTACACACATTTATGAATCGGAAACTGGCAACACCCAGACTCAAAATAACAGTTTGTGCATCACATAAAGTGTTGTCTCATGTGGGGATCGAACTCACAACACTCAGCTCAGTAGGAAGCGGCGAGGGGACCTCTTAAATCATTTTGTCATCACTGCAGTCGATTGTATATTAATCGATTGAAACAATTTAATTACAAAATATGTTAATAAGTTTCTTTCATTCCCTTTGGTATGAAAATAAACTCTCTTTAACTAATTTGCCTTTCTTTTTGCCTCCGTGATGGATCAATAACTATAGTCCATTAACTTTAAGAGAACAGAGACGCATCGATCAAGCCCCGCACCCTTTTTTTTTCTGTGCGGACCACACACAGCTGCGCTTATGGTGGACGGGAAGCCCCGCACCGTCCAAGTCCAAGTACTTCCGTCCAATTCCAACCAAGATTTATTTATTGATTAATAAGTACTACTACATCATACATATTATACTTATAACTAATTTTAACAATATGTGTATTTATATCTGATATGTATGACAATTACTAGACAGGTAGAATTAGCGAAAAAACTCTGAAAAAAAACGATAAATTCCTATTGAAGCAAAAAAAAATTTAATGAAAGATTTAACTATTGCTAAACTAGGAATTTCTTGCAATAAAAATTATAACAAAATATTGTCAGCTAAGGTGCCAAAAAAAGTCAATTTTGGTAAAAAACAGTTTTTCACATCTGGAGTTTACAACATTTTGACCTGAAAATTTAACTGTAGTTACAGGACTACAACACTGACAAGGTATCCAAATTTCAGCTCTCTACGGTGTACATATCGATTACTGTAATGTAGTTAGTGTAAGAATAGTAAATTAATAACAATCAAAACAAAAAACTAAAGGGAAATATCCTAAATTAATGTTAAGCGATTTGAATGAATACTTTTAAATAACGTTTGTTTGGGGTTGAAGTTAATGGTCAAAAAATATTTTTTTATTTCAATTTTAAATACATTAAATGACTGGCTAACGATGTCAATATGTGGATCACGAGTTTGCATGCTATTGTATTGGTTCAGGACTCTATCACCCGTAGATGATTGTTAATTCGTTCTATAATATAAAATTCGTTATTATATAAAAATGTGTCTGGAATATTTTAAATATATTATTTTATGTCTATTTTTTCTAATATATAATTGTACTGGATATTATTTACTAATTTATGAAAAAAAACAAAGATCGAAAATGCGTTTGAGAGATTAGAAAGAGTGGTCATGTTAAACTTGGATAGCCGTTCATCATACGGACTCCTACGAGGAAAACCATTTCAAGAACGTAGGCAAGATTTCTGGTGAAGGTTCGTTGAATGCTTTCAATTCTTTGGAAATTAACAGCGTACCATGGAGACAAGAGCATTGTACAAAAGTAATGTAGTATCTAGTAAGATTTTGTACGAAACAATAATTTATTTAAACTTGATAGGTCAGGTCAGAGGGCTTGATCGATGCGTCACTATTTTTAGGCGGCTGCTGTTAGGTTTTGAACAGCAATATTGATTATTATTTAATTCGATTAACTATTTCAGATATAAATTTCGTAATGTCGCAGATGGGTAACACGATGATTCTACTGCACGGGTATACGTACTCACGCCATAAAAGATTCGAAGGGAAAGGCACATACCACTGGAGATGTTCTTATCACAACAGTAAGCGTTGCTCCGCGAAGATGGTTTTAGATAGTGAAAATAATATTATAACAGGAAAATTCGATCACAACCATTTACCACCAAATTATTGTTGTGTTAACGGAAAATATGTAAAATTGTAAGATGAAATATGGCAATAATTATTAAACAATGCAACCGATTTTCTTTTTGTTTAGTGTTATCATGATCAATTGGATGACATTGAAAGGATTAACTAGTCAGTTAGACAGTCTAATATTTTTTATATACAAGCGTTTTTATTAGCGTTCCATGGATTCACCGTGTGGGTACCCGGTCCATCGCGTGATAGATGGGGGCGACACATGCGACTTCGACAGCGCCTGGGACTTGCGACCCAGGTGTAGGGAGTACTCCTTGCAACGCGTCAGCGCTCACCTCCACTGTCTGCTGTGTTACCCCCTCTACCTATCCATATTTGATACGAGACCAGTAATGCCGCTTTGGATATTCGTTAAAGAAAAGAGCTTACTGAAGCTCTTGGCAATCCAAGGCCTTTAAACAGGCTATAGAGGGATTAGCTGGTATACCTCTCGCCCCCACTTCCACAGCATACAACGCAACGACATAATGAAGCTGAAGCTAGCCTACGTAGCTAGCCGACGGACATAGCCCCCGTAGTATATGGCACGCCCCTCAACAAAGAGAGCAAACAGTCATTTTCCCGCATCAAATTACTATGCAATGAACCAGGGCCTTTTAAAATTAAAAATATATATTTAAATAATCATATTAAATGAATAAACGCTGTTTATTAGCGAAAACTCGAGTTTTTCGATTTTAAATTTCTCCTAACTTTTTTCACGAAAATAAAATTGCTTTCTAATTTTGTATGGTTAATCCCTAAGTATCATACAATAATACCACATTACTTTTAAGTTGGCAGAAAAGTTATAATAGTTATTATTAAATGAACAATCAGACATGACTTACGATAAATTGACCGATTCGACGAAAAACCTGACGTAACTCAGTTCACAATAATAAGATTGCTTCCTAATTTTGTATAGTTTATCCCTAAGTGTCGTTCAATAATACTAAATAGGTTTTACGTTGGCAGAAAAAAATGAATTCACAACATTTAATGAGTAAATGTACGTAACTAACAATAAATACTGAATTTCCATGAAAAACCTGCTGTAACTCTATTCACAAAAATAGGATTGCTTTCTAATTTTCTGTAGTGATAAATTGACCGATTTGACAAAAAACCTGATGTAACTCTTTTTACAACAATAGGATTGCTTCCTTATTTTGTATAGTTCATCCCTAAGTATCATACAATAATACCACATTACTTTTACGTTGGCAGAAAAGTTATAATAGTTATTATTAAATGAACAATCAGACAGCAGGTTTTTGATCGAAATTCAGTATTATTTGTTAGTTACGTACGTTTACTCATTAATTATGTTAATTCTATTTTTTCTGCTAACGTAAAACCTATTTAGTACGCTACGCTAGTGCGTAGAGTGCTACGGGTCCGATTGACGACATGGGACAACGATCCACAAATTGTTGTTCTGAGTCTGGGTGTTCTTTGTGTCCGTTTCATGTATGTTTGTAAAGACCCCTGCGACACACGATATATGCGTGATGCGGGAGATGTGTTTAAAAAAAACATAATTCAATTATAATGCATGATAAACTTCAAAAATAACCAAAGGCTTCCAAATTGTAATAAAATTTCAAATAAATCTAAATAAAGCCTTAGTGGTTTTTTTCTAAGGGAAAAACACCATCCCAGATTATTTTGGACTAGCTAAGATTCTAGTTCATCGCGACCCAACGAGCCAGCGTGAGTCTACAAATGGTATTTTTTCGACCATACTTTATGCATATAAAAGTATTGTAGCATATAAGGAACACAAAATTTTGTTTTTGCGTGACACTAATACCTGACATCTATCTCGAGTATATAGAGTTATTGGTTATTGAGTACCTAGCACGACTTAGGTTATTGTAAGACTCTCTCTTTTTAACGTTTTATCGTATACGCGCGCGTTGCGGCGTTTGCGCAATAGGACAGGCGCTGGGAAAGGGTAGGAAGGGGTCACCGTTGCACGTGGTGAGCCTTTACGTAGTCCTGGCACAGTCCAGACCATAGAACTGTGAATAAATCATATTCATTTTAAATAATTTCATTTATTCTCTGTTCCGTGGTCGAGAGTCCCACCCGAGTACTTATGTACGAGTAGTTACGACGTGTACGGCAATTGCAATTCGATTTCACGCCAAAGGGATGGGATTCAGTAACTGTTATCTTGTGTCTGGCTCAACGCGCTGAATTAAATAGCCAATATTCTCATGTCCGTGTGTTTCTCTGCTACTTACCTTATTAACAACCCCGTACCTCACTAACATTGACGGAGACTTAACTACGATTGTTAATCAATGAGCACACATGACATGTAGACAATACCGTGAGAGAAACCTATTTTTGAAGTGAGAACTTCTTCAGGCGCGTTTTGCATTTTTTTTGCGATGGGCAAAATTAAATGAACACGCGACACTGTTACCGTTACCGTTACCGACATCTCTGTATATAAGTATATAAGTTTTACTTCTCTCGGCATTCCCAGAGTGCCACTGTTTTTTATTATATTTTTACTATTTTACTGATCTAATATTCGGTTTCATCCATAATGTCATCCACATCTACAGTATTCTTTCATGCAGCATTTTTTTTTTCTTGTTTTATCTTTTATAATGATCATGAGGTTTCCATGATTTTCTATTCGGTTTTTCACCCGTACTATTTCTATTATTATAATTATTTACATATTTGTTTTAGGTTACAAAATGGTACAATCCCGGTCTGGGAAACAGCTCATATTATTGAATGACTACACCTATAGTCACAGTCGACAGTGTCGCAAGAAAGGCACTAATCATTGGCGGTGCTCAACACACAACAGTAAGGGATGCAAGGCTAGACTCATGGTGCAAAACGAGAAAAATATTATTTTCGGAGACCATAACCATCCCCCATTGAAATATTGTGTAGTGGACGAAAAACTTATACGACTCAATTAAAAACAAGTTTCTAAACTTCGCATATTTATCAGATATAAACTATTTATCATTAGACCCACCCGACACGTGACCATCACCACCTCGTCGCTCGGTGTCCTCTCGTTGTCGACAGGTGATCCACGGGACGTGGAAGCCGCGTTGTTACCAGTAAATTTCATTGTCGGATAAATATTCGCTCTTTTTAATTCTTTACTTTTCTGCGTCATTCTCCTCCAGCAGAAATAAAATTCAACATTGTTATTTGTTCTAAAATAATAAATTATTTTCAATTATTTCTCACGAGATGATGACAAGAACTTTTTTATTCAGTTTATTTTCAGTGTTTTTTAATTCTTATGTACGACAATGACGCAGAAGTAGAAAGAGCTAAGAATTGTCCTGATGTATTGTCTTCTCTCGACCCGCCGATGAGGTGTTCCGCAGTTGATATAGTGAGCTTACCCATAGTACTTTATCCAAGAATCCTGACCGCGCGAGGCGAGGCGGTGCCGGTGGGGTACCGGGTGACTATAATGAGCTATAACCTTAAATCTAACTTACAAACTATCTGATTTACTTGTAACTACCAACTTGTACTTGTTGTTACCTTGTGAATAATAAAGAAAATAAATTGCACAAAATGAGGAAAAAGTTTTACTTTTCTTAACACCTGTTTCTTCTCATTTCCTATGTTGACATTATCACGACATAAATGACGACATTTATTAGCATAATAAATGTCGTAATGCACTATCATTAAACCTTTGTATGTGTATAGTAGGCCAAAACCTCCTTTCTAAGGAGAGGCTTATGTCCAGCAGTGGACTATTAAAGGCTGTTGATGATGATGATGATGATGTGTATACATGAGTATTGAACCTCGATTGAAATTTAGTAATCTAATCCTGCATCGTGCAATGAAAGTTACTGCGCCGATTATCAAAAATATAATTTCCCAATTTCATTAACTTGTAAATTTGTATCCAACTGACACAATTATTACGTTTGCGAATTATTAATTTTTAATAATCGGGTTTCATGTTTTTGTGCTCATTTTTCATTTATATTTACTATGTATGTGTTAATCAGCCAAATCTTTTTCAGCATTTAAACTGATTCCTTTACCAACTGGCAGTTATCTTCTCCAAATTGGTGGGCACACTTATTCTGCCAACAGGGTCAACTTCAAGGGGCACTGTACATGGTATTGCTCCAAACGAGTTAGTAAGAAGTGCCAGGTGCGAGTCAAGATGATTAACAAGGAAGTGGTAGGCTTCGTAGGTGAACATACCCATGAAGCTTTAGGGCCAAGCAAAAAAGTTGAGAATGTTAACTTTGATTCTTGTCAAGTTTTAAATTTTCTAATTTAATACTATCCCCACCCACTCCCACTTAACTTGATTACTAGAATGACATTGTGCGTGTTTTAATGGTTGAAACTTTATTGGTAATGATTTTAATAGTAAAAATACCCATGTATTTATATAATATTACATGCAAACAATAAGTTGGATTGCGTAACCTCTACGTATAGGTTATTATTTGTTTAGTGTCTCTATTTCATATAATGCCCCTATAATGTACTAAAGAGTGTATTATCATAGAAATCCGTATTCTTTAATGCATCTTATTATGTTATTATGTCTTCATATAGTTAATTTACTACTTAAACAACTTGACAAATGAGGTACCACCGAATGTTAGATAATTTTAGGCGTAGTATAATAGAAAGTAAATAGGAGAATCCCAAAAATATTTTCTGACTGAGCTTACATAGGCTACACAAAGAGTGACTAGTAAAGCGAGCTCTTAAGTTGATTGACTGATAGAATACTAATATACTTTTTTGTAAATACATACATACATATTATACATAGTAAATACCCAAACTACGAAACCAATTTTAGCAGATCATACAAATATTTGGTGCGACCCAGGAATCGAACACGAGACCTCAGCACAACAGTCGTATACGCTACCACTGCTCCACCGAGGCAGTAAATAAGAATATAATGTGTTTTTTTAGGGATTTTATTTATAGCGCTATGGGTATATAGTGTTTAATAATAAGTGCCATACATATGTCTTATACTGTGTTGAATATTTAGTATACTTTACTATATTATGGACTTTTTAAATTATGTCTTGATAATTATGTGTGTCTAATAAATTTAGTAAAGATTGGAAACCAAATAAAATTAATCATGAATTCAGTATTTTTAAACATTTATCTGAGTTGTAATCGTTAGACGAGATTATACCAATAAAAGTAATTCGTGTAGATCTCGTGTCTGTGTGTTTCTCTGCTACTTGCCTCATTAATAACCCCGCACCTCACTTACATTGATGGAGACTTTTAACTATCATTCACTGAGCAGACATGACATGTAGATAATCCCGTGAGACAATCCTATTGCTTTTCTTGTTTTTATTAAATTTCCGCCATCGTTCCATACGGCAAAATTTTCATCCTCATCACCTGGATAGTTAGCGCTCCACTACTGTGCGCTTTTCGAGACACTTTTTGCCCCGCACAACCCATTTGTGGAACGGGTTATCGTTTGCGGTATTTCCGGACCGATACGACCTTCGAACCGACACACCGTCTTCGACCTCGAAGAAAGGAGCTACCTAAAAGGCCGGCAACGCGTTTGTGACTCCTGAGTTGCAGACGTTCATGAGCGGCAATGGTCACTTTCCACCAGGTGAACTTTAATAAACTTCAGGACTCCTGGGACATAAAACCTCCTCACAATACGTGCCACATCGAGAAGAACTGCTTTCTGTATCAGGCCCCTAATCCAACTGCCTAACACGAGCCTCTGAAGATGTTGGTCGTGGCTCTTAGCAATTAATCCATGGGCCGATATGACTATCGGTACAATGATCGCCGAATCCACATCCCACATGTCGACAATCTCGTGGGTCAAATTCAAATACTTTACTTGTTTATCTTTTTCTGCTTTCAAGAGATTGTCAACAATCATTGCTCGGCGCTCTAATCTATTTCCACTATATCATGGGCAACAATAGTTTAACAGTGATAATAGGACGATCCCAGTGTTGCACGACCGTTTTCACAAACTGGGTCGGGCAAATATTTGTAGTACGGTAACTCCACAATCACAAGGTTATATACTTAAGAGCAAGTTGCTGAAGGACTATCCTGACCACTTGTTATGTCTATACAAGTACTCGCTGTTGGCAAGACGAGAACAACCGGAAATTATATGTGTGAGGCTTTCACCGGGACAATGACATGCCCGACAAATGGCCGTCGTTCAGGATATACTTCCGATAATTATTCGACATAACACCTTTATCAGAAATTGCAAGGATACAAACCTTAAGTTTCTCCGAAGAGGTCACCGAATCGTAGGCAGAATATAGACGCCAGTTGGTCTACCTCAGGCCTGTTTAAGGCCCGATAAAAACGTACATGCAGCCCTTTAACCTTCCATATCGCCTTACGATCAGTAATGTTGAGTACAGCAAATTTCCGCCATTTCTCTTTACCTAGACCAAGCGGAGTGAACCCGTTATCAACTGCTACTACATCCCTATGCATACCTTTTTCTTTTTTTTTTTTCTGTGCGGAAATCCCCTCTGATGCCACCCACCGGTGGTTATGTCGGACTCGAACCGACCAAAAACCGCACGCCGTCTCGGGTACCAGTTGCCGGGGAACCAGGTGTACCCTAGGAAGGAAAACCCTGATACCCCGACGTACCTCGGGCCATCTAATTGCGTAAATGACCCCCTTCTGTGTGGGAACCCCTATGTCCCCTTTGTACTCCCGAAAGGGGGGCGCGCGCTTCGAAGCGCGTCTCGCCACCAACCTGGCCTGCTTCTGCTAGGGTGACAGATGGTTTCACCTACCACCCCCAGGCCTGCGTTTATGGAGGACGGAGGTCATTCTGCGACCTCCGGCGATTGAGTCGTCTGCGGTACCTGGTCCGTTGCCGGGCCCGGCGCTCCGGGAGAGTTCTAAACCTCTCCCGGTCTTGTTCCGCCATCTCCTTAACAAGCATAACTTGCTCGCAGAAGGAGACGGCGGAGTTCCACGAACTCTCGCTCCGTATCATGGCGGCAATCATGTTACCGAGCGAGATAACTCCCACCCCGATGGCCGCCACGATGCAACGCCTCTGCTCCACCAACGCCGGGCATTCTGCCAGCGTATGGAGCGCTGTGTCCACGGTTCGGCCATCGCAGTGTTGGCACTCAGGCGTTGGCTCCTTGCGGACCCGACACAGGTGACCTCCGAAGCATCCTTTCCTGATGATCACCTGCGTCAACCGGTATGAGAGGGTCCCGTGATGCCTCTCGAGCCAATCCTCCATAACGGGTCTTACCACCGCAATAACGGCGTGCCCAGCGCTCGGTTGCCCAAGTCGTTCCTTCCACTCCTCCACTAGGACCTGGCGGAGTTGGGATTTCTGATCCTCGATTCCTTGAGACTCAGGACTCCGACCCAACTCCCGCGCCTCCATGCGCCACTGATACAGAGCCCTCGCCTCCAGGTTCCGGCCAGGAGACTCGCCGCCTCAAAGGAGATCGTGCGATACCCCCTTTTGACCCTGATGGCCAGCACTCGCTGTCTTATTCCTATGCATACCTACATAAACAGAAAGGACGTAAATCCTAAGGTTACATATCTCAGGATTATGGAGGGTCATGAGTATGGCATTTAAAAAATGATGACCACCACATTTTCGTGGCACATATCATCACCGATGAACGTGGATGATGCATTCGGTACGCAGTAAGCAATGTACGAACTCTTGTATCCAGGGTATCTAGTTCAGTCTGAGTCCATTTAAGTATGCCAAAAGAGTAGGTTAGAACTGGTTTAACCCAGTCATTATTGACCCTCACCTTATTACCACATGACAAAAGACTATAAATACTTTTTCAGGCTTCTAAAGAAGCGTTCCTGTAATGATTGTTTCATAGTCAAGTCATTTACACCTAACGCCTGTGACATAGCCAGATATTTGTAAGTTTCGATAGTTGAGAGACATCTAGTTCGTAGAATCTGAGAGTTCCATCCTATCAGATTCTACAAGCCTGCCTCTTTTTACATGTATGCTTGCACACTCATTCATATTCCTTTATTCATCAAATAGAAGCTTACAATATATACAACCAAATCGCTTACATCAATACTAAATATTAAAAATAATATAAAAAATAAATAACATAAAATCAACGATAATAAAAGTTTAACATACACAATAAAACATTACGAATTACAATAAAAAATTACAACAATTTCCATCCTGATAAATTCACTGAAGGTATTGGTCATTTCTATTAAATTTATCTTAATATAACTTAAAGCTAAAAGTTTTAAATCATCCATGTAAAGGAGGTGGGATATAAACCTTACCACCACTCTGCAAACGATAGCCTAGCCCTAAAACCTCTGACATAGTGCTGAGAGGAGTCAAAGTCAAGCAAAACCACAAGGGACTTAAACTGTCACCCTGAAATATACCCCACTACTCACTAAATAAGGCTGCTCCCACCTTCTATAAACCCACCTCTCGTCCCTTGGAATGTGCGATTCTGAATATATCGGTCCACTCCTTTTTATACCTTAGTATACGGTTTGCCCATTCATAAACCTTCTGTTTCAGAAATTCTATGCGCTCTGTGACTTGTGCCATAAATCACAGGTGTTGATACCGGTTCCCGAAAAAGGCCTGATTCACAAAGCGCATTGCTTTCGGGCGTGTGTTGCCCGATCTGAAACAGTTAAGCAGAAAAATAGAAATTATAGAGAAATTCTGACTGCTGCAGATAAGTGTTGCTATTATTATTATAATTATTTACATATTTGTTTTAGGTTACAAAATGGTACAATCCCGGTCTGGGAAACAGCTCATATTATTGAATGACTACACCTATAGTCACAGTCGACAGTGTCGCAAGAAAGGCACTAATCATTGGCGGTGCTCAACACACAACAGTAAGGGATGCAAGGCTAGACTCATGGTGCAAAACGAGAAAAATATTATTTTCGGAGATCATAACCATCCCCCATTGAAATATTGTGTAGTGGACGAAAAACTTATACGACTCAATTAAAAACAAGTTTCTAAACTTCGCATATTTATCAGATATAAACTATTTATCATTAGACCCACCCGACACCCGACCATCACCACCTCGTCGCTCGGTGTCCTCTCGTTGTCGACATCCACGGGATGTGGAAGCCTCGTTGTTACCTGTAAACTTCGTTGTCTGATAAATATTCGCTCTTTTTAATTTACTTTTCTGCGTCATTCTCCTCCAGCAGAAATAAAATTAAACATTGTTAATTGTTCTAAAAAAATAAATTATTTAAATCTAGCACACGAGATGATGACAAGAATTCTTTATTTAGTTTATTTTCAGTGTTTTTTAAATTATTATCTTACCACAATGACACAGAAGTAGAAAGAGCAAAGAATTGTCCTGATGTATTGTCTTCTCTCGACCCGCCCGTGAGGTGTTCCGCAGTTGATATAGTGAGCGTATACCCATAGTACTTTATCCAAGAATCCTGACCGCTCCAGGCGAGGCGGTGCTGGTGGGGTGCCGGTGGCTATAATGAGCTATAATCTTAAATTTAACTTACAAACTATCTGATTTACTTGTAACCAACTTGTACTTGTTGTTACCTTGTGAGTAATGAAGAAAATAAATTGCACAATATGCCGAAAGAATTTCATTTTTCTTTACACCTTCTTTCTTCTCATTTGCTATGTTGACATTATCATCGTCATTTATTAGCGTATCATTGCATTATCATTTACCTTTGTATATGTATACAAGATAGTATTGAACTCCTATTAAAATTTAAGAGTTCAGTCGAACTTTTGTAGTTTATAATAATAATAATACCCTCACACATCTCACACACGGCTGTCTGATCCCAAACTAGGCAGAGTCTGTACTATGGTAACCAGACTGCTGATAAACATACCTATATATTTCTAAATACATACATATTATAGATAAATTACTCCCAGACGCAGAACAAATGATCGTGGTCATCACACAAATATTTGTCCTGGGTGGGAATCGAACCCACGATCTTCGGCTTAGCAGTCAGGGTCACTAACCCCAACAGGGCCATCAGTTTGAGTTTGAAACGAAACGGCAGCATACTTAAGTACCATCTAACGAAGATACACCGTACTACGGGATTAGCAAATCATTGACTTTTAGTAATCGGGATTCACGTTGTTGTGCTCATTATTCATTTATATTTACTATGTCTGTATTAATCTAAATAAATAAACTAAATCAGGCAAATCTTTTTTCAGCATTTAAACTGATTCCTTTACCAACTGGCAGTTATCTTCTCCAAATTGGTGGGCGTACTTATTCTGCCAACAGGGTCAACTTCAAGGGGCACTGTACATGGTATTGCTCTAAACGAGTTAGTAAGAAGTGCCAGGTCCGTGTCAAGATGATCAACAAGGATGTGGTAGGCTTCGTAGGTGAACATACCCATGAAGCTTTAGGGCCAAGCAAAAAACATGAGAATGTAAACTTTGATTCCTGTCAAGCTTTAAATTTTCTAATTTAATACTATCTCCACTCCCTCCCACTTAACTTGATTATTTAAAACTTTATTGGTAATGATTTTAATAGTTAAAATATCCATATATTTATATTACATGCAAGCAATTAGTAGGATTGCGTAACGTCCGCTAAAAAATCTCCGCTCCTGTGACATTTTTTCTCTAACCAGATGTGGGCCCACCGAATGCTAGATATTTTTAGGCGTAGGGCTTACATTTGCTACCCAAAGAGCGACTTATAAAGCGAGCTCTTAACTTCAAATATTTACAGATCATAAAAACATTTAGTCCGACCCGGGATCGAACACGAGACCTCACCACAGCATATTCTACCACTGGTGCAGTGCCTAGACAGTTATTAAAAATAATAATATTTTCTCACATTTCAGACACGGCCACACACCTAAATAAGAATATAATGTGATTTTTTTTATTAATTTGTTATGTAGGGGTTTTATTTATAGCGCTATGGCTATATAGTAAGCAATAATAAGTGCCATACATGATTTCTTATACTGTGTTGAATAGGGATACTTTACTATGTATAACATATAACTTTAAATTATGTCTAAGTATAGAATTAGGTATGTCTAATAAATTTAGTAAAGATTGGAAACCAAAAAAAACAATCTTGAATTCAGTATTGTCAAACATATTTCTGAGTCGTAATCGTTACACGAGATTATACCAATAAAAGTAAGTCGTGTAGATCCGGCTATTGTTACATTAATTCCATATCTACACTTCGCCAGCTATAGGTTAATGCCCACAATAAACAGCGAACCTAATAATTGTTTAAATATTAAGTTCGCTTACGTTAATTACGAGTATATCGCACTGATTATGTTATGAAGACAATTCACAGCTTTATAATACATATTCTGCTTGATATTAACGTTTTTGTAATATTTTTCCTTTTCACCTGTCTCCCATTATAAATTTAATGTACTTATAAATATGTGAATTTTCTAACGAAATAAATTTCAGTTTATAATCAAATTAACAATGATTATCTTTAAAAAAGTATATTTGAATTCAATACGCCTACATAATGATGAATTGCAATGAACTCTATAATTCATTCCTGAATGTTCTCGCTTTGGGTTGGTATTCTTTGTTCAAATATGAGTGGGACATCCTACCAACTACCAAATAAAAGAAATCCAATCGGTTCATCAATGACGGACTTCTTCAGAACCTCATTTTTTTTAAAGCGGTTGCAAACAGTAAACTTTGTTAATGCTGATACATTGACCCGTATGATTAGACTGATGACATGACACTTATCTCATTTAATGAGATGCCTGTGAAATCTAATGATGACAAGTTTGATCTTCAAGTTAACTTTGCCTAAAAAATATTTAGTACTATTTTTTTACTTTAACTTAAAAATTGTTTAACAATAAATTTGGTTAATATTATTTCAGTCAACATAAAATTCATCAAATCAAGATGCGGAAACAAGAAAATCCTTTACGAAGGGTATGCATATACGTTTGAAAGAAAAACTCCTACAAAAGGCACCACTAGTTGGCGATGTGCATCCTCCACAAGTCAGTCTTGCCGAGCAAGGATTGTCATTTCTGACCAGACGAATGCTATTATATTGAAGGGAGAACACCTCCATGAAATGCCTCAATTTTACATTACTAAAGATGGAGCTCATATACAAATTCGATAATTACGCTTGAAGCATCTCAGATTAGACTTTGGACAAGCTTTTCTCACGATGGTGGAAACTAAGACGATTTTTATTAAGTGTTAAATAATTTCAAGGCAATATTTTGAAGATAGTTTGATTAAATACACATTTTAATTAATTTGCCTTTCATTACCCTCTAACTATTTTAAAATACTGCGAACCCTCATACTGAAACTTTCTAAAATTTTTGGTATCTTAATCTTATTTAAAATATGCTAATTCAACTTACAAGGGAGTAAAAAAGTATCCTAGTACCTACACAGTGTCTTTGTTGGCAACTTTTCATTAGGCCCGGCCTGAACAATTTACTTTTATTCACCAAAGTAATTGCCAAATGATTCCTGAACTAGTATATTCACGAAATCAAAACAAAAATCATTGTAAACAGGAATAGTTTTCGAATACATTAGGTATATACCTAATTATTTCTTGAAATACTTAAACCAGTTATGCACAACGCTTTTCTACAATAGAAATAACGTAACACACTCACTTCTCCTATGTCGTAAGCATAAACGTATTTCTTGGCCTGTGTGAAGAATCTTTGGCGATGCCAATTTTAATTATATATCTCACGAATTAACTTAATGTCACAGCCTAACTTTTGAATTGAAATAGTTATTTCTAAAAATTGACAAAAATCCTATTATAACTTATGTCTCATTTCCACTGACATGAGAACACATTTTGGTGAACCTCGATGTGCCGGACGGATTTATTAATATACGCCTTTGGACAAAGGTCTTGAGGTCCTATTAGTTCATAAACCTTTAATTATCTCTCCATTTATTGTTTACTGAATATCGGAAATTGGTGAGCGATTTGTTCGGGTGCATTTTTATTAAGTGTAAAATATTATTGTCTAAATTTTGAGCGTATAAATTGGTTGGTCCCTTGACTTTAATACTCACATAATCAAAGTTCATACATTACAGAAGCAGTACTTATGCCCACCAAAAGAGGAAATTATAAGCTCCACTATGGACAGTACAGTTACTGGTGTAATACGTATAAAAGTAGTATGGGATCTGACCGTCCGGTGAGAAGGTGGTATTGTTCAAAACGGAAAGTTGAAAGATGTAGAGCAAGTGTAAAAACTATTGATGGAAAAATCGCTGCAGTATTCGGTGTTCATAATCATTAAATAGATGAGTGATTAATGGACACAAACATAACATATCAATAAACTAACGACATACAAAGCTAATAAATAAGTTTAATTCTTACGGCGCGTTTGGCATTTTTGAACAAGAAACAAAAGAATGTATTTTTGAGATGGGATAAAACCATAGAAATCGCGTCACTGTCACCGTTACCGACACCTATGTTTATAAATATCTACATATATTGGCCCCGTTTACACGACACTCTTTGGGTTGAAATACATTAAAAATAAAACTATATATAATATAAACATATATATAAATCTGTTATATAAATCTGTTGCTCAAATTTGACTTTGTTCAAATGTATAAAAGATTCTAAATTCTAAAATTATCTAAGAAATGTTTGCATTTAAAATATTAAATATTTCTTTGAGACCGTATCGTTCCTATTTAATGACTATCTAAAGTTTTATAACATGTTTTGTGCCAAAATTATTTAATTGTAGAAATTAGTTAATTATAATGAATATTTTCCATATATTTTTGTTAATTAAATAGAATTTTTTATAGTTATTAATTAAGATAAATGCCAAATATATTGTAAATATGATTTAAATTTAATTGTTTCTGTTTAAACATTTACGGGACTACGGCTATATGATTATAATTATCTGATCATTTAAAGTATTATGTTACTGATATAACTTAAATACATAATATTTATGTATTTAATGTAGGTTTCTTATTTACCAAACTACGAACTATGACAAATTGAAAATTGGAGATTTTGAAACCAGGATTTTCACTGCAGATTTAATTATCTGTGGATTGGCGCATATTTCAAAATTAAAATAAATTGTATTCGAAAGCTATTTTATTTTAATTTGAAATTCAGTCATTTGTTTTAGGTAGTGTTCTGTTTTAAGCGATTTTTGGCGCCATGTATTATGACTGCATGGATGGCGACACGCCGCTTCCTACTTCGCTGAGTGTTTTGGTTTCGATCCCCACATGGGATAATACTTTGTGTGATCCACAAATTGTTGTTCTGAGTCTGGGTGTTCTTTGTGTGCGTTTCATGTATGTTTGTAAAGTCCCCCGCGACACAGGATTCCTAATGCGGGAGTTGTCCTTTACAGTTTATAGTTAATGTATACACTGAAAATTGTTGAAATGAGTTCTTACGTGAAAATACAGCTGCGCAAACGACACAAAACATTAATGACGGCCTAACACTGCTTGTATAAACACGGTCCATTATTGCTTCAATCGTTTTAGATCTAGAAATTTCAAGTTGAGAAACGAGTCTCGCGGTTGGCTGGTAACTATGGTCGACAACGACAAATTGAAGGCGATAGTGGAAGCGGATCGAACTCAATCTACGGCTGAGCCTGTTGCGGGCGTTGGAGTAAGCGTCAAAAAACATTGAAGCACTTGCGTCAAATCGGAAAGATAAAAAAGCTCGATAAGTGGGTGCCAGACGAACTAAGCTACATACATAGCACTACTCAATCAGCATAGAAACCAGAGAATTCCAAATTGTTCCCTGCGATGAAAAGTTAATCCTGTACGACAACCGTAAGCGTTCGTCTCAGTGGATGGGCTCGGTTACAGCACCTAATCAATGCGCTAAAAAAGATTACCCATATGAAGATGGTGGTGGACCAGTGTCGACCTTGTACATCACAGCTTCTTACCGAATGGCACAACAGTGACGGCAGATGTTTATTGCCAAGAATTGCAATAATGGAAA
Source organism: Arctia plantaginis (assembly GCA_902825455.1). Taxonomy (NCBI): domain Eukaryota; kingdom Metazoa; phylum Arthropoda; class Insecta; order Lepidoptera; family Erebidae; genus Arctia; species Arctia plantaginis. Next base: position 995,632 of record CADEBD010000348.1, on the reverse strand, counting down.
AGCTTGCAATTCCTTCCCTGTTGCTTCTCCACGTCAACGCGCGACTCACTGTACTCACCGGACCTTGCCCCAATAGATTTTTACCTTTTTCAAAATTTAGAAAAATAATTTAGTGGAAAAAAAATCAACACTCGAGAGGCCGAACATAGCGCTTTCGCTGACTTCATCGCCTCCCGCCTTCTACAGTAAAGGGATAAACAAACTGCCATCAAAATGGCAAAATTGTATAGATAATTTAGGTACTTTGATTGGCTGACTGGTCTCCTATCTTTCCACCTACCTATCATATTTCTTCTTTTTTCTTTTCTTTCTTCTTTTCTTTCTTCTGAAGGTTGAGTGGAAGGAAATACCTCATGACATTAAGTCCGCCTTTGCACAATATGTGCATTAAGTTTAAATAAATATTGCTTTTTAAAAAACATGTATTTCTCAACGTCGCAGGTTACTTGTAGTCATGAAAAAGAAATCTAAACATAACTAAAGAAATGACTAGAGTCATATTAAAAGAAATATTTCTAAATCTGAAAAATTTGTGAAAACCGATTTGAACTATCTTAAAGGAAAAGGAATATACTCGTAATATGTCCCGTGTTCAAATTATGTACAGGTTGTAAAAAAATATACGGTATAAATATTTCCATTAACTGTGTGCAATTGTTTTCTTTGTCAACTGCCCTTTTATTGTGGTGTATATTTATACAAGCTATATATATTCATTTTTCTATCGTTAATTTTGGTTATTGGATTGCAGGTTTCGAATTTTTGCCTACCGGGCGAGGAAAATATATATTACGAATTGCCAACAATACCTTTTGGACAGCTCAACCGGCTGACATACATTTCCGATGGCGTCGTTGGTACTGCTCCAAGAGAAAGAGTAAACGTTGTCCAGTTACGATTAGAACCTTTGACTTTGAACGCGTGCTTGCAGTTTTTGGAGACCATATACATTAACTTTTAAATAATTACAGTAATATAATGTACATAGTTATATACAACAAATTAAATTGAAATATTTATTGTAATTGTGGTTGTCGTTGAAGTTGTTGTGCATAAATTCAATAATACCGCGTAGAAGAAACATTAAAAGATTTTATTGTATTATCAGTAAGCTGAATATCTTAATCAGAGAATGTTATTATGATAAAAGATAATATTAATGTCGATATTTTAGAATTTTAACTTTTCGTGCTTAATATTCCTTCTCGTACATATACTTTTATAAAGAAGAACCTTCTATTTTCGATACTTAGTTTTTTACATAATTAAGTTGGCCAGCAAGGCTTCCTAACGGTGATCGCTCAACACTACCAGCACGCCATTAGACCGGTGGTGGTCTGGTAGTGGTGATCTGGTGATCCTACTTACTAGCAAAAAGACTTAAGACAACATTTTACAGTATTTTTTTTTAATCTTTATCAATGTGTAACGGAATCTTTTAACGTAATATTGTCTAACTTAAAACGTCAATTAACTTAAAAAATTGCATGTGTCAAAGACCGAGGACAATAGAGGTACCACAAAAAGTATAAAATATTTATTCAATATGAAGATTTTGTATTAAAACGATATAAAGTTTAGTTTCATAATAATTTGAAAAAACTTTGACGTGTACTTTTAAAATAAGAATTAAGATATTAAAAATAGCGTGGGTGCCAGAATTAAAAAATTTGTAGCTGCAGGCAGCTTAGCTTCGACAACTAGTGAGAAGCTTTAAATAAATTAAAAATCCTATAAAATATTTTTTTTAGTAAATAAAAGTACCTATAAATGTCACTCCTATATATATAGGCCATAGTTTTCTACTACCTTTACAAATATCAACAAATTTTAACACAGTTTGGTAATATCGAAAATGTACTTGAGTGTTCTCTTACTTAACCCGTCCGTCCACTTTGCAAAATACTTTTATGAGTATTATTTACTTAATAATTATTTAGTTTGAAGAAGCATAATCGTTGATTTCATTAGATTTTTTTAAAGTTTTTATTTTTAAGATTTTTTGAATGCAGGTTCTATTATACAATTTACAAAGAAAGATGACATTGTAATAATGCATGCAATATTACAATGTCATCTTTCTTATATATCATAATTAATAAGAGTTTAAAACAATCATTAATTAGAAAGAGACAACACAGTAATTAAATTAATTTAATTTATATAATTAAGGAGGCAAAACAGTATAAAGTCTAATTACGCTCCTGTTAGCACCCGTAACTCGTAGAGTTATTCCATATTCAAATGTATCATATGACAGTGGTCTACTGCAGAATTGAGATTCCCCAATCAGGTAGCAATATGGTGTGCCAAACTTACAGCTGCCAGCTGTGTGGTGTCGGCTAATAATGGCTCCACCCTACCTCTTTCCGTGGGTTGAAGATACTTATGGACATCCTTCGCCCATTGGAGGAGGCACCGGGTCTGTCGGACTCTTACCGACTAAAAACCACCCTGGGGTTCCTGTGCTTGCCAATGGTCGGGGAACGGAGAATTGCAATTGCGTTCTTCCGCCACTCCCTACAGGCATTGACCCGTCTCACCCTAGACTGGTCTCGTCACCCGTTGCAATCGTCCTCCTCGTTCGAAGTACTCTAGAAGCGGAACGCTGTGCACTGCCTCAGGCGTGTATCTGTACGGGCGACGAATTCCCCAAAATCGTTGCCCGCAGGCCACTTCGTTAGATGGCCGGAGATTAACGAATACCCTACTGCGTCCAGTGCGCCTTCTGCGGGTAGAAAGAGTGGATGGCATTTTAACTCAAATAGCATAAGGTATCTTGTAAAATAAGTAACTATGTAAATAGAAAATAAGCTTAGAAAAAAAAGTAGCAAATTTAATGCGATGGAATTGTATGAAAATGAATTAAAAAAAGCTTTTCTTAAACATTACTCTTTTCTTTTTTACAATCTCTAAAAAAGCAAAATTAAAAAAAAAACATTTTATTGGCAAAAGGACATCATTCAAAATGTACCCAAAAATTAAAGTGCCTGCCAGTAAAAAAAACTGTGTCATCTTACGGCAAATGATCTTTTAAACATTTTTTATTCTTACAACAAACGTCTACGACCAACTTTTAGACCCAAAATGGATCTCCGAAAATCATAAAATGAGCATTTACATTAATGAATTAACTATTTCTGAATAATTAAAAACCTAAACAACGCAAGACCATCGAAATGAGACCTGCGGAATTATAACATATGAATAAAGCCACGTAGGTAACGAAATGAAGTCTTTTTCTTTACATATATTTTATAACACTAATACCTACACATAAATACCTACGTAGGTACTTAGGTACCCAATGATGATTGTATATAATTAGGCTTTTTGTCATATTATATTATTATTAAGCGAGATTAAGGTATTCTTTATCATCATTATTTGATTTTTGCTATAGTAATGAAGTAAAAATTGTTCAGACGAACTCGTATAAATGCATTTTTTTATTATTTCTAAGTCATATAACTCATAAGTAATCGATCTTAGCTCATAGCCGTCTAAAGAAAAAAATCTTAGAATGTCATTCTCTAACCGATAAAACCAATTTTTTTCGTTAGCCGGCACTTTCTTTTTTTGGGTACTTTTTGTATGGAGCGTGAATGATGTCTTTTGTATTATTTCTTTCCAGATTATGAATTTCTGCCGACAAAAAGAGGAAACTACATACTTCGATATGGTAATAATACCTTCTGGTCAGATAAGCCTTTCAATATTGACATACCGCGACGTCGATGGTATTGTTCTAAGAGGAAGAGAAAGCAATGCCCCTGTACGGTCCGAACTCTTAACTTCGATCAAGTAATAGCGGTCATTGGGGATCATAGACATTAATTCAATTACAGAAAGTTGCAAACGTTAATATTGTATGTAATATGTAAAATTATCATCATCGGTAGTGATATGAGTGTTGTATAATGTCCAGCTGTAGAAAAACACTTCTGGAGGCCAATTCTCGTAATAAAAGTTCGCTCTCAATTCAGTTCCTATCAACTCGTTGAGAGTTGATCGGAACTGAATTGAGACCGAACTTTTTCATAAGTGTCATAAAATATATTTTCGTAGTAAAGTGTTTGTAGTAATTTTAACCGAAAAATGAATCGGTAATCGGCCATTCTTAGTAACACTTTAGTACTTTACTACGAAAATACATCTTATGACAGTTGCGAGATCGAGAGTTGATCGGAACTGAATGCTGAATTTATATATATATATATATATATATATATAGATCAACCCTGTTTACATTCTCATAAATATGTATTTTAAGTATAAAACTAAAAAGGATCTCAAAATTTTTCCTACTTTGTGCAATTAGATCTTCTTTAATATTTTACATTCTTCCAATAATCTCTGATACGTTGCGTGTGAATTCAGACTGTTTGTTTTTTTATTGTTGATTTGTTTTTTATGATATGTTAATGTTTTTTGTTATTTCTAGAATGGTTAGCTACTTTTAATAGGAGGTTGAGAAATGATAGAGTATAAGTGCCTCTACCCATACTTGGTACCCCATACTTTTTGTGGTATTTCTTTAAAAATCGAGCTGATTCTTCAGGGTATAAAAATGGATTTGAGTCAACTACGTCGTACGATACAGGTATTTTATTATTTTTATACTTTCTCATTCTGTCCTTTCTTAATTTGTACAATTGAACAACCAGCAACTTCTTACGAAACACAAAGTACAGAAAAAGAAAAGTTTTATATCTATTCCGAATTTTCAATGCCAGCATTTCCATTAAAACTAATTTTATTTTCAAATGAAGGTTATTAATATTAATAGGACAAGAGAAGAAAGCTAGGCGTGAATTCAGCAGAGATCTTTTCTCAAAATTCAACAACTGAAGGATTAGGAAATTATTCAAGTTTTACATGACTGTACAACCCCAACATGTTCTAATTTTCCTTACAGATCTTTTTATTTTCTAGGCGCCTACTTATATAACAAACTAAACAACGAACTTAATATTTATTCAAAAAGTGTGAGAAAAATCGTTCATAAATTTGTAGTCAAATTGGAGTACGATGAAACGAAAGAACAGAATACAAAAATAATAACCTAAATGACACACACACGTGCACGCACTCACGCACAAACACAGATCCACGCACACGTAAACGCACGCTCAGTAATGTATACGCATCCACAATAGACGCATTTTTTGTATTTTTTTCTTATGTTGTTCTGCCTAATCCTACATTTACAACGTTGCACTGCCTCAGACTGTTATGAACAGTCAAAACATAGTCTGAGGCAGTGCAACATTACACAGATAATGGAAGCCTATTTATTCATATTACAGGTTTTACCTAGCTTCGCAACGAATGAAATGATTGTATTTTTAATATTTCTTTGTATATGAAAGAAAATAAATTATTATTATTATTATGTTGTTTACAGATTCTGGTTTAATTTATTTAACAACAAATCATCATTATCATCATCATCTTCTTCGGGCATCATCATTTTGGTGTTCGTAGCCTGTAAGAACCAAAGTGAACTGATATATTTAAAGAACGGTCAAGTATCTAACCACATGTTGTTTTGTTCTAATAAAATTTGGCAACTTTATTACGATTTTATTTTAACTAGGATTTTAATTTCTAAAATATTATTCTATGTTTTATTTGTAATAAATTTTGTTTTTTTATTCTAGCAAAAATAACGTACACAAAGAGAGGATTCAAAAGACTGCTGCTTAACGGGTATGTGTATTGTACAAACTTTCAAACCAAGCTTAAGACCAGGTGGAGGTGTTGCCTTCGAGGATGTCCAGCAAGAGTACACACTATAAATGACGTTATAATTTTTTCTATCGAAGAACACTGCCATCCATTACCTAGACCGAATAATATAAAGTGATTAAAATGTTTTCGGTATTTAACCACAAAATTCAGCGTATTGCCTATACGCTGAATTTTATTGCTTTAAGCGGCATTTGCTAGGCTCGTATCAAATGTGGTTAGGTAGAGAGAGTAACACAGCAGACAGTAGAGGTGAGCGCTGACGCGTCGCAACGAGTACTCCCTAAACCTATTCCTGGGTCGCAATTCACAGGCGCTGTCGAAGTCACATGTGTTGCCCCAAACTATCACGCGATTTGCCCGGCATCCGTACGGTAAATCCATGGAACGCTGCGAAATAGGTCTTGCATTACCGCTGCTTTTTCATTATAGTTTTGAGCGTATTAATTTTTCTGGTCCTCTGTTTTTTTTTTGAGAAATGTTATTCTATTATTGATGTGAGAGATAAAATATTGTTAAAATTTTAAACTGAAGTTTTTTTTGTATAAATAAACAAAAAGCATTAGCCATTAACAATATGAGTACAAAAGTACATATGTGAAAGTGTTGTATGTCTCCTCAGTAGTTGACTCGAGGACTACGTCAAAGTGGTACTGAAAGTGGAGCTGTCCTCAGCTACCTTAACACAGCAGGAATTAAGGCAGCTGAGGACAGCTCATGTCAGTTATGGTAGAACACATTATTTGGTCGAAATTATGACAGCGATGATGATCTTTACGTGAATATTTGATAGGAGTGTTATTCAAATCGTATTGTGAGGCAAGACAAGAGAAAAAAGAGTTTAAAGATCAAAGATCTGATTAAATTATAAAATGGATAAATAAGAGGAAGTTATCATTCAAATGGATGGGAAGACGACGAATAGTAGCAATTTAATTGTGCTAAGACCTAAAATTCTAGATCGATTAGGTATATTTGCACAAAGTGACGTTGTAGTAATGTTGTATGTAACATTACTTATAACTTTTACTTTTAAGTGTGTATGCACTACTTAAGACGATAATGACGATTTTGTTGTAAGCTGATAAAGTAAGTGAGGTTATTATTATTATGAGAAATTGTTTGCCGGCCGCAACTTTCCGCCATCATTTCACACGGCAAAAAATTTATCCCCATAATTGGCACTCCACCACTGTGCGCTTTTCGAAACACTTTTTGCCTTTGCCTCGCACTACCAATCTGTGGAACGGGTTATCGTCTGCGGTTCTACCGGATTGATACGACCTTCAAACGGCAACGCGCTTGTGACTTCTGAGCTGCAAGTGTTCATGGGCGGCGGTTATCCCTTTCCATCAGGTGACCCAGGTTATTCCATAAAAAAATAATAGTAATATAGTGAAAGCCTTAAGTTATATCCTGTAAAGGTTTTCTATGATCATGTTGATTTAACATAATACCAACATACAAATAATGTTTAATTTGTTACAGTTAAAATCGCCAACTACGTATTATCAAAGAAAGGAAATGTTGTTTTAAAGTACGCCGCCTTCACTTACTACAAGCAAAGAGAGAGAAAAAACGGGATAAGATGGGCTTGCTCCTCGCACTATTCTAAAGGATGTAAAGCCAGAATCATTACCCATCAAAACGAATTAGTGTCTATCAATGAAAATCACATACATGGTCCTTGTAAACGACACGACTTGTAATATTCTAAATTCGCACTTTGAAATATCAAGGCAATTATGGTTGTATATAACATCCGTTATTATCCATATACATATAGTGCTTTTAAAATAAGTTGAAAAATGTTTTTCTCCTTGAAAAAATTACTGAAGATGCGCTATGATGCCGTTGTAAGACATGATAGTGTCCACACTCATTCATGGGAGGAATCTAAGTCATACATTAAAAATATTGTTAATCTTATCAAAATTAATTTGCAAACATAATTTTGTCAAATTTGTTTTGATTGATGGAGATAAATTTGATAACTCTAATTCTTTTTAACTTCATCATTAGTATTATGTTGCTATTATATATATATATATATAATATTACCTTAAAGTCGTTTATTTTATCTCATCGTTTCCCATATAGTCGTAAATGTACGTCCGTATGTATGTTACTCTTATAGGTATATATGTACCTATATGTTTCGGCCTAACCACTCTTGTCTGCTGCTTACGTTGGCCTGGTTCCATCAAGGTTTATGAAACCATGGGACTGGAAAAGGTGTGAGTTTTGTCACATATTGAGAAATTTCTTAATTTTCCTGAAATATAATTCTTGGTCATTAAATTTCAGATTTGGAATACCATTTTTTTAGAAACAGTCGAGGTAGTAGGATGCTTATGGTCGGGAACATAAAGTATCGCATAAACAGCGTGTGCCCAGATAAGATACGATGGCGATGTGCGTCCCACGAGCGGTTTGGATGTAAGGCAAGAATTCACACGATAGACGATGAGATCACATACTTTGTAAACGAGCACATCTACGGCTCTACAACAGCAGTGTTACAAGATAAGACGCATACACAAACAATTTTAGGCAACCCCTAATTTTGATTTACGTAGTTTAAAATAATTGTTTGCTAAGGGTGCTTCTACACGATGCAAGTAGCTTGCGCCTGTTGAGGCGCTTGCGCAGGTTACATGCTTCGCGAAAAGGTCTATACGGGTCCAACGACTCAAGCATGTACCGGCGTGAGCCACCCGCGCTAAATTAAATAACTCTAGTAGAATAACAGTTTTAACAAATGATTATATAAGATATTTTAACGACTTGCTCCAGCTACTACACCGTATACAATTACCAATTAGCAAGACCCATACATGTAACCCGCGCGAGCAGCAAGTACACGTTACGGGCAAGAAACTTGTACACACTACTAACGCAAATAACCCGCATTTTTAAGGGCTCCAAGTACCTACTTGCACCGTGTCGAAGCACCCTAACTTCTGCCGGTGACTGAATGTGCGTTAATGTCAATTTTGCCTTAGTCTTATAATTCGCACAGTATTTTTTTCGAAATTATTATTATTCTATATCCTTACCTGTAAGCTAAACTACACTGCTGTACACTAAAATTTAGCGAGACATTGCATTTTATTATGGTTATTTTAATACAATTTAGTGTATTGTAATATATATATATATATCTCACATTTATGTTATTTTTATAGAAATAAATTTATCAACGTTTATGCATATTTTATTATTAAATGTGAAATTTATTATATTCTGAGTTTCTTTTTTAGGATTTACAGGAATTGATAAAAATATTGATCAATTTCTGTATCTAACATGATAATAACTAGCAGCGTGTGGTGACGGGTTAAGAATACAGAGTGTCACCACCCCTATTCATCCCGTGGGTGTCGTAAGAGCCGACTAAGGGAAAAAACTACGCAGGACAACAGCACTGCAGAGAAGGAAAACTTGACACAAACCCTATACCAACCCGTCTGGCCAGCGTGGTATAGTAGGCCAAAACCTCCTTTCTAAGGAGAGGCTTATGTCCAGCAGTGGACTATTAAAGGCTGTTGATGATGATTGATGAACTAGCAGCTGATAACCCTTCTATGTCATATTTTTATTTTAATCATGTATTTTTATCAAGTTATGTGTAATGGAATCTATTCTCTTTCAGTCCACCAGGACTAGACTAGACCTCTTTTTTTTTATGTTAGAGGGGGCAGACGAGCAGACGGGTCACCTGATGGAAAGTGACTATCGCCGCCCATGAACGTCTGCAACTCAGGAGTCACAAACGCGTTGTGAGGCTCATGTCCAGCAGTGGACTATTAAAGGCTGTTGATGAACCTAATTACAGTAGAATTTTACTAACTTCTTTCTTTATAATAGTTACAAATATACTAATGTTATAACTTCTTTTCTAGATTTACAACCTCTTTTCCTCACCAACGCGAAAGGTTCCAGGATACTAGTGATTCAGGGACATCGCTACCGGCGGAATGGAACTGGACTGGATAAGATACGGTGGCGATGTACCACTCACGCCAAGTATGGTTGTAAAGCCGTGGTACACACTGTAAGCGATGAAATAGTGTACTACATGAACGTTCATACCACAGATTTTGATCACACGGTAGACTAAATAAATTATTGTTGTGTAACAGACTGCTATTCTAAAGGTCGCGGGTTCGACTCCCGCTCAAGGTAAACATTTGTGTGGTTGAACATTTAATGTTTGATTTGGTCTGAGTGTTTCTATGTATAATATGTATGTATTTACAAAAAAAAAAAACAAAGAGTAAATATGTATTTATATCAGTTGTCTAGTATCCATAGTACAAACTCTGCTTAGTTTGGAACTAGATGGCGGTGTTTGAAAATGTCAACAGAGTATTAATATCCTTTCCGGGATTTCTTTTCCAAAGAGTTCACACCTAAAAATATTATTGACTGGCCTGTGGGTCTGTTGTCTGATGGTTAGAGATTCTGACTGCTAAACTAGGGGTCGTGAATTCGATCACCATCCGGAAGATATCATTCTGTGATGAGGACGATAATTTGTTCAGCGTCTTTAATATACCTGCTTTAGATAGATATCCTCTTTCGTCCATCTAATAAAATATACTACGAATGTGGTATAAACTGTTTGTTATAGCTTCCCTCGACGTCTGCGATAACACCAACAGAAGTCTCTCCTTATTTAGTTTTTTAATGACTAGAATACATGTAAATATGTATAATTGGCGCAGTGTTAGTATAATTCGCAAGTTCGTTTTATGCAAGTACACAATATAGATTACTAATTGTTTAGTTTTATGTGCGAGAAGTTTTGTACGAACTATGTAAATTTTGTTGAAGTATTTAATATTTACAAATGAATAATGTGTATAGAAATGAATTTTGTGCACAGATAGCGTACTTTTTTATTTAATAATAAACTTTAATGACAAATCTACTAGACTAAAATTTAATGTTTTACAGGAAAATAACATATGTAAGTTATTATTGAACACGTTTTAATTCGGAATACCGGCGCTTTGTTATTAAAACAACCAAATGCAGTTGAACTTCTTGTATTCACACAATGAATCAAATTTACAACTCCAAATGCCGACAAAAACACTTTACATCGCCAAGTATATTTACCTGCCTTGGTAACCAAACGATAGCGCGACTCAGATAACCGAGAAAGCGCCATCTATCGAGTGGCAGGTGAAACTTTTAGTAATGCTTTAGACATACCGCCCACCAAGGACATATTGCAAAGTGTCCTTAAACAACAAGGAATGGAAACCGCCCACCCTGCAACAGGTTAGCCAAGGAAACCTGTATCTGTCATTGGTGGTTTACAATTGTCAAAAAAAAAAAACTTAAATATACAATTGGTATATGTGAATTCTAATATAATAACTAAAGTTAACCTAACATATTTATACAAACTACTAAAGCATAAAAACAAAATTTTCAATTAAGGCTTAACCTCAATTTACTTAGCACATAGACAATTTCATATTTCTAAGCTAAAACTGATAGAAATGAAATAATAAAACCTTTAAAACCTTAATAACTATTTCTAAAAGCTACCATAAACCAATTCAACTACAGACTGGAAGGACACAAACCTTTGAGACGGGTCTTTTTATCAAAGAATGTTTAGTGCGAAGTGTAACTACGCGGGTGATACCATCAGGACCGGGATGTTTATGTTCTATGCGTCCCAGCAACCATCTGCCAGGAGGTAAGCCATCTTCTTTAATTAAAACTACATTGCCAATCACAGGTTCTGGTATTTGGTAAGTCCATTTATGCCTTTGCAGAAATTGATTTAAATAATCTTGCGACCAGAGCCGCCAAAAGTCTTGTGTCATTTTTTGGGTTAGTTGCCAACGTCTAAGACTAGATATATTGGAATTTTCAAAGTTACTATCAGGCACTAAGACCAGAGGCTCTCCAACTAGAAAATGACCAGGAGTCAGCACTTCTAGCTCTTTTTGATCCTCAACATAAGAGAGCGGCCTCGAGTTAAGGCATGCCTCGATTTGAGCTAGGACGGTCGTTAGCTCTTCAAAAGTCAAGGTTGAATTACCGACTACTCGTCTGAGATGATACTTGGTAGACTTTATGCCCGACTCCCAGAGACCGCCTTGATTTGGGGCATGGGGAGTAATGAAAGTCCACTGAGTGCCATTATTCGCAAGACTCTCAGATAGCTCCTGTATGATCGTTGACTTCTCCTCGTCAAATAATTCAGCCAACTCACGCGCAGCTCCCACAAAATTCGTGCCGTTGTCACTGTACAACCGAGCACAGCGGCCTCTTCTGGCTACGAATCTTTTAAATGCGGCCAAAAAACCTTTAGCTGTCATGTCACTGACGGCCTCCAGATGAATAGCCCGCGTACACATACAGACGAACAGTGCAATATAGCCCTTGTAAGATTTATTGCCGCGACCTGGTGATACCCTAATATTTATAGGACCTGCATAGTCAACCCCACTGTTCAAAAATACTTTTTCCGGTGTAACTCGCGGCAAGGGGAGTTGACCCATTAATTGGTTCCTGGTTTTACTTGAATACCTAATGCAAATAACACAATTTCGGTAACAAGCCTTCACCAGCAATTTAATTCCTACAACCCAGTACATAGACCTCAAATAGGTAATCATAGCTTGGGGTCCTCCATGCATGGTCTTCAAATGTGCGTCTGTAATCAATAGTTTCGTGAGGAAAGAATCCTTAGGTATAAGAATTGGATGTTTGCGATTATACTCCAATTGCGACATTTCCAAACGACCCCCTACTCTAATGATTCCTTCCGAGTCCAAGAACAAATTTAAAGATTTAAATTTACCTCTAGGATCCAACTTCAAGCCCGACGACTTCAATCCTTGAAATTCCTCAAGGAAGCACTCCTCTTGGCACTTCTTTAAACAAGTCTTCATTGCTTCATCAAGTTCCGTTTTCGTTAAAGAATGATCTCCTTGTTTTAATCGGTTTTCTCTAGATCTTGTATATTTTAAGAACCGTCTACAGTACGCTACAACTCTAACCAATTTTGGAAGTGATGAATATCTACACCAAAAAGAATGATCAAAAATTCCTGTATGCACCTTCACTTTTTCTAAATTGGTAACCAAATGTTTCGGTTTTTTGTAATCGATTATTGACTCACGTAAGAATTGAGGCCCGTCAAACCAGAGTGAACTTTTGTGGAGTTCACCTGGAGCTACACCTCGGGAAGCACAATCAGCGGGATTTTGCCTAGACGAAACGTGGGACCAATGTTGGGTATCCAGAGTATTTAATATTTTTGATACACGATTAGCTACAAAGGTTTTCCAACGATTCGGGTGACAGTTAAGCCAAGCCAGAACTACCTCGGAGTCTGTCCACGCCCGTAAGTCCTCCACGTTTAAAACCTTAGCTACTTCTACCATCAGTTTGGCTAGTAAGACAGCCCCACATAATTCCAGCCTGGGTATTGAAACCTGCTTAACGGGAGCGACCTTTGTTTTTGCAGTGACTAGTGACACATGTATATGGCCTTCCTTATCAACCACTCTTAGGTATACCACGGCCGCATACGCCATCTTAGAGGCATCTGAAAACCCATGTAGCTGTATATTCATATCGTTGGAATATGTTCTGTACCATCTTGGAATTTCAATATTTGCTAAGGAAGGCAAGCCGCTTCGATACTCAGTCCATTCTTTTAAGACAAGGCTTGGTACTTCGTCGTCCCAACCAATACCTACTAACCAAAGCCTTTGTATGAGGATTTTTGCTATTATTATAGTAGGCGCCAGCCATCCCAACGGGTCAAACAATCTAGAAATATCTGATATAATTTTCCGTTTAGTTATAGGTGCGGCAGGGAGCATCAGTTCTACGGAGTATTTAAAGACATCAGCTCGGGAATCCCAGGTAAGTCCAAGTATTTTTGTAATGTTATCTAGTTTGATTTTTATTTCTTCATCCTTGCCCATATCGCGTTTTTCTATTCTACCCAGTAATTCTTTGCTATTGCTATTCCATTTTTGTAACTGGAATCCCCCCTTCGATAGGACTGTATTAATTTTATCGTAAATCTGAAACGCTTGATTTACATTTTCAGCTCCTGACATCAAATCATCCATATAAAAGTCATTCCGAATGATTGACGCCACTTTAGGGTCATCCTGACACTCATCGTAAGCTACTTGATGAAGAGTACGAACTGCCAAAAAAGGTGCTGAAGCTGTCCCAAAAGTTACAGTTATCAGTTCGTATTCCTCTATGTCTTGGTCTGATGAATCCCTCCATAAAATACGCTGAAATATTGTATCCCTACGATCGACTAATACTTGTCTGTACATTTTGACGATATCGGCGACAAGACATATAGGATTTATTCTCCAGCGCATGATGATATGACGAAGATCAGCCTGTAGTGCTGGCCCAACCAATAACATATCATTTAAGGAAATCCCATTGGGACCCTTACAGGAAGCATCGAATACAACGCGAACTTTAGTTGTAATCTTATCGTCCCTAACGACAGCATGGTGAGGTAAGTATACAGGTGTTTGACTGTTAATTTTATTATCTGTTATTTTCTCCATGTGACCTAGTTCCAAATATTCTCTAATAACATTCTTGTAGTTTTCTTTTAATGTAATATTTTTATTTAACCTTACCTCTAGACTTTTAAATCGTTTTTCAGCTATAGCTTTCGACTCACCAAACTGAGGCACCATGCCGGTATCGTGAAACGGTAAGCGTACAACATACCGACCCCTCTCATTTCGGGTTGTCGTAGCAATGAATAACTCCTCGCATTTAATTTCTTCATCGGTAAGCATGCTACTGATTTCAGACGGTTCATTTTCTAGTTCCCAAAAGCGTTTTAATAAATCGTCCGTTTCAAAACTAGCATGCATCACAGTAATGTGTGAAGAAATATGGGAAGTATTGTCTACGTCAGATACGCCCGACACTATCCACCCGAGTGTTGTATCTTGTGCTAATAAAGTACCACTCAAATCACGCTTAATGCCCGATTGAATGATCTGGCTATAAACCTCAGTGCCCAACAAAATATCAATTTTGTTGGGCCTGTAGTACTCAGGATCCGCCAAGTCATTTTCTGTCAAGTCTACCCATTCTACTCTTGTTACTTTCGTTACCGGGAGAAGGGCAGTCACCGACTTTAGTACATAGGCATTAACGTTTATGTGAAGGTTAGGATTTTTCCTAGACCTTATCTTGACCGTGACGGTGTATTTTGATGTAACACTTTTCTCACCGCCGACACCTAACACTATGTTCCTTGTGGCAGTCCTATTTAAACCTAAATATTGGACCATAGACTCCGTAATGAAGGATCCTTGCGACCCTTGATCTAGCAAAGCCCTAATCACCCTGTATGTACCATCTTTCGACTCAGCCTTAACCAAAGCCGTAGTTAACAACACTGTTTTACTATTCCCGGTCGAAAGACAGGACACCATTGTCTTGCTAGGGTCTGACCCTTGCGCGCTAACTTCTTTCGTATGCGCCTTTAAACTATTTGTAGATGAAACTCCCGTGCGAGAATCACTAACATTCTCGACAAGTGGCCCGGTATCCTCAGTGTCCTGGTGCAACAATGAATGATGACGGCGCTTACACGTTTGACACCGTACTGGAATTTTACAAACTCGGGCAGAATGATTGCTTTTAAGACAGATAAAACATAAGTTATTCTCCTGAACGAACTGTCGTCGCTTTGCAACAGTCTCTTTAGTAAACACCTTGCAATTTCCTATTTTATGATTTGCTGAACAAAAAGGACACCCTCTATCTTTAGAACCCTTGTCTTTAACCGCAAGAAAAGACTGCATACCCTTTTGAGGATTCTTGGGCACTTTGGACTTTATTTCAATACCTTCAAGACCTCTAAATCGACCGGTAAGAAAACGAGAGAATTCTGAAAAGGTGGGTAGTTCCTCATTAGAGTCTTCAGAAATTTTTAATTCCCATGCCTTTCTTGTATCATTGTCTAGTTTTTCACTAATAATATATATTACAATAATATCCCAAGAGGAAATATCGACACCTAAATTTTTTATAGACTCCAAACAGTCAATCGTAGTATTTAATAAATATTTTATTCCAAGAGCTGATTCATTCAACAATGGCTTCTGAGTGAGTAACCGTTTAAGTATACCTTTTGCCAAAAACTTTTTATTATTATAAGTAGTATCTAATTTTAACCACGCCATTTCATAATTGTCACACGTAACCTTTATGTTTCGAAGCAATTGCTCTGCTTCGCCCGTAAGATGTCCTTTCAAATAATAAAATTTTTGTGACTCATCCAAACCACCATTGTTGTGTACCAACCCCAAAAATAAATCCCTAAATGTTTGCCATTCCGAGTACTTTCCAGAAAATATAGGAATCTTGATTTCTGGTAACTTAACTCTGTTTTTAAAGTTTTTATTTTGACCGTCATATTCTATTTGTGAAGAAGTAGAAGTAGCCGTAAGTTTCATTAACATTTCTTTCAGTTCAGTTTTATGTTCTATGTATAATTCTTCGACAACATCATATAAACCATTTTTATGATAATCTGAATTATAAAAATCTGCCCTTTTAACTTGTGTAACAACATTACTGTGGTTATTACTAAACATTTTCCACTGTTTCTCGAAGTTCTCTAGCCTTGTTTCTACATACGCAATGGTTCGTCGTTCTTTAGGGGACTTTTTAAAATTACTAACTGCCTTAAGCATTTTTTCCCTAATATCCTCTTGCAGAATATCGAATGACTCCATATTTATAAAAGTAGGGCAAGAATCAGTGACTCAATTAACTATTACAAAAATATAGTTTTAATGTTATACAGCACACAAAGATGTAGGTAAAATGATAAAAATAAAAACGTAATCTCGAGAAATTGTAATCATAACCCCAAGTGCGTATTTGAAATACAAGGCAAAATTATTACAAGTCTCAAATGCCACAAATCTTTCTAAGTGTTTTGCGTTTTATTTTTACTGGGTTTGAAATCGGGCATAGGTTCCCCGTCTCAACCACTTTTTACTTAAAACTAACACAAGTCCCAACACCAAACAAATTCTAAAGGCTAAAATAAATCTCAATATTACTATAAATTATTCTAGGTCACTAGTGTCTCTAAGGTTGAAAATACACTAACTTCAATACGTTTATCTTCTTATAAATAAAAATTTAAATGTACTCACAGTTGTCCGCGCTCACACCACACAAACCGATTCACTTCCAAATCCAAGTTGAAGTGTTGTACCAGTGTCGACCTCTAGCGGTCGGTCTTCGAAGTTGCGTTGTCGTCGTTGGCGACCCTTCTGCTCACACTACAAGTTCCGTACGGTATCGTTTCTCCTGCCTGTTCCCGGTGGCGCCTCTTGAATGTTGAAACAACTCTTGGCACCACTCAATTGCTCCTCCAGCGCTCGACACCTTCCTTGTGCCCGCTGTAGGGAATTATGCTCTGATCCGCAATCCACGGACCAGTCCTAACAAGGCGGGTGATACCGTATCACCACCGAAGAGCTACCAAAAAAGCGCTTTACGTATTCCAGAATCCGGCTCGAAGGACCATGAACACGTTTTAATTCGGAATACCGGCGCTTTGTTATTAAAACAACCAAATGCAGTTGAACTTCTTGTATTCACACAATGAATCAAATTTACAACTCCAAATGCCGACAAAAACACTTTACATCGCCAAGTATATTTACCTGCCTTGGTAACCAAACGATAGCGCGACTCAGATAACCGAGAAAGCGCCATCTATCGAGTGGCAGGTGAAACTTTTAGTAATGCTTTAGACAATTATTCTATATAAGGTAATGCTCTAGCAGTATTTAGCAGTTTTCGGGTAAAGTAAAGGAGACACTAGTTACATCAAAGGAATGCTGAGAACAGGGTTACCTGATAGTTTTACTTTTCTCGAAAGGTCGCAGCAAGTTTGGCAGGCTATATATAGGTCTCTTTCGTAAGAGATATATAAGACAAAATATACAATAAGACAAAACAATAATTATATTTTATATCTATCTATCATCGTTATTAAAATATAATATCAATTGAAAACCTAAAGCTGGATGTATTATTAACCACAACGTTCTTTGCTTCAGAAGTAGTCCTCTTGCGATCGCAAAAAGGGAAGCTGTTAATTGGAATTGGAAGTTATACATATTATCAAAAGACATCAACTAACGGTAAAATAAGATGGGTTTGTTCTACTCACCACAACAGAGGCTGCAGCGCGTCCGTATACACTGTTGAGGGTAAAATAGTAAAAGTAGCCAACGAACATATTCACTAGAAATAAAAGCACAAGTAATAATGGCATTTATACTACAGTAGTTTGGCCTAGTTAGGCTTCATGTAAAACAATGCCAATAATAACTATATAAGTAGTTTAGTCTTACTTTGACTTTCTAGCTGATAAAATAGTTTACTTTAACTTAGATTGTAAAGCAAGTCCTATTCATATATTAAAAGTAACTATTAAAAAGTCTGACGAGATAAATCAAATTATAATTGTATTATTATAACAATTGTATTGATAATTATGTTAATTAAACTTCTTATTTATCGTGAACCTTGTCTTTCAATTTGGTACCTAAATGGCATGTATTTCTTACAAATTACTCATCCAAAATTTATTAAAAAGAGCTGTACCCTGCCACGTTTCCTTGTGAAGAAATGAGAAACAAAACTGACATGTAAAACAGATGAAAATTATCTTTGAAACAGGTTGCATGTCGTGTCGAGCTCAATCAGTGCAGAACTTATTGAGTTTTTGATAACGTAATATTTCTATTTTTATGAGATCATTAAAATTAATCATTTTTTAACAACTGATATTGGCAGACTGAAATTGTTACCATTAGTATCATATTGCCTGTATTTTAGGGTAATTTTATATCTTTCCGTCAGTCACAGTGTAGTTGATCCGAATCTACTGGACAATTAAGTTGAGTTAGATAACATTAGATTAAGTTGAATCAACTTAATACGTTACAATTTCAGCCCGAATGAAGCATTATCCCATATTTGTTTTTGCATAATAATGTATGTTTAAATAAATTTAGGAATTACTCTCCACATACAAACACATAAATTCACAAAATTCGGGATCTTACTTTATAATATTACTATAGTTTTTTTTACCATTATTACACCAAACCTGTACCTCACGAAACGAAAACCGAACAGTTTCAATCGTTTTGTTACCAGGTAATGAAAAAGCTGACTGCCGAATGCCATAATGGAATGCTTCATTCGGTATTTCTTACTAACATGTGTTTTTCAGTTTCATACATAACGTCGAGGCGAGGTCGTCGTTTGATACAGGTAGGACCGTACACTTTCTGCAAGAAATATGGAGCTCCTAACAATAGAATGCGTTGGGTGTGTTCAACTCATAATCATAAAGGTTGCAACGCCACCCTCACCACTGTCGAAAATGAAATAGTACGATTAAAAAATAAGCATAATCATTAAACCAAATAAAACAAAAAAGTGTATTTAATGGTCGTCCTACAATAAGGAACTGGTGAAAGACAGAATGCATTTCGTCACCCTACTGTTTATTTGTTCTATCGACCAATTTGTCGAAAATAATCTTTTAATGCTGTATTCTTAAAATTTAAATTTCACACTTGTTGGTTAAAGAAGTTTTAAAACTTTTTGCTTCGAAAACAACAAAAACCATTTGAATTTTATTTGTGACTCGATACTGTAATAAAATTTATGTGCTTATTTATTCTATGTCCAGTTTTTGTTCTATGTCCTACGTCGTAAAAGGTATTGAGTACTAGAGTGTTCTATGTCCACTCATTAAGCCCACAAAGCCGTGGCACTTTGCGTGATTGGATACCGCAGCTGGCGATATCACAAGAGACGCTAAAATATTGATAAAATCATTTAATTTATTTTGTTTGTGTGCGCTCAGTTATTTTTTAGGCAAGTCCCTAATAATGTTTGGAACATATTACAAAAGTGAAAATGAACAGACGCAAGCTCAAATTCAAGTCCGTTATGATTTGGCAACAGGATGTTGTTTGTTTTCTTGCTTCGCACAGTGATTTTCAAAAAAAAAACATGTACGATTTTTTTTAATTTTCTTCCATACAAACCGTGTTCTGACAATAACGTATACAATACAAAATGTATTTTGTAGCAAAAAAAAAATTATACAAATCAGCCGAGCCATTCTCAAGTGATACACCGTCATAACATGTATAACACGAGCAATTGATTTTTTATTTTATATATATTTAATTCACTGGTCATAATTTTTTGCCACTAGGCCTAACTCAACATTCGTAATTTCGTTTGTGCATTTTGTTCTATCTCCATACAAAATCTATAAAATAAGGTACATTTAGTTTCCATCAGTAGATGAAAAGTATAACAATCGATTCATTGGTAACTCATGTTTTGAGGAAGACTTTCAAATCTTGAAACTGGCTTTTATTTTCAATAGAACAAAAAAAAACTTCGTCCTGTAAAATTCACCTAATGGTAGAAAGGACAAATAACCAGTTAAGCGACGATTAGGTCTGTAAGCGATCAAACTGAAAGTTAAATCGTTGGGAATTTATTTTGATTTATCAGTCCCGAAGGTATGTTGGCTATATGATAATTGACACCCCACCACTGTGAGGTTTACTTTTTCTTTGCACATGCAATCTAGGGAACAAAACATCGATACAATCGAAAACTTCAAAAGTCATAGCTGCCTGATGTATTTTCCGAGGAATAAGAGTTTGGTGTTTACGCCTTTACAACCTATATTTTCTGTTTTTAGACATAACCAGTGTCCGAAAAAGTTCCTAACACCGATACCTAAATAATGTATTCACTTATACAAACTAGTCATAGATAATACAATTTATTTATATCATTCAAATTATTTTCATTTGTATTTAATATATAACAATTTAACTAGGTATGTGTATAGTTCAATGCATATTTATACGATTAATCATTTTGTTTAATCCTTTATAAATTGGCAACAGATTACTATTTTTCAATTGTTAATCGTAAAACTAGACACGATTAACAATTATTTAATTAATATTCTTTCACTGTTCAATGTACCTAAATAAACATTACATTGATATAGAGACTCAGGGTACGGGTCGGGGTGACTGATCCGCAAGGAGCCAACGCCTGAGTGCCACCACTGCGATGGCCAGACCGTGGACACGGCTCTCCACACGCTGGCAGAGTGCGCGGCGTGAGTTGAGCAGAGGCGAGACCTCGTGGCGGCCATCGAAGTGGGAGTTCCGTCGCTCGATAGCCTGATTGCGGCTATCGTGCGGAGCGAGAGTGCGTGGAACTCTGCCGTCGAGACGGCGGAGTGGGACCGGGAGAGGTTTAGGACTCTCCCGGCCCGCCAGGCCCGGGAACGGGCCAGGTACCGCAGGCGACTCAGGCGCCGGAGGTCGCAGAACGACCAGAAGCAGACCGGGGTGGCGGCGAGCGCTTTGCGAAGCGCGCTCGCTTCCAGGGAGCAGAGGGAACATGGGGATCCCACACGGGGGGGTCGTCTACTTGTTGTACATGGCCCGAGGTATGTCGGGGCACCAGGGACTTCCTTTCTAGGGTATACCTGGTTCCCCGGCTATTAGTACCCGAGACGGCGTGCGGTTTTAGTCGGTTCGTGTCCGACATGCCACCGATAGGTGGTATCCGAGGGGATTTCCGCACGGAACAAAAAAAAAAAGGGTACGGATCGGGGTACGGGATTCTCTTTTAGGCCGAATACCAAATGTGTTTGAAATTTGAAGCTTGAGTGTCCATCGGTTAAATTTAATGATCAATTTAAATTAAATTGATCACGATTTGAAGTGTTGTTCCAGATCTAATAAATTAACACTTTCAGTGTGTTTCAAAACCTCACAAAGTGGACGACGTTTGATTCAAGTAGGATTATATACGTTCTGCAGAAAAAGGTCAAGTGCGTGCGGTAGAACTCGATGGGTCTGCTCAACTCATAATAATAGAAGATGTAATGCCAGTCTTACTACAATAGGAGACGAGATCATAAGATTAAAAAACGAGCATAATCATTGAATATGTTTGTAGATTTATTCATTGCCACATACCATGTGATTGCTGTGAGGCTGTTGTCTTATTTCTTCATTTAGACGTGTTTCTTATTGCAAATTTA
The DNA here is from genome assembly GCA_902825455.1 of Arctia plantaginis. Taxonomy (NCBI): domain Eukaryota; kingdom Metazoa; phylum Arthropoda; class Insecta; order Lepidoptera; family Erebidae; genus Arctia; species Arctia plantaginis. The sequence continues at coordinate 973,707 of CADEBD010000348.1, read as the reverse complement.
TATATTTGCTGTGACTACGGAGTTTCCTAAAACGAACGAAACTACGAATTTAAACGGAAACTAAGAAACTTAATCTTCCTGAATTTTAAAAGTTACTTTAAGTTCCTTGAAGATAGTACCAAAACTTAATTTAATTTTTTAACTTCTTGTGCAATACCTGTTCAACTTATCTAGTCACTAATAATTAAATTTTGCGAGATGGAAACTCCATTAATATTAAAAATAGTAAATAATTTATATTTTGTAGGCTTGCTGACAATTTTTTAATATAGGTATAGTTAAATTATAAAAAAGTTAATTATAAAAAAAGAACACGTGTAATTGACCCTGCTATCGAAACACATGTGGTACGAGCTGTTTATTCTGTGGAGACGTGTGCATGTATACGAAATATCTTAAGATTTCACTATTGTAAGAATATGGATCATTATTCTGCTGCTCTGTTCCCAAATAACTTGGTGCTATTAATGCAGGACATAGGAAAAAGGTGAATTGGGGTAAAGGAACCAGAGAGGGCAAGGGAGCTAGGGAAAAATATGCCACAAATCTTGGATATGGAAACGGGACTGACACAGGATAGAAGAGGGTGGTAGGGTTGCTTAGCGCCACTAGAACAGGGTTATCAACTGGCCATTGTACAAAATGTAACATTTGTATATTATATACACCAATGTTAGTATACATATTATACAGTATATACGATACTGCCGTCGTCATTTTAGTGACCAAGGTTTCATTCGAATTATTTCGTCTATTGTATATTAAATCTCGTCTCGTAAGTTATTAACGGTACCATGTAAGTTAATACTAAGTTCATAAAATAATATAGTCATGTACTAGAGGTCCTAAAAGTGGTAGGTAGCTGTATGCAATGTAACGTACATATTACTAGTTATTTCATGAATCTATTATTAAAACCTGCTTTGCTTTATGAATTGCAGTTCTTAATGCATCACTATAAAAAAAATGCAATGAACGTCAGTCTATCTTGCATGAGCTCGGGACGTTATAATAATAAAGCAGTTATAAAATAAACGAAGAATATCAACTAACTGTACTTGTTTATATTATTTTTTCTTGTCTATCTTTTATAATCATTTAAAAAATAGAAAATAATTCATTAATAAAATAGTTTTACCTTGTAGATGTTAAAAGATTCTTTTGTTTAATATATCAACATGTAAATACAAAAATCCTAAATTGGTTAACTGAAGAAACAGGAATATATTATCTATTTTTCTTGGGCCCATGGGAAGGAGGGATGTCGTTAAGATGAAGAATTGCCTGCTTGGGTCAATAAATTATTTGTTTGTAAGGTACAAATAATTATTGACCTAAGAACCAGTAGGCTGAGTTGTGGCCCTTTAGTCACACACAGTGATCATTTTATTCTTTTGTACTTGATTGTTTTTGTTATTGTTTGTGCTATTCTTCAGTTGAGCAAATTGTTTCTTTTCTTTTTCTCTTCTATGTTATATCTGTAATTCCTTTTTTGGCTGTGTTTGTGTTGTGACTAATAAACGTATTATCTTTCTTTCTTTCAGTATAAATTAAACAAGGTATTCGTGTCATGTTTCATAGTTAATTTTAAAAATACAAATTTTCGATTTTAATTTCAGTACTTTTCACAAAATCGCAAAAAGGTCGACCTTTGATTCAAATCGGATGTTATAAATATTACAAGAAAGCAAACATCCCTCATGGCAGAGCAAGGTGGGCGTGTTCAACCCACAATAATAAAGGATGCAATGCCAGTATTGTCACAGAAGAGCTGGATGTAATCGAGTTTAAGAATAACCATAATCATTAGGCATTATGAGAAAATTAGGACGATACATCAAAATGAGTATAAATGCCATTTACCCTCAGCAATTCTGAAGCCTACTACTACTACTGTAAATGTTGTACTATAGCGAAATACCTCATTGTTGTTATCATTAAGAACAATTTCAATTACAAAAAAATGGTTTTAATTGCTTCACTCGCTTACTAATTTTTTTCAGTTTGATTTGGAGCCGATACAATATGATTTTTCTTTAATTCGTGTTTAATAAGTACAATCATTAACATCCTATTTATATCTATATAAGTCATGATTCTCATAAGACTCATTCGACAAAAGCTAAGATTAATTGAAGCCTTCTATGATGTGTTTTACAGGAGTCGAGGCTACATTTTATTACTCATCCCGAGGCAACAAAACTCTGCTACTAAACGACATCAAGTACCGTATTAACGGTGTGACAGGCAACAAAGTCCGTTGGCGATGTGCGACACACGAGAGATATAAGTGCAAAGCTCTGGTGCACACTGTTGATGACGTTATTGTATATTTGTTTGATATGCATACATATTCTTGAAATATAGTAAATATAGGTTAAGAAACTCAAAAGTATCTGAAACAAATATATATTATTACTGAATATATTAAAGTGTTATTCACATATATTTTTTAGTTTATTAGTAAATTACCTGTTATATACGTTACTGTAATGACGAAGTTTTCTTTGATATTAACAATTATGAAAAAAATACAATAAATATAGGGGCAGCAGGTTCAGACCTAAATATATAAACATGAAGTTTTAAGGGGTTCAATACCGCAAGTGTTTAGACTGTGTCTATAAGCCTACTCATGACTTGAATTACAGAGGTTAGCAAGAATACTTATTTAAAAATACAAAACTGTTTTAACAAATTAAACACACAACGGGTTTCTACACAATAGATAAAAAAGTGTAAAGTTCTGATTAAAATGCCTTCTCGCCGATTGAGCATTGCTATACACAACAGATCGGGTCGACCAACATTTTAAAGTATGCTAAAACAAAGAAAACTATCATAAGATGTAAGAGTATGCTCAGATCTAGAACATCTTATTACTTTACGCAAAAACAGTATTGGTTACTATGTAGCCTAGCGAAGTAGCTTTAAAACTTGAAAGTAATTTCAAACGTTGAAAATAGAAACGATGCTATAACTGCTATGTCTTGGCACAGAATAAGTAGTTAAGCTCCGTTTTCATTAAGAGACATTGTTGTTGTTGTTGTTCGTCGACCTCTACGGGTCGCGGGACATGTCAGAAGTCGATCCTCTGCGATCGTCGATACACACGAACTGCGTATCAGTCACGAGCGTCGCCCGAGATGTTTTGATTAGCTAATGAGAGAAGACGTGTCGCTTTTATATTTCAATTAAGGAGATATATACACATATCTAAAGCAATAAAAATTAAATATCTCACACGCAAGAGTTTTTTTTTGGATTTGTCAGATAGCGAGCGTAGCGTGATGGCCATGTAAGTTGCCTCAAAGCAGAGTTGACTGGGTGACCGACTGAGGCACCCAGTCACCTTTAGTTTGAGACAACTTACACGGCCATCATGCTCATATAATTGAACTAGTAATTTGTTCTAATTTATTACAGCCTGCATTTTTACCCTCTCTAAAAGAGGTAACATTCAACTCAAATACGAAGGGCATACTTATTACAAAAAGAGGATATCTAAAAGCGGCCGAACGAGATGGGTTTGTTCAACCCATTGCAGTAAAGGGTGCTCGGCGGCTGTTATTACTATTGATGATCTTGTTGTTAGTTCTACTGAAACACATACACACTAATACTAAAAAAGTTATATATTTGCTTGCCTAAACGTCATAATAATTTTACGAAGCACCAATATTATGTTGATAACTTTGATAAAAAATATATTTCAGAACATGTATTTCAGATGTTCTTGTAGATATACTCCATATTTTCATCTTTAGGTTTTATTGTTTAAGAAGACTATTTAAAAATATCCAATAAATATTATTATAATTACTTTTATGTGCTGAGAATGGGTAATCGCGTGTAGGAAGATACTTGTTTGATGTCTGAACTGATTAATTCAATTTTTGTCTGTAGAAAATAAAAACGGGCCAAATGTCTTTGTGCCTTATTATTGTTCCAGTGTAAATTTATTTATGTTAAAAACATAATATAATAATAAATGGAATAAATAATATATTCATTATGTAATTGTCTTATTAAAACACCAAAATTGAAAAAATAATACAAAATTTATTTCATTATGGATACGTTGTATTCTTGCCAATCTTTTCTACTGCCTGACAGTCGTAATAATTTAAAATACTTTAATTTTTATTACAGTTACATTAGTAAAGTCCCGCCGAGGTAGAGACCTATTAAGTGTTGGAGGATACACGTTTTGTGTACAAAGTATGGCGGGACCAAAGGGGAGATGGGTGTGCTCCACTCATAACCACAAGAAATGTCGCGCTACTATACACACTTTTGCTAATGAAATTGTTAGAATTAACAATTTTCACGTACATTAAAATATGCAATGTAACGTGATTGGTTAATTATTTTCTTATTGAAGTTATTGCTAGATATGCATTTAAGACTAAACGACGACGCGATGTCCTTCTGTTGCAAGTTTTTGTTACTTATCCTAATTTATAAATGTATCTACATGCTTGAATGCACAATATGTGTCTTGAAATTTTGACGCTTTGAAATAGGCAGTATTTTTGATAATTTTAAATACAATATCAAAATATGTACGATGTTTCTTTTAAAATCATATTACACATGTTCAACACTATTTTCTGCGTTGCAAATTGATTCATTCATAAAATACCTTGACATATCGCACATATTGATCTCAAACGAGCGAGAGCTTGTAGGTACTATGGCGACTCGACAACTGCTAAACATACTTAAATGTCTTTTTTATGTTAGAGGGGGCAGACGAGTAGACGGGTCACCTGATTGACAGTGACCATATGGTCATAAACGCGTTGCCGGTCTCTTTGGAAGGAGTACTCTCTTTTCTTGAAGGTTTGAAAGTCGTATCGGGCCGGTAATACCGCTGATGTCATGATGTAGGTATGTGTTAATACATACTTATAATAATAAAACATATTCGTTATAAAGATAATAACGAATCACCATACAGTTAAATGTAAACTTTATGTCCAGTGAAATACGAAAGAAAATTTTGAAATTTGCTTTGTTTATTAGAAATACGATTGTGTTATTGTCATCTTAGACTTACGACTTCGCTATTGCAATTAAGTTTGCTGTCATATTGTTATATTTTAATGTGTTAAATAAATTTCAGGTTATATTTTCACCTCATCGAAACGAGGCCATCCATTGATACGCGTTGGATCATACACATATTGTAAAAAAGTTACATTTGGTGGCAAGTGCACATGGCGATGCTCCACTCACTGTGTCAAAGGATGCAAGGCTAAACTTTACACGTATGAAGACGAGATCGTTGAAATGAGAGGCGTTCATAATCACTAACTGAAATAAGAAATTATCTTAGGCTTAAAAAGTTAAATTCTATATCACATGTTTGTTTTTGTTTAAAGAAATGACACGTGAATGTGAACTGCGGACTAACTCAAATACTTTTTTAAGTAACGTAGAAACGATTAATAATAAGTATAAAGATGGATAGACTGTAAATATTTACATGTACACCCGTATTAACTTAAGTTTAATAACCACGAACTTAACTATCGAATAAAATTAAACTTCTGCATTAAAATCGTGAAAAAACAGGTCCATATAACAAAATTCATACAATGCAGTTAGGCGATATTTAATAAATTTATTTATGTGCTGTAAATATCTACTATAATTTTATTTTCTTTCTTCCGTTTGCTTCCCTTTTTTTTTTTTTTTTTTTTTTTCCGTGCGGAAATCCCCTCGGATACCACCTGTCGGTGGCATGTCGGACTCGAACCGACTAAAACCGCACGCCTTCGCCGGGTACTAATAGCCGGGGAACCAGGTATACCCTAGAAAGGAAGGCCCTGGTGCCCCGACATACCTCGGGTCATCTACAGACGAGTAGACGACCCCCGCCCCGTGTGGGAACCCCATGTTCCCTATGCTCCCTGGAAGCGAGCGCGCTTCGCAACGCGCTCGCCGCCACCCCGGCCTGCTTCTGCTAGGGTGACAGATGGCCTCACCTGTCACCCCCAGGCCTGCGCTTATGGAGGACGGAGGTCGTTCTGCGACCTCCGGCGCCTGAGTCGCCTGCGCTGCCTGGCCCGTGCCCGGGCCTGGCGGGCCGGGAGAGTTCTAAACCTCTCCCGGTCCCGCTCCGCCGTCTCCTTCGCGAGCATAACTTGCTCGCAGAAGGAGACGGCAGAGTTCCACGCACTCTCGCTCCGCACGATAGCCGCAATCAGGCTATCGAGCGAGAGAACTCCCACTCCGATGGCCGCCACGAGGTCTCGCCTCTGCTCAACCCACGCCGGGCACTCTGCCAGCGTGTGGAGAGCCGTGTCCACGGTCTGGCCATCGCAGTGGTGGCACTCACCTTGCGGATCAGACACAGGTGATCTCCGAAACATCCCTTCCCAGTGATCACCTGCGTCAATCGGTATGAGAGGGTCCCGTGACGCCTCTCGAGCCAATCCTCCATAACGGGTCTTACCGCCGCAATGACGGCGTGCCCAGCGCTCGGTTGCCCGAGTCGTTCCCTCCACTCCCCTATGATGACCTGGCGGAGTTGGGATTTCCGGTCATCGATTTCTCGAATTCCGTTTGCTTCCCTAAAACACTCCTACTCTACTAAGTTGAATTACCCCAAGGTAGTATTTTATTTTCTCTTTTTAACAATGAATAACGTGGGAATCTCATTTTTTAAGTGAGAAACTGACTTCACATTTCAAAGATGTGTTAACTTCAACACTAGTGATATAAAAACAAAAATATTTAAATCGTAAGATATTTTATAATATTGATTAAAATTCACCTAATAGCAAAGTAATAAATAAATGAAAATAAATCAATATTTTTTTGGTGGCCACCAAAAAAATATTGATTTATTTTCATTGAATTGATGAATTTTTCTGATAAATAAAAAGATGGTGTCATTTTTATTTTATATAAATGTTGTTTAAAATACAGATGTTAGCATAAATAAATAATAATAAAACCTTTTTTCTTCTTAAGATTACATTTGAATATTTATGTTATTTTAATTGTCAGTGTTTAATTATTATTTTTTATTTGTAAGGCGGTGGTGAAGGTTTACTTTCAAAGTATTATAAATTACGAGTATATATTAGAAGTACTAGATATACCAGGAACAATTTTTACCAAGAAATAAAGGATTGAAATTAATTTAGATCGTGGGACTTTTTGAACTGAAAGCCAGTCCCGAATTTCACTTTAAAATAATTGTTACTGTTTATCGAGATAGAAAAAATTGTATGTAATAATGTGCGTATTTTTTTTGTGAAAAAACGTTTACTAGCTTTATACAATCCATGCAGAGGCAGCAATTAATCTTTACCTTAGTGAAATATATACCAAATTTTAATTTAGTAAAATTTCATTTATATTTATGAGGTATAATATTTCATTAACAAACCGTGTGCTCAGCGATTAGAATCGAAGTATTGATTATAATATTTCATTTATTTAATATTTGTTTCTTAAGATACATACAATAATATGTAAGTTCTGTTGTTGACAATAACGGACTTCCTAGTACAATTACAAATTGCTGATTTGTTAATTTTAGTTTTATTTCCATCTTGTAAATAAATACATTTTCAAAACAGAGAAACATAAAATAATTTTACTTATATATTTTTTCAGATATTACCTATACAGTGTCACAAAGAGGACATACGCTTATTCGAATCGGTGGTTATACCTTCTTCGCTAAAAATAAAAGTAAAATTGGCGATATTGAGCGAACACGTTGGATTTGCTCAACACATCACAAGAAAGGGTGCAAAGCGAATCTGCTCACGGTCAATGGAGAAGTTTTAGAAATATTTACTACTCATTTTAATCATTGAGTCTATATATAATAATAATAACCTTACGCATCTCATACACAACCGTCTAATCCCCAACTAAGCAAAGCCTGTATTAGAACATCACACAATAATTTGTCCTTTATGGGAATCGAACCCACAACCTCCAGCTTAGCAGTAAGGCTCACTAACAGACAGGATATACTTTAAAATGACATTCGATTGAATTTTTAATAATATACTAAGTTGGGTTGCGATGACATTGCATAACAAAAGAGTTTGTGTTTACTGAAACTTCTAAGTAGCAAACTTTTATAAAAAACATTAATTTATTAATAAAGTTTATCAATTGAAAATGATACATATTTTCAATTCTAAATCACGGTTTCGCCAGAATTTATGGCGCTTTGGATATAACTTTTTTCATTATTATCCGTGTTTTTTCCTAGTCAATAAATATAGCATATTTGCAGTAAATTTTAATATCATTTGATGATATTGCTTAATTTATCTATCGATTAAAGACGATATTGCCACATTAACATATTCTACAGCTGTTTACGAAACTATCATCTTTACAAAACGTGACTTTTCCGACGAATTTTAGGCACCTTATTTCACAAATCGCTTTTTTCGAAATGTGATTCACGAGTTAGAGAATATCAGATTTTCAATTTCATGCTTGTTTTCAATGCTTTCATTTTCTTCAAATTCGCTTGTCTGGATGTAGAATATGTCGATTACTTTGTGTTTATGTTTTTGACACCTAAAAATGGGATCTAATTTCTGGGATCCAACGAAAATATATATTTTTTCTCCTTATATTCAATTGAGTAGTTAGGGCATGAAATCGTAACAAACATATAAAAAAATCTCACTTTAGCGTTTATGATATTAAGTAGGATTAATAGTAGCAAATTTGTTTTATATAATAATAGAATCTTCTCATTCTGAGGTATTAAAGTCCAAAGCGAGCTAATATTTTAGTATAAAAATGTTGATGAAAATCTGTTATATAAAATTAGTATACATGACTTCATACATAAATTTCGTCAGTGAATTGAGTATTATCTATATCTTTTCAGTTCACTTTGTTATGTCTCAAAAAGGGAAGAGAATGTTAAGCTACAGGGGCTATAAATTTTATAAGAAAGACGTCAAGAGTAAATGCAGGAAAGAATACTGGAGATGTTCTACACACCACCATAAAGGTTGTCGAGCGTTTATTGCAACCATTGACGGCGTGGTGGTTAACATTAAAGCTGAACACGATCACGGTCAAAGTTCATCAAAAATTTGTTTACAGGGTAGTCTAACCCTGTAAACAAATTTTTAGGGTTTAAATCAACATAATTAGAGTTCACTAACTCTAATTATGTTGATTTAAAAGTACAGCCCGATTAAAGCTCTTGTATATGTATAGACATAAGGGCGTTTAAACGGTTGTTTTTCGTGTTGATTGGCTAGTGATAAATATAATTGTTAATATGTTTTTATTTAAATATCTACTATAAGATATTTAGTTAGCGACAGTACATTCCTAAATGTGCAACTAGGAGTACAATTAGTCTGATTTTCAGAATTTTGAATTATACAACTAATTTAATTTGCAATGATATCTATTTTTATTGTTAAAGAAAAAATCTATGAGATTTATTTGTGTTTTCGATTGGCTAATTTCTTGCCTCTTCAGATAAGTTATTTCAGAGTCACTTATACAATCTTTCTAATTATGGGGGGGCTCGTGGTTATGTGGTAAACAAGTAGGTAGGTCAGCACATTGCAAAGTTGAGTTATCATACCGAGGTGAGTCTATTGATGAGTGACCATTCTTAACGCATTGAGACACCTTCGTGCCTCGGAAAGCACGTTAAACCGTCGGTCCCTATTACCATACGAACATCTGTGGCAATAGTAACGTGTAGTTGGAGCCCTAAAAACTCCGACAACAGTCTTTCTACGGAACTCGCTCTGCGCAAAAAATCGACATTTAACCGTATCTTAGTAGACTTAAAGCCGAACCCAACCCAGTATGGGAAAAAGGCTCGGAGGAAATATACAATCTTTCTACTAAAAGGGTACGTAGATAAGTCAAAGCCTTAAATATATTTTAAGTTTGATTTAATAAAAATAAATTGGAAAGTCATTTTTTTGCTTTTTTATTACACGTTTGTATTTTAATTACAAAATAGACCATATCAACTTGCGTGTCCGTTGCCAGGATGTGCCTATGGCTACCTTTACGCAACTTGTATTCCCGAAGGAGGGCCCACATAGTATATATGCACAACACTTGACTATGACCTGAACAAACGTTGATGTTCTATTGCTTTTCCAGTGACCTTCGTTATATCTAAAAGAGGACACAAAATGATGTGCTACGGTGGGCATACCTTCTTCAGGAAGAGGAGATCACAGAGTTTGCGACAGCTATGGAAGTGTTCTACACACCATAGCAAGGGATGTAAGGCATACATCATTTCCATCGATGACTGTGTAGTACATATTACAGCTACGCATAACCACTAAGCTCTTATAAACAGTTCAATGTTTATTAGTGTTTTATATTTAGTAGTTTTATATTTAAAGCGTAAATTAAACTCAAATTGATTATTTCACATTTATTTTTTTATTCATCATCAATTCTCATTAATTTACTTTAGGTGAATTATGAGATAATCAACCAATTTGAAAACTATTTATTAATTGTTTTGTTGTTTTGCTAAACAGCACAAGTGTCAATTTCTGATCACCCTCCTTCTGGCCTTATCGAGTCAATTCGTCTATATTTTTGCAATGCTACAGACACAAATACAATCACGGTTCCCTGTAATTGATAGTCTTTAGATAGGTAGGCTTAACTAGTAGAGTGCATAAAAAATATTTCATGGTAAAATATGTATTGTCACTAATATGTGTGTGTGTGTGTGTCTGTGCGATGTCATGTTTCCCTGATTGTGAAGTTACTGAGCAAATCTTCAAGTTATGTTTTTTAAACAGCTTAATAATTAATATTACGAAATACAACTTATATTTAATTTAATTTGCGGATCTTGCAGCTACAGTATAAGCACATCAGTAATTTAGTTGATGAAATACCAATAAAAAGCTTTCACAGATACAAAAGAAACATTATATTTAAATTACATTCTAATTAAATGATTAAATATGAAAACAAATGAAAGACATGCAAAGCCAAGAGTCACAACTCCCACTGTAGTAGTGCAGGCAACACTATCAGCAAATCTGATGGTTAAATATGATTTAGCACTACCAGTACTTGTACTAAAAAGATCAAAACCACTGTCACTATTTAGTTTATTCAACTCAGTGAAAACTCTAAGCAGGTTGCTATTTTTTCTAAAGATGATGTGACTTGAAGGAAGACAAAGTAAATGTATAATGCATATATTTGAGTCTATTAAAAGTAACTAAACTATCGGATTGATTTCATGTCCCAAAGCTGTCTAAAGATAAAAGTTGCAGATCTCAATTGTTATCTAGGATATGGTATAAGTATGTAACATTATTCATTATTCACTTCTGTGTATAAATAATATTCCACTGCTTTCAGTTTCATTTGCAGTTTCTAAAAAGGGCAAGATTATTATGAACTATGAAGGCTATACGTTTTATAGAAAGAGGATCAACGGAGTTAAGAATTTTTGGAAGTGTTCAACACATGAAAGGAAAGGGTGTCGGGCCTCCATAACTTGTGTTAGTAATATTATAATGAAAGTTGTGACTGATCATAACCATTGAAAGTGGAAATAATACTATTTCGGGTTTGTTCAAAGTTATATATTAAACCGCACTATCTCCATAGAGTCAAGAGTACTTCAACTGTTTGCGAATGCAATTAAAACCACTAACAAATTACATATGTAACTTTATTATGAAGTTTTTATTTATTTAAAACTGAATGCACATGTTGCACAAAGGCGGACTTAATGCCATGGGTCAATTTCACCCAGTTAACCTTCAGGTGATGTAGAAACCTTCAGGTGATGTAGTTGGGTATTAACTGTTAGGTATAATTACCTACTACTTCTTCAACTGAAAATTGCATAAGTTTGTTGAAATATTGTTATACCTACACATATGTATTATTTGTAAAAAATATATTATTAGTAAGTATTAATACCTTAAATAAGATAACAGCAGATTTAAATTAATTTAGTGTACATTGTTCAAATTTGTATAATTTTGTCTCTGTCCACGACCATCTCCGTAATATTTTAACATGTTTTGTTGATTTACGCTATTGAAAGGTCTAACTTAGTCTTTAAAAGTTATTAGATATATCATTCTTAATAAATCTTAAATAATAAATATTTAGTAAATGTTACATCCCACTTTTATTTTTCATGCAGGTAAGTTAAAATGTATGAAAGTGGTCCAGACTGAATCCTCATGGCAAGAGTTAATTTGAATACCTAATTTGCTGGCTGTACGTAGACGGCAAAAAAGGTAATCAAAATAGAAAAACTTAAGAAAAAAATAAGGTATAATGATTGATAAATGATGAGAAACAAACCTAATGTGAAATTATTTAAAACAGGCCTAGTTCATTTGGTGTTTTCCTTGCTCCCAAAAAAGACAATGAAAATAATGTGATCTCTTTCCTTCCAGTTACGTACGTTATATCTAAGAAAGGCAACGTCATGATGAGTTACGACGGCTACACTTATTTCAAGAGGAAAATATCAAGAGGTGTCAGGCAAATATGGAAGTGTTCTACCCACCACAGCAAAGGATGTAGAGCTACTATTACTTCGATTGAAAATACAGTAGTACAAGTGAAGGCCATACATAACCATTAATTCATTAATGCATGAGGAAATAAGAGCCGACTAAGGGAGCAAACTACGCAGGACAACAGCAATGCTAACCCGTCTGGCCAGCGTGGTATAGTTGGCCAAAACCTCCTTTCTAAGGAGAGGCCTATGTCCAGCAATGGACTATTAAAGGCTGTTGATGATGATGAGGCAATCGCTTTACAAATCTATACTAGAAAAACTTCTGTTCCTCCAATAACTAATACATGAACGCTTTCTTTAATGATAACAGTGATGTCTAAAAGTTATGAAAATTGAAAAAAAAAACCAAATGAACCCGTGATTTAGAAAAAATAATAACTTACTTTGTATTCCCGATATTCGTTTTCTTTGTGACTTCATTTGTATTGTTTGTTTTTTTTTTGTTTTAATTTTAAGCCTAGCTTTGTTGTGGTATCAATCGAAATGTTATGATTTAATTCACTGCGTAGTTTTGTACCCTTCTTAACAATCTATCAATGTTTTTAGAAAATTTCGAATACAAATACTTCATATGGATTTTTCATTATTTTTATACACTCCTTGGCGCATTGTTTATAAATTCTGTTTCAGGATTGTGACTCCTTGCCTAATCCATTTAGATTTAATGTGAATCTCAGAACACACTTAAAAAAGGAGCAAATAATAAGAGTCATCATCATTATCAATAACCTTTTATAGGCCACTGCTGGACATGAGCCTCTCCTTATAAAGGAGGTTTTGGCCTACTATACCACGCCGGGCCAGACGAGTTGATATAGGGTTTGATTCAAGCTTCCTTCCCTTAATAATAAAAATATCAAAATATTATCTTTAAAGCAAGTACCACTAAATACAAAAGGTTATAACTGCAATCAAATTTTGGGTTGGTTAAGGTTTCTTTCAGTTAGTTATTAAAAATATTTGCAAAGATACCCTATGGAAATGTCCGCGTAGTAAATACGAGTAGTACATTTATGGTTTTGTAACAAACCTATTATTTATTTCAATCTGAAAATCATCTTATTACTTATTAACTATGTCAACCTTTCAGTTTCATTTCTGACGTCTAGAAAGGGCAAGCTGAATATGATCTACGAAGGTTATACGTTTTACAGGAAGAGGACAAATGGGGTTAAAGATTTTTGGAAATGTTCAACACATCATTCTAAGGGCTGTCGAGCATCTGTCATTTCAGTCGATAATATTGTTGTTAAGGTTATGAACTATCACAATCATAAATTGAGGATTTATGAGTCTACTCTGTGTGAGCAGAGTGTGTGAAAGTATCAGTTAAGAAGAAGTATGTCAGATACTATATAGGTATATCATGATGACGCAAGCTACAGCTGACCGTATTGTTTAAATATCAACTTTTGATATCGATTCACTATTGACTGTAGTTATAATAATAATAATATTTAAAGTAAATTTACTTAACAAACAAAATACTTTGATGTCTCGTCGTGAAAACAAGAAATACGGTTGAAATAATTCCTTTTAAAACCGCTTTAAATATTATTTAGTCAGTTTTGTAACATAATCCTGTTTGTCAACAGTCTTCATTTCTATTAGGTACTCTTTTTTGCTTAATCTTAAGTTTTCGTTACGAAATTTCGCTTTTCTTTTAACTGACGTTTAGCCATATCATAAAGAAGTTACGCGTTTTGCTGTTCATACCGTCAGATGCTGAGATGCGAATAAATAAATCCAAAAATTTGGCCAGACGACGTAATGTAAACAAGTTTATTTTAATTGCTACTGTAATTAATGAAAATGGTGTGAATAAAAATGTCCGTGTAGTGACGAATTAAGAATTCGAAGTGTCATCAGCTCATTCATCCCATATTAATGATGATATGAACATGAACATGTTAAGGACTGAGTTTCAATTAATATGTACATTTTGTGCATTTGTGAGTTGTGTGTATATGGGTATCTATGTGCGCGTGCAGCGTGTGTCTATCATAAATATATTTTATGATTTTTGGGATTGTTATTATTTTTAAATAAAATGAAAAGTATTAAAAGTATGTGACTTTTAACGATATTATTATTTCATACAAGCTTTTGCTACGCTTACTTATTATTGCTTTATTAAATGCTATTTTGAAATGTTCCTAAAGAGTTGGCTTCAGGTTTAAAAATATTAAATATTTTTCTATTCATCCATTTTAATAGGTTGTTGGTTTGTATTTAAAACCTTTTGTTTCAATTATATTTACATCGTTGTAATAACTCCTCCTCTTAAAACCACTTATAATATTTTTAGGACAGTTTCATAAATTGTTCCTGTTGTCTCCACTGCAGTCTTTACTTCTGTCAGTAATTCCATTGTTACTTTTTACCAAGAAAAGTAATAAAAATAAATTGACCAATTAATTTTATGTACCTATTCATCTGAATTCTGTTACGTGAAATTATTATTAACTAGCTGTACCCTGCCGCGCTTAACTGGCACTTTGAGTTTTTAAAGCGTTTTCAAACCAACTTAACAGTTTATTTACACAGATTAAAATCATAGTCACTAAAATAATGATAACTACAGTACTCTAACTTCAACGTGTCGAGTAAAAAGGTTACGTTAAGTGGCAATTTTTTTTCTTTTCTTTTTTAAAAAGACAAATCCCGCTCTAGGAATATATCCTGTGCCGCGGGAGACTTTACAAACATACATGAAACGAACACAAAGAACACCCAGACTCAGAACGACAATTTGTGAATCATACAAAGTATTATCAAATGCGGGCATCAAACCCACAACACGCAATAGTGCAATTTCCTGGCCATGCAATATAGAAGCATGGCCAGTTCGACCGTCGCACCAGTGTGATACCACGGCTTCACAGAAAACCAGTGTAAAACAATTCTTGTGCCTGTTGAGTCGCAAGCAACGAGCACTTAAAGGGTTAAGTGCTCGTAGGTCGCCAGTGTCCACTGTCACTTACCTTCAAGTGTCCCCTCTACTTGTATGTCCACTAATCCATAAAAAAAGGCATCCTCGTCGATCGGTATGCGATCCGAATTGTATTTTATTTATTAGCAAAACGAGTTCCTTTTTTATTTAAATTTTGCTGTTCGAATAAATTACCTGTTTAACGGTTTAGAATAATCTTATTCTCAATAACCAAGTGTACTAAGACGTTTTGGAAATAGTTTGGTTTCAACCGCATGTAATATGACAAAAATGGGTTTCTTTCAGTGTCCTTCGTGATATCTCAAAGGGGGAAAAGGATGCTGTGCTATGAAGGCGTTAGGTTTTACAAGAAACAAACAAAAGGCATGAAGGACTTTTGGGTATGTTCTACGCATCATTGTAAAGGATGCCGAGCCTCCATTACGTCAATCAATGATTTCCTAGTTAAAGTTAGAGGTGAACATAATCACTACATTCATAGATTCAATTGAAATAATGAACACAGTAAATATAATACTTTGTGATATTCATTTATGAATGTTGTATTATTGAGTAAGATAAAGAATTAAATTAAAAAAAAAGAAAGATCAGTCATATTGTAATTAAGATAAAAATTAAACAATGACATTTTCGATGTGCTTTTTTTTTCATTCGTAGGTATTATCTAAAAAAAGGCAGGAATGCATGGCCATCTAAAGCATTATGCTTTATGAATGCCATACATTTAACAAGAAGCGAATGATCGGGGTAAAAGATTTTCAGATGTTCTACTGATCATCCCGAAGGGTGTCGAGCCTCTGTCAATGCAATCAGTAATACTGATATGAAAGTTACAAACGATCTTACAATGATTGATTAAGGATTGAGATAGGTTGTTTATAAAATTGTACACACACACACGTAATATTTAAAGATACATCCAAAAAATGACCTGGCCGAATGAGACAAAACTTATTGTATTCTGCAACGAATCTACAACTACATACGGTACTACATACAATTAAATATATATTCGTCTTTCTCTTAAGTAAATTCTATACATTATTTTTTATTAATTAATTCACATAAAAATACAACTAAGCTCATAAATACTATCTAGAAAGCACACAAAAAATGTTCGTTGATCATAAAATAATCATGGAATACGTAAATTCAAAGGATAATAATTATAAAGAAATATGCAATATGAAATCTTGTTTGAGTCAAGGTAAGTTGCAAAAGGATTAATCGAGGCAAAGTTGATGATTTTATTGAATAAATTTAGTAAATTCATTCATTAATTTAAATTCATTAAGAAAAGGAAGTCGATCGCTTGTATTGAACACACAGCATCGGCAAAACACTATCAAAGCTCAGCTTCACTACTTTATAAATTTTGTTCAGCTACACTATTTAAAAAGAACTTTTACAAATATGTATGTAACATAATTCGTAACTTCGCACATACTTATATAAGTGGTACAAAGCTACATTTGAATTCTAACATCACTTTATTAAATGATATAATCTTCTTTTAGTTGCAATCGTATTATCTAGAAAAGGGCATAACATGTTAAGTTATAATGGGTATACATTCGCCAGAAAAAAGACTCAAGGTTTCAAGATCATTTGGCACTGTTCTACACATCACAACAAAGGATGTCGAGCAAGTATTATTTCTTTCAATGATGAAATTATTAGAGTTCAGGCTGGACATTGTCACACTGACACTCACTGACGGGAATTGACAACGAATCTGGCTGTCGCTGTGCTGTGAGTAATTGTACGAGTTTTAAGATAAATGTAAATTTATAAAATATTTATTAGTAACATAATAAATTTGAATACATTTTAAATATTTTAGCTTTTTAGGTCCGCAAATGTAGTCCCTTAGTAGAAAATGAAAAGACGTAGACAAAATACTTCCTAAATATTATTTTGTCTCTGTATAACACCTGACATCTCATCATTACCTATATTAACTCAGTACCTGGATGACCGGGCTTTAATGTTTTTTTTGGTAATTTTTTTAAAACTGAGCCCTAGATCGATTAATCGCCCCCGAAAACCCCTACATACTTAATTTCATAAAAATCGTTGGAGCCGTTTCCGAGCTTCAGATTACATATACGAGTATGTATATATATCAGGTATTATTAGATACGAATTTTAAAATTCAAGGTCATCAATGGCTAGTCCGGAAAATTCGTTTGGTTCAAATGATGGGGTCTTTGAAGATGGTAATCTTACTTAAAAACACGTTTTTTTTTTGGTTTCAGGTTATTCGTACGCTGTATCGAGAAAAGGGAATACACTGATACGTGTTGGAGAATATAGTTTCTTCGCTATTTCAAAAACTAAAACGTCAACGCGGTGGTATTGTTCAACGCACCAGAGAAAGGGATGTAAAGCGAATTTGGTCACCGTTAATGATGAAATTATTTTCGTAAATAATGAACATATTCATTAGAAAACATATATATTGGGTACACAAACACCGAGCATCTCGACATTTCCTCAACAGCAAAGTCTGTAAATAAATGTATTCTACAAAATATCGAAAGCTTATGAAATCACTTGGTGATGTGTGACCATGTTTAAAAAAAGATTACACAAAAGCAATTTATGTGTTATAATTCACAGATATCATGTTTATCAACTCGCGAATTTGAAAATCAATGGAATTTTACAATACGCAGTCAAATATAACAATTAAACGTTACTGGTTTCAGAAACAATTATAAACTTTAAATGAAAGTAAAAAACAGATTAAAAAATTGTTATTACCTTCATTAGGCACTTTTATTTTCATCTATCTTTTGTAATTTACCTTTCCCAGATTATATTATAATTATTCCTCCTTTCAGATTCCGATAAATAAAATGTGTAAATAATTTAATATTTATGAAAAGAATCTGGTTTCACATGTTTTATATAATTACAGTATATAAACCATGAAGCAAGTGAAAGAGAGAAACTAATACCTTTTCAAATTATGCGATTACTAGCTTATAGCACATGTTACTCGCTGATAATGTAGATTTCCATTGGTGAAAGATTTTTAAAATCCGTTTAGATGTTTAGTCGTGAAAGCGTAACAATCAAACAAATTCCGTGTCAAATTTTAAAACCTACGTAAGTATTTACTGTATTAGCTACGATGAAGAAATGATTTTAACTCCTAGCAAAAACTTTTATTTGTTATGAAATTAATGATTCATTTATTAAAATTAAATTATTTTCAGGTATTGTATACACGCTATCACAGAAAGGCAAGCCTCAAATCCGCATTGGTGAATACACATTCTTCATTCATTTCACTAGGAAGATGAAGACACGTTGGGCTTGTTCCACTCACCAAACAAAGGGATGTAAGGCAAACATTTATACGATGGATGACAAGATCATAAGAATCAATAATTTTCACAACCATAGTATTTATTGACAATTAAAGCAAGTTAAATATTCTTAGAAAATATTTAATCAGTTTAACTACCGTAATTTATAAATATTACTCAGGAATTAATGGAATTGAAAGTGATATAATATAATATTCACCAGGTTGGACTGGCTGCGGTCACAGGTCGACCGTTGAGGCAGTCCGCCTTTATTTTCTGTGCGGTAATCCCCTCCGATACCACCCACCGGTGGGCTGGTTATGTCAGACTCGAACGACTCAATCCGGTACCCGTCGCCGGGGAACCAACTGTACCCTAGAAAGGAAATCCCTGATACCCCGATGGACCTCGGGCCATCTACAGCTTGTTGATGACCCCCTCGGGTGTGGGAACCATGATGTTCCCATACTTCTTAAAGGTGCGTGCGCTCCGTAGAGCTAACCCAACCCGGCCTGATTCTGCAGATGGCCTCACCTGTCTGCCGTCTCCTTCGCAAGCATAACTTGCTCGTAGAAGGAGACCGCGGCGTTCCACGCGCCCACGGCCAGTCTGACAAATATAATGTCTATGATTCGGTTAATTCTTTAAGTAATAATGATATACAATGGAACGCAAATGTTTAAAACTTAGTACTGTAATTTATGTACACAGATATTAATATACATAGTAATAAAAATATTCTAAATACATCAATTTTTTACTATTTGTTATCATGTCAATCTTTTGGAGCTAAGACTCCAGCTAAGGTCAGTCTTGCCTTTATTGGTAATTTATTTGCGTTCAATGTTAGCTTGCTACATGCTTACTATTGACTATCTATACAAATAAATAAAATTGGAGTGTCTGTTTGTAATATTAAAATAACCGCTTTTTACTGAATGCATATGTATGTTTACACGGTACATATGCCAAAATATTTTTACAATTTTTGTCTGTCTGTCTGTCTGTTTGTTCCGGGCAATCTCTGGAACGGCTGGACCGATTTCGACGAGACTTTCACTGGCAGATAGCTGATGACATAAGGAGTAACTTAGGCTACTTTTTTTAGACTAACTTCGCCCCGCGGCGTTGCCCGCGGTTATAACAACAAACGCGGGTAACACCGCGGGTCTCAGCTAGTTGTAAATATACTCGTAATAGTATCAGTCAGGATATAATATATATTTCGATCCTCTATCTATTTAATTTCTTATCAATTTTTTATTCTATACACATACGAAATACAGTCATGATCTAAACAGCTTCTGCTTTATTTATTTGTGAAATTCTTCTCTTTATTATTTCTTCTGCTTTATTATTTTCTGCTTTGTTTATTTGGAAAGTTTACATCCAGCTGTTATGATACCTAAGTATCATAACAGCTGGATGTAAACTTTCCTTTTGCATTATACCGTATATTACAGTGCTGTCATTTATTTTTATTATCATTTTACATCTCATTGATAGAGAGGGACTCTATTTTTATTTTTCAAATGGACGTATTCCATTTTGGGCTTAGCAAACTGGTCGCTTTCAAAAATATAACTTAAAATAAATTTAGACAGGTTGAGAACGACTAATTTACTTAATATTAATGTTGTCAATATTTTTTTTACTTTTGCCTTTTGGTTTTCTATCATAAACTTAATTAAAAATGACAGATTGACAATGAGAATTAACAACTGATTATCACTTAGGTATAATAGAAGTCCTCTTTATCGAAATAATATACGAGTACGTGATGAACTATTTAAATACAATAAATTGATTCATTTCCTACAAAATATTTTAGCCAAAGGATATTATTATGTTGAAATGGGTGCATTGCAGCTTTGTTTGCTTTGTTTTATGTACTTTTATGTTTCAAATACAACCATAGCCTTTACAATTTTTCATCGATTCTTTTAAAATATGTGTTAAAGTATTCTTTTGTCGAACACTCATGTAGGTATAATATGCAATAAGCTATTACTAATAGTGTATTATATCACATTGGATGAGGATAATTTATGGTGAAGGGTTGTGAGGTGTCATTGAAAGCAGCTTTTGATTTCAGGTGTTTACTTCACTGTATCACAAAAAGGCAACCGCCTCATTCGCTTCGGTAGGTACAGCTTCTTTGCTCAAGTTAAACAAAAACTTAAAACACGCTGGGCTTGTTCAACGCATCACGCGAAAGGATGCAGGGCAAACATGTATACTATAAACGATCAAATTATAAAAATTAAAAATACTCATAATCATTACTAAAACTGAGGTAATTGATGATTGAGCAAAACGACCTTGCTTCGCTCGCGTTATTTTTTTTCCAGTCTTCAAAGTCCTTTTTGCCTAAAATAGGCTTAGTAACATGTTGACATTAAAGGTTTTTGGGGCAATTTGGGAGATGTTGTTTTTATGGTATCTACCTTCATATGTGATTAAAAAAAAAAGTGATAATTGATAAAAATAAGGGTTGGATACCATAAAAATTTACTTCATAATATAGAATTTTTTAAACAGTCTTAACTAATTTTTCACAGTATTAAATTACTTTTTATAAAAAATACATACATAAACTCAAGCTTGTATTCTCGATGGAGTAGGCAAAGGCATATTGACTCACATAATAGAGTCAAGCCTATTGCTGCTGGGGGTTAAATGTGAGAAAAATGTTAATATCTTGAAAGGAAAAGGTTATATTACAATAAAGTTTCACTTAATAATCTATCTTCTTCTATGTTATCTTAATCATAATTATCGTGTCAAATGTACTTTACAAACTCAAGAACTAAATTAAAATAAATATTTAATGCGTTACATGACTTTAAAGGTCTCTGGGTACCTTTGAAGTGATATGACGCAATGAAATTATTTTTTTAATTCAGTACTTCAGTTTGTAAAGTACATTTGACACGATAACCCACCAACCCATCAAACCTTTTTAAGTGGTGTGCCTGTTATATACTAAAGTTGTTTAAAAAGTATAAAATAAACGTTGTTTTATATTAACTGTAGTTTAATTTGTCTCCGATTAATATTTTCTTATTGGCCTCGAAGAAGCTCGGTGTGCTGAACAGATCGAGGCAGTATTTAACTCCGGCCCAACGCCTTCAGCTCTATAAGGCGCAAGTCCGGCCGCATATGGAATACTGTTCTTATCTCTATGCAGGGGCACCTCAGTACCAGCTTCTCCCTCTGAACCGCATCCAACGAAGAGCGGCTCGAATCGTCGATAGCCCAAACATTTCCGATCGGCTCGATCCCTTGACGTTACGTAGAGATGTGGCTTCACTCTGCATTCTTTATCGCATATATCATGGAGAGTGCTCCGAGGAATTGTTCGGACTACTACCGGCCGCAACCTTCCGCCATCGTTCCACACGGCAAAATTTTCATCCTCATCACCTGGATAGTTGGCGTTCCACTACTGTGCGCTTTTCGAGACACTTTTTGCTCCGCAAAACTAATCTGTGGAACACCCGTTCCACGATAACCCTATCGTCTGCGGTATTTACGGACCGATACGACCTTCAAACCTTTAAGAAAAGAGCGTACTCCTTCCTAAAAGGCCGGCAACGCGTTTGTGACTCCTGAGTTGCAGACGTTCATGGGCGGCGATGGTCACTTTCCAACAGGTGACCCGTCTCGTCTCGTCTGCCCCCTCTATCATAAAAAAAAAGTCAATTTAGATGGTCACACCCAACTTGCCTAAATATATGTATTTTTTAGATTGTTTTAATTTAGCTTTAGTAGTAGTAGTAAAAAATGATATTTTACTCATTTTCAAATTAAAATTTCATTTAAAGAATGTGGTTTCACAAAGAACTTCATGTCTGAGTATTTTAGTTAAATATTACTTTAGTTTAATATTATATTAATAGTAAGTAGAATTAGTATGACAGTTGAAGGACTATTTATTGCCTCGAAAGACGGGCTCTTTCTAGGATTGTGATCACTTTATTACTTTTGTTTCATTCTTTTCTCTTTCTCATTTTTCTTTTGACAACCTAGAATAAACCTTCCAGATGAAAAAAAAGCGTATGTATCTATAGTCCATCAACGTCGTGCGCGACCGTCCTGCGGGGTGACAGACGGTGGCGGGGACGAGGTACTCAAGATGTCAGCGGGTAGCGGGGAAGGGAAACGCGTGTAGCCGTGTGCTAGAATGACGCGCTACCTCGCCCCCGCCACTGTCTGTCACCCCGCGGGACGGTCGCGCACGAGATTGCCGGGTTATAATCTTGGGTATTCGTAAAAAAATTGACAGTGGTAGCCTAGCTCAAAAAGCGTTAAATCTATTCATTATTCGAATGAATCGTAAGAAGGGAAGCAAATGTATTACAGATGTAATAACACTAAAAGCAAAGGTCAGCTAAAAGCAATGACCTATATGATTCTTTGTCAGATGCTGTATTTTGTACCAAACTGAAGATGATCATGACTACGACAGCAAAGAGTCCACTGAACGTGGATTATCTGAAACAATAAAAGAAAATATAAATAAACTGTTTGATCTTCATTTAAAGCCTAAAGCTATAAATGACTGCCTTCTCTAAAGTTGAAGGTCTCAAATTATCAAAAATGTCTCAATTAAGAAATTACCTCAGCTATGTATAATCATTGCTATATATATGACGATTATACTTAGAATCAAGCATCAAGATTAGTCTCCTAAACTAATCTTGGTGCTTGATTCTAAGTATATTATAATGAGAGCGGTGGCTTTAAAATAATTCAACATTACGAAAAAAATCTCATGACACATTTATGACTGTTTATAAGATTTTAGGCAAAGAGGCAACTCTTCGTTTTGTTTTGTCAAGTAAGTACCTGCTAGGGTTAGCTCGAGAGGCAAACATCCAGGGGCGTGCGCTCCTTGTAGGCAGAAATGCAGTGATTTACTTGCTATTCACAGGCATTTTAATAAAACGTTCGTACGTTTTAGATGACTTTAATTAATAGTAAATAAAAGAAATATATTAACTTAAAAACGCTTACTATTTAAAAATAGCGCCTATTTGCAAGCACACAAACATTATGTTTGCCAGGCGTTTACCGACAAGCAAGCGGCGCTGTACCTAACCAACCAACTCATGCCGTCGCGTCCCGCAGGACATTTGTTCGCATGTGTGTAGTAATTTTGGTGTCCGTGCACAGTTCGCAAACGCACACAGCCATTTATTTTATTTCCCCGCCTCCAGCCCCAGGCTACTGAAGTTAGTTCGGCAGTTGTCGGGAGTAATCGGCAATGTTCGTTGCCGCCGTGTGCGCCGTGTTCGCGGGGACCATTTTTTTTTTCATGTGATAGGCATTGTTTACTAATTTGTTTCCGCCAGTATAATTATAGTTTTATTTTTCATTTTAACATTTGAAAGTGTGTACATTTAACAGTTTATTACTGAGTTCCGTTGATTTTTTTTAAATGTTATTTGATTGTGAGGTATGTGTGGAAAATGTGTGTATATTAAAAATTAAAAGTTCTCACAATTGTCATTCAGTGAAAAGATTAAAATTGTGTCTAAAGGTAGGTGTGTACCCGAGTTACAACAATTAAACCAGCAAAAAGGAAATGTAACTCGCAAGTTTCATGTTAAAAGTTATGAAACGTATAACTGGCTGTGTGGTTGTGTACACACGATTAAATCATATTGTTTTCCTACTCCGCCGCATACCTAATGTCATAATCCTGTGCACGCCGCTGCAAACATCTTACATGCAGACGCTACCTATAAACTAATTTGGCAAGGATACCCTGTCCTTGTTGTAGGAACTACAGATAAGGAATGAAAGTTCCATGCTTTATGCTTAGCTGTTTCTACCACATAGAAAAAGGATGAATTTAATCTAGTTTTCAGAAGCATGAACGATAATATACAGTTACTGTACAAAAGTGCTTTCAACCTGACTATTGATTGTTGACGCTGCAAAATTTATTCAAAACGCTTTAACTGAAGAATTTGAAGATATCAAGGCACGTATGCGCTGGGCATATACCAAAAGAAATATAGAGTCTAAATTTCAAAACCTTTTTTTTTTAAAGCCAACTGCCACACTTGGATATATACCTCAATATCCTGTTTCGCGGGAACTTTACAAACATATGCTGATGCACAGTGTTACAAGCATGTGCTTTCCCATGCGGGGATCGAACCCACAACACTCAGCGCAGTAGGAAGCGACGAGGTAACCGGTTAATTAATAGAATGTTACATTGCCGCAACATAAAGAAGAATGGACTCAAGGAACATCTACTTGCCCAAACTTTTATAAAATGTGTATGTATAAATAAGTGATTGGTTTGTCCGAACCTCCGGTCGAAGCCAAGAACATTCCCCTCAGACAATAAAAGAGGAGAGGCAGACCATATTATCATACAATAAGTTTATTTTAGCCTCTAAATACATACCTTTAAATTTTTACTTTTAAAGCTTCATTTCGCTCCAGCGTTTCTCATTTTGTATATATTCTTTTTTATAAGATGGTGAAATTATGAAATTGAATAAATTTAAAACAATGAACATAAAATATTGAGAATTCTGTTTTTCTTTCTTTTAAGGTATTGTGTTCACGGTGTCAAAGAAAGGTAAGCCGTTGATTCGAGTTGGTGAGTACTCTTTCTTTGCCCAGATGCAACAGAAATCTAAGACTCGATGGGCTTGTTCCACACACCAGAGAAAAGGATGCAAAGCAAGCTTGTTTACTGTTGATAATGAAATTGTTGCCGTCAAAAATTGCCATAACCATTAAGAAGAAATGTACAGTTTTAATAGACGATAGCGTGGAAGATAATAATGTATTAGTAATTTCTTTCCTAACCATGGGTATTAGAAAGTTAAGGACTCTCGCACACAATATATGTTTACAATTTTTAAACTAACTTAGCGAATGACACTATCGTGTAACCAGGTATTCTTAAAAGTTAAAAAATATCCGATTTTTTAATATTGCAGTCAAATTTCCTTAGTACAAAACTTATAAATTTGTTTCTGCAATTTTTTTATCTAATAACAAAAACACTATTATAGTGACGATAATATTCAAGGAAATTTCATCAATTGCGAATATTGCGATACAATTTTTTTTGAAAGACGTTTTATAGATTGCTTTTATCCATTTTTCACGTCAGTTTTGTCCACATTTCTCATCAATGCAACCACAATGTTCCACAGCGAAGCGTGGTAGGGTACAGCTAGTTTGTAATAAAAAAAAAACTAAAATTACAATAATATATCATTGCCTGTATATGTCTATTCGAAGGACAATAGTACTGAATGAGAACTCTATCATTTATCCCCATAAATGCACCTACCTCACTCTTTCTCTGCATCGCCCAATCGGTCGACTGGCAGAGAATGCCTTTAAAGTCATAAATAAATAAATAAATTCTAACATTTTAAAAGTAACATAACTAACATTTTAAATTCTAATTTTCTTCTATTATTATATATATTCTTTTCTTCTATTATATTCTGCTAAGAAATATATGAGCACGGGATTCTTGACCTAGCTGTATGTAAGTGTATCTGGCCACACCCTCGGCTAGAGAAGAAAACACTGAAATAATTAGCATCATCCATTTTCTTTTTGTTGTTTAATGAGTAATTTAATTTAAAATGCCTAAAATAGGTATTTAAAATCTTAATCGGAATTGGAGCGTTATTTTGTATTATACTCGTATGTATGAATGTGATTATAATATTGAGAATTTAGGAGAAGTCACAAAATCACTTTTTGGTACGTGTCATAGAGTAAAGAATTATAATACAGATATTAATGCCTTGTGGTTTAAGCCAAGTTTAAAGAAAGTGTGTCATTCATACGAGTTGAGTTATGTTGTGTTTATACTTGAGTATGATGTTTATTATAAAAAAACGTATTAATAAAATGTTTGATATTTTAGGACCATTGTTATTTCAGAAAATAAATTGATTGGTGTTCATAGGAATTTTATTGTATGGTCCTTTTTAAATTTTCCAATAAAATCTTTAAAAGGATTTTATTGCATACACAATTATTATTTAACTTCAAATCTTATTTGATGTTTTTAATTAGGTCTTATTTTCTTTTATGTTTTATTTGGATTTAAAATAAAACTCCAGCTGTAGCGGCATTTGCCGCAAGTATTATAAAAATACACTGTTTGTACATCACATCTTTTGAGACCGTGTTTTCATGGTCATAATATATTATTTTACTGCATATCCAGCCAATGTATAAATTCTCACAAATGTTTTTGTTCGGCAGATTTAATTGAGTTCACGGAATCTAGTACTACAGGACGAACGATGCTCAGGGTTGGAGCCTACCTTTTTACCCACAAATCATCGAGAGGAGTGAAAACTCGCTGGGTCTGCTCAAGTCACTGCTTCAGGGGTTGCAAGGCGCAAATATATACTGTAGGAAATGAAATTATTAAAATCAATAACTTTCACAATCACGCAAAAAAGAAACATTGTTTTTAAAATGTATTGTATGTATTGTAGTTATAAGAAATATTTACACTCTCTCTTTAATGAGTCATTTTCACTAGTTAGTATTCAACTCCATATACTCAACTACTATTATTGAGAGCGAGTGAGGTGGAAACACCGAAAATTATTGTTAGTCAGTCTATAATAATCGATTCATACGACATACTTACGTACCTGATAGAAAATACCTTTTCGAATATTAATCTTCTTTATATCCTTTAAATAGAAACTTTGTGATTAAATATTTCGTAGCGTATGTTTTATGTGTACCGGATTTAATGTAGGGTGTCTCGAAGAAACAGTGTTACGGTCTCGTCGCACACCGAGGAAGTTTTTGTCCATTACAGAAAATTGCAGTTAATGTGATGTTTACTTATCATAAACACATTAAGAAATGTTAGTAATTCAAAACTGTAAATTCTATTTTACAGAATAGGTACAATTCAAAAAGTGTTCTCTTACATTCAATTCTTGGATGTGTCTTAAGGGTGAATGGTGTTTGCATTCCTGTTACATGTGCCGATAGTAAAAAATAAGCTACTCTAATCCTTTATCTAATTATTCTGTTACCTTAAGATATTGCTAGAATCAAGAGGTACATTTAACTCTCAACTTTAATAACAATTTAAATCAACTTCAATATTTTAATGTGATCTAATAATTAGTAGTACTAAAATAAGAAATCAGAAAGAAATGTTGCGATAGTTTAGGCATGTTGAAAGTATACAGAGCAAAGGACTAAAAAAAGCCTCCTCTGTGTTGGCAAGACATGGCGAATCACGAAAAACGTATAAGATAACAGTATACGGAAGAAGGGCCTAATTAATAAAACAAGTAACCAGCAAGCTTGTATGACACGACAGATAAATCTGAAAGAACCCAGCTATGTGTAAAGATGGTGGCATATGAGCTTTATTGTCTCTGCCTGTCCCGGTCATAAGGCGTGAGTATTTTTATGTAGGTATGTACTTAAAATGTTTAAACTTTACATTTTTAACCTAACCCTTAAAACGGGCAGCCGTTTTGCTATATTTTAAATCCTGAACGTAAAGTACAATTTGTAGTTATTGTGTATATATAATTAAGACCTGTCTTATTATTCGGTATCCTATTTATTGTCGTGAAAAAATAAAATAACAACAAAATGTTAAATGTATGTATATGAGTTTAATTTATTTATAGTATTTAAATTATTGTGCATACATCAGCACAAATGGGCTAGCTCGACCGGAGTGAGGTTACAGGAATCCAATCCCTCCGCCTGAATCCTGGGGATGTTGGAGGTGTCCATGGGCGGCGGTAGTCACTTGCCATCAGACCCGACTGCTCGTTTGCCCGGTATACGAAAAAAAATGCATTTATAATTATCTATAAAAGCAAAGCTGCTTTTATAGCTACTACCTAACTAAAGCTAGTTCCTAAATAATTAATCATTTGGATATAGAACGTGCAGTCTAGTCTGAATCCTTGACCTGCGTTACCTTGATGATGCGTTTACCTTTTCTTTATTACGTCCAGAGAATATACAGACAAGTTAGTTAAAGACAAGACAGATTAAACACAAGTTTTTATAAAAGATAGTGGAATACAAAGTAATTCATGATCCATCAGTAATTGTTTAAGTTCAAAAAATGTATTCAGTTTTCAAGTTCCCTTTCAAATGGTGTAAATTCGAAAGGAACTTGGTATGGTATGGTATATGGTGAGGATAATGTAATGAGGGGTGAGTATAACTGAAGTATCAAAGTTCGAGGCAGGTATTGCACGTACCTCGAGTTTTATTAACGTGGTTATTCTTGTTCCAGTGACTTTAATAAAAACAAAGAAAGGCAAAACCAACATTAAAATTGGAGACCACACGTTTTACTTAAAACCTGGGAACTACAAAACGGACAAGAAGAGATGGAGTTGCACACAGAATAAATATTGCAAAGCTTGCCTTCATATTGTCGATAATAAAATTATTGCTATTTATAACGAACATAATCATGAAAAGAGATGAAGATGATGAAGAGACCTGTTTATTATTCTATTTTTGGTTGTTCTGTCTCAATTTTTGTTAAAGTAGGCTAGATCGACTAAATCTATGTCAAAAAGCTCTTTCCTGTAGTATTTTACATGAGAATTGAAAGTGCTAGAATTGCAGCCAAAATGTTGGACCATATGCCGATAGATTATAATGTGATGACCGTTAAAGATTGGTCCTAAATAAATAAAAGAAAACGAGATATACTGTTTTAGCTGTTGGACTTACGTGTTGTACAAATACTGAAGTAAAACTGAAAGCTGTTAACTTTATTTTTATTTGACAGTTTTTTTATACGAGTATGTCTTTCTTTCCATATCAAAACTTTTATTCATAAACTTGAGAAGAACTTTAAAGTTATAGTTTTTATGATTATCTCTCCTTGCAAAGTGAAAAAAGACTCACATACTAACGGTATAACTGAACGAGTAATTGTTATCAGTGATACTAAAATATATGATATGCTGGAATATCTGGTACATCTACTATAATATTTTATCAGTCTCATACTTTAATTAAAATTGTAATATTCTTTACAGGTATTGCTAGATTTATCATCTCTCATCGAGGCTACCGGCAACTTATTTATCGTAACAATATTTACATAAACGTTAGCGACCCCCGACGAAGATTAAATACGAAGGAAATATGGGGCTGCTCGAAGCGAAATTCTCTTCGATGTCGAGCTAAAATATACACGATCGAGGACGAGATTATTAAAATTTTTGATGAACACACTCACCGTTAAAGGGAAAACAAATAAATAGATTATTAAATGATAATGCATTTTAACTAGTTGATATATTTTTACAGAAGTAAGTTTCAGTAAAAAAAAAACAAATAAATTAAATCAAATTTGGAATTTTGATTTATGTACACCACTTTAACCAACGGCTTTGTGTACTGATCATATTTATAACTTATCGAAGAAGCTGCTTGCCGACGTGTCGTGTGTCATGCAATGAATAGTTTTTTAAATAAAAAACAGCATTCTCTGTGGTCTCAGTTTAGTAAGTCTGTATTGTTTATAGTATATAACCAATTATGTCTTTATAATCATCACAATATACGCAATAAATAATAGTTTAAAGTGTAAATATTATCGAAAACCTAACTAGAAGTTTTCGTGAAAGTGAAATTGAAGATTGAATTGCTGCCATTCTAGTTTCTTCTTAATCATTAGACCTCAAGACGAACTTCAGTCATCTTGTTTCACAAAACTTCCCCTGAATTTTTATCCGATCTGAAAAAAATAACAGATATTCTCTCCACAACCATGATAGCTTTACACCGTTTTCGTATTCGTAATATTTATCTGTAACTCCAAATTTCTTTCAGCCGTGTTTGTGACTTCGCAAAGAGGAAACTCACTGATTAGGTACAATGGTTACACTTACTACCACAAGAAGACAAAATATGGTCCCACCGTGAAAAAAAGATGGGTGTGTTCAACTCATTTTTGCAGGGGTTGCAAAGCAGTTATTTATACAATTGATGACGTCATAGTATCTGTAAAAAGTTTTCACAATCATGGACAAGGTACGTGAACTCTGTATGTTTTACCATGTGCTTGTACTAACGTTTAAGACTGCGACATATTGACTTCAAAATTAACTTGACCTTAATATCCATTAGGAATATTTTACCAAAATCTTCACAAAAGCATTTTATGCATCTAATATTCTATATAGTATATAAACAAATAAATAATTATAGTTCAATCATATGTGCTAAAGATATTTACTCATGGACCTTTAGCGATTTTCCGCTTTGAAAAAGAAACCGCAGATTTTATATGAAGAAGGCAATTTCATTCTGACAATTCATGATATTTTTTAATATAGACCCAACTGCGGTGAAGCCTAAAAAAAGGATTATTTATATGTATGTATATATTCTTTATTTATATTATGCCTGTCCCTGAGTTTTCACAAAATAAAAATGGCTGAACTGATTTTCATTAATGATAATGCTAATCCTACTTACCAATTATGGGGTATAACAAAAAAAGTTATTACTTAAATGTTTGATAGATGCTATTTTATAATTCAATTAGGAGAACTAAAATAATAAAAAGATTAATTTGCTATATCC
The DNA here is from genome assembly GCA_902825455.1 of Arctia plantaginis. Classification (NCBI taxonomy): domain Eukaryota; kingdom Metazoa; phylum Arthropoda; class Insecta; order Lepidoptera; family Erebidae; genus Arctia; species Arctia plantaginis. The sequence continues at coordinate 942,266 of CADEBD010000348.1, read as the reverse complement.
ACAGCTTCTAGGCCACACCTTGGCTTCGTCCCGTATGGAAATATGGTCGCTGATTTAGGACGGAGTTGAACATAAATATAAATTATATCGCTTCGGCTCAATCATTTCCTGGTATTTTAATAATAATGTTCTAATTACTAAAAATGACTTTATTTTATTAATCCCAATCCAAAGAATTTTTATTATTTGATCTGTAATATTTTTAATACAACGCAGGACACCAGCACTGCAAAAAGAAGGAAAACTTGACACAAACCCTATACCAACCCGTCTGGCCAGCGTGGTATAGTAGGCCAAAACCTCCTAAGGAGAGGCCTATGTCCAGCAGTGGACTATTAAAGGTTGTTGATGATACTGATGATGATGAATATTTTGCCGTTATCCGTTTATCCGCTGCTACTCTTACAATGAAATAAATATCTTAATTCTTAAATAAAGCATTAAAAGCCTAACTAATATAAAAATGCGAATCTTAATTCATTTGATTTTTAAATATCAAAGAATCTGGTGACCCGTCTGGCCGTTTGACGCCCATAAAAAAAAACCATTAAATTTTACATACCTAGACGCTATTTAGGATAAAAAAAGAGCAATTGATATTTTCTCCAACTAAGTGCATCATTATCCATATTAATACCGGCGAATCTGCGGATTTACACTAGTCTGTAGTAATTACTGTTCAAAAGGAACATGTATCAGAAAACTTTGTACTATCAAATAAGGGTAATATACCTACTACTGGAGTACGATAAATATAACTCTCACAGAAGGGTCTTAAGACTGTATAAAGAGATGCTTTTAGAGTAGTACACTAATATATATAATAATTTATATTGTAAAGTAAACAAATCCGAAGGCTATAAACATTAAAAGGTTTTTTTTCGTGTGTGTATGGGTGTGTGTGTGTGTGTTATCGTAGTCTGCAGTTTACGTTTAATGAAAATGTAAACTGTTCACTATAATAACACAACACAATATTATGTACCCTTTTACGTAAATGTCGTGCATACCTACGAGTACGAACTCTCGTCAAATGTGATAATTTAATTATAATAATAATGTGAAATAATATAGAAACAGGTTACAGATACTAATACATACTAATACGGTTCCTAATAAGAGTAGCTATAATACAATGCTTAAAAATGACTTAAATCTATTTAAAGTTGAAAATTTAATTGTTTCTACAAATCAGGAACTGACCAAATAAATGTACATACATATAAGATGATTGTTTTAATAAGTCGCCTACCTGCCATGTCCTTTAAAAATACTGGGTTGACTGGTCGATAATGCCGTTTGACATTAAGGTCGCCCGTTCAATGCATGCAATCTATATACTCGTATATAAGAGATTTCCACGTATATAGTCACTCATCACGATATCTCTGGAACCATTAGAGCTAAAGACTTGAAATTTGGTAGGAATATTCTTTTCACCGGGTAGAGGTCAGCTAAGAACGGATTTTACGAAATTCCACCCCCGGATTTTCCGAAAATCCGTTGAAAATTAAAAAAAATGTTTTGGCACAACAACGTTTGCTGGGTCAGCTGGTGTTTTATAAAATAACCGTAATAAATGCAACATATTGTAGTATAAATTCTAAATCCGTGTGGTGTCGGATTCAGAATACGGAATGTCACCGCCCCTATTCATCCTGTGGGTGTCGTAAGAGCCGACTAAGGGAGCAAACTACGCAGGAAATCAGCACTGCACAGAGAAGTAAAACTTGAAACAAACCCTTTTTTTTTTTAACTTGTGGAAATCCCCTCGGACCGTCACCCACCGGGGTTTGCGGCGGGGTGGTGTGTCGGACTCGGACCGACCAAAACCACACGGTGTGCCACTCTGCGCCTGTAAGAGGAGGGATCCGAGAACAGCTGTTATTAAGACATCCGGACCCCTCCTAGCGCCAGCCCGCTCCTGGTGCAGGCTCCGTCTCGAATATTTTCCTCTCTTTATATAGGCGACGTCCGGCACACGCGGACGCCGCCCCCTCGCGGCTGGCCAAACTAATGCAGGGTGGAGGGGAAACCCACCCCGTCCACCCGCGGCCACACTCAGGGCGGCATGAGGCTGTGATAGGCGCGCCTCCGCCGCCCGGTTCGCCGGCGGCGGATCGGGTCCGAGTGGAGGTCGTCCTCCCGGGCCTTCTCCGCTGCCTCCTTCTGCGAGATTACTTCCTCGCAGAAGGTTGCGACCGCGGTAAAACAACTGTCGCTACCGGCCATGGAGCGTACTACCGCCGGTAGCGAGAGATCCACTGCGATGACTGCAGTGAGGGCCCGGCGCTGCGTCGCCCATGCGGGGCAGACCGCCAGCGTGTGCTGGGCCGAGTCCTCACTGCAGTCGCAGTGGTGGCAGGCGGGACTCAGTTCCCTCCTAGCGACCGAGTGCAGGTACTTTCCGAAGCAACCGTGCCCGGAAAGCACCTGCGTCAGCCGGAAGGAAAGGGTCCCGTGCTGCCGCCCTGCCCACTCGGCGATGACCGGCTGGAGAGCCTCCACGGCGGCGAAGCCAGCGCGTGGTGTCTCCAGCCGGAACGACCAACGAGCCATCGTGGCTCGGCGAGCGGCTTCGCGCCACTCGCGCACATCCTCGGGCGGAGGGCGAAATCCGCTCTCCGCCCGGGAGTCAGCCACTCGCCGATAAACTTCGGCGAGCACTTCCGCCTCCAAATCCGACGGGGGAGTTCCGGCCAACGCGCATGCCACCTCCGTCGAAACGGTGCGGTAACCGCGTATGGCTCTGACCGCCATTACCCTCTGAGGGCGCCAGAGGCGTGCCCTATTCTGGGTGGTCAGAGCCGCCGCCCACACCGGTGCACCGTACAGTGCCATTGACCGGACAACCCCCGTGTACAGCCGTCTTGTCGCGACGCTGGGTCCACCCAAATTGGGCAAAAGTCGCCCTAGGGCAGACGCAGCGCCGACCAGCTTTGGAGCAAGCTGTCGGAAGTGCTCGTCGAAGAGCCACCTCCCGTCGAGGATCAGGCCCAGAAATTTCATCTGGGCCCGAACCGGTACGAGGACCGAGTTGACCACGATTGAGGCGCCAGGGGGTGGACCACGACGGGGCCCATGAAATAACAGGGCCTCCGTCTTATCTAGGGCCATCCGTAAGCCCAGCGCCTCAATGCGCCCGACCACCAGGGAGACTCCCCCTGTGGCCAGGCGCGCCGCCTCCTGGAAGTTTGTCCCCCGGGCTGTCACGAGGGTATCGTCTGCGTAACAGATTACACCCAGCCCGGGGGGGAAATCGGCGCGAAGGGCCCAGTCGTACCCTATGTTCCACAAGAGGGGTCCAAGAACAGACCCCTGTGGAACACCGCACGACATGGGCCGACACCTCAAATTACCCTCTCGGTCCTCGTACACGACGGTACGCTCCTCTAAATAGTCTGCCACCTAGCCGCCTCAGGTACTTTGGCACCCCATGATAGTGGAGTGCTTCCCTGATGCAGCTGAATGGCAGACTATTGAATGCGTTGGCGATGTCTAATGACACCGCCAACAGCACGCCGCCACAGCTCACGGCCTCTTCGGTCACGGCCCTCAGGCGCAACACGGCGTCGACTGTCGAACGCCCCGCCCGAAAACCAAATTGGGCGTCCGACAGATCGGGGCCCACCTCGTAGAGGTGCTGGACGATGCGGGCAGAAAGAACCCTCTCAAACAATTTACCCGCCTCGTCCAGCAGCACGATGGGCCTATAGGCCGCTGACCGAATCGGCATGGCCGTCCCGGCTTCCTCAATAGGACCAGCTTCCCGCTTTTCCAGCACTCAGGGAAGCGTCCCGACGCCAAGCTAGCGTCGAACACCTCCCCGAGGCGGTCTGCCATGTGGTTGAGGGCCAGGGCCAGCACTCGGGCCGGTACCCCCTCTGGCCCAGGGGCGGTGTTCTTGGAACGGATCCGTAGAACAGCCGCCCCTACCTCCGAATCCCGGACGGGCGGAACATTGTCCTCCTCAGTGCTCCCCGTCGTCTCCGGCCAAGGGAGGCCATCGACGGGGGAGTGTGTTCCGCTCGTTGTGGGAAAAGGCCCTCAACCTACTTCTCGCAGGAAGCTGGGCTGGAGAGTCTCCGTAAGGGGGGGGGCCCGACGCGCGGAGCTTTTGTCGCACCGCGCGGTAAGGGCGACCCCAGGGGTCACGATTAAGACCCTCCAGCATCTCCTGTCTCTTTTCCTCTTTGGCGCGGCTAATGGCCAGCTTCAGAGTTTTCCGAGCCCTGTCGGTACTCCTCATGAAGCCGGTCCTCCTCACCGTCTCCACGGTGACGCCGCCGACTGCGTGTGTAGGACCTCCGGGCACGTGTACAGGCCGCACGGAGGTCCGCCAGCTCCTGGGACCACCAGTAGACCTCCTTCCTTGGAGGCCGACGACCTCGAACGCGGGGCATGGCCGCATCGCATACATGCGTAATCGCATCGCGAAAGCGGCCAGCCCCCACGTCGACCTCCTCGGTCGGAGCCTGAGGAGACAGCCACGAGTGAATTATGGCTGCCTCCTCTAGTAGGTCCCGGTTCAGCCTGGCAACAGCCCACCGCGGAAAGCGGGATAAACGCCGCGCCACGTGACCCCTACTGGAGTCCTGGGTCCGGGAGAGCTCAAATCGGATATACAGGTGATCCGAGAGCGTCTCAACCTCTTCCAGGACACGCCAGTTCCTTACTCGTGCGGCGAGGGCAGGGGTAGCGAACGAGAGGTCCACTATCGACCCCCCTGCTGTCGCACGCACGTGTTGGTGGAGCCTCTGTTTAGAAGACAGAGGCCCACCGAGGCCGCCCACTCCTCTACGGCCTCGCCCCTGGCGTCCGTCCTGGGGGAACCCCACGCAATGGACTTTGCGTTGAAGTCCCCCAGCACAAGGACGTGCCCAGACGCTAGTCGCCGTATCGAGGTCTCCAAGCTGGTTAGGAAAACCTCGAAGTCGTTCAAACTCCGGTTGGGGGAGAAATAGACACCATATATGGTGATCCCCCCCCACTCGACGGCAACATATCCAGAGCCCTTGTCTCTTAGCGACAAGGGCGGGGAATGAGCCGTCGTGGAACCGACGACTGCCACGGAGCCGTCCCAGTCACCCATCCAGTTTGGACGGGGAGGGACAGAATAGGGCTCCGCGACTACGGCAACACCTATCGACCACTGTGCCATGGTTTGCAGGAAGAGATCCTGCGCCGCGGCACAGTGGTTCAGGTTCGTCTGGACCAGGAGGTTGGAGACTTGATCCATTACTGGATCGTCTCTACAACCTCCTCCATGGGCGACGACGTCGACGCACGAACTACATCGGAGGCAGCCTGGGTCGACTGGCTAACCCCCGACGTCTGCCGAGAACTGCGGGGAGGCTTGCAGCCTCTCTGCCCCATCTGGTGATTGGCGGGCTTATTGCCCGCCGCACACACTGGGCAGTGAGGGGCGGCAGAGCATTCTGCCGCCTTATGCCCCGGTTGACCGCAGCGGAAACACAGTCCGCCGCAGTCAAAACAACTGTCGCACTTGACGCGCGTGTGTCCCGATGCTAGGCATTTGTAGCATCTCATCGGTCTCGCCGCCAGGACTGTGATCCTGGCGCTCACGAAACCGATGAGCAGCCTGCCGGCGTCGGCCAATACTTTGGCCGACGCTACGGGACAGCTGACCCACACGGCGCCAAGCCCTCCTGGACCGGGGCGGATGGTGCCGACCCTGACGTTGTCCGCGCTGCACCCCTTCTTCTCCCGGATTACAGCGCGGACATCTTCGGCCGTCACAGAGTCGTCCAGGCCCGAGATGCGCAGCTCTGCGCACTTAGTAGGCCTGGCGATCTTTACACCATCCGTGGCTGTAAAGAGTCCCCGCAGCTTCTCGGCAAATGTGTCCGCCGTCTTAGCGCCTTCAGCCCCAGGGAACTCGAGGACTCGAGCTCCCGTCTGGGCGAGGCGCATTCTGACCCCCACCGTTCCAAAATCGTTGGCGAGGCTGTCCCGGGCCTTTTTGAAGACGGCCGCGTAGGACAGCCCGCCGTCCGCCGCCTCCGGGGACACGGTCACCACTACAGCTGCGGTTTTGGGCGGCTGCAGCTTCCGCGGCCTCTTTGTGGAGGCCGTTGCCACCGGTGGCGAAGGCTGGGCTTGGGCTGCTTTTTTGGCAGCCTTTTTGGCCCGCCTTCGGGACTTCTTGGAGCCCCTCGCCTCCTGCCAACCCTCGTTGGAGGGGGCAGGTGCGGAGGGGCCCGGCAGGGGTGTCGGAGTGGGGAGCGGAGGGAATGCCACTCCGCTCCTCGGCGCTGTTCTAGGCCCCGTCTTGGCCGGCGCCTGGGGATGCGCCCTGGCCGGCGCCTTAGCCGGTGCCTTGGCCGGCGCCTGGGCCGGTGCCTTGGCCCCCCTCCTCGGCTTTTGTGGAGCCGATGGAGTAGGGGCAGACGCCGCCGCCGCGTAAGAAACGCGGCCTCCCACAACGGGGAGCGCGGTCGGAGCGGCGGCCTTAGGCCGCTGTGCCGACGCGAGCGGGGGGCGCATAATCGGCGCAGGAGGCAATCTCGCCTCCAGGCCAGCCAGGCGTCCGTCCAGCATATTCCCAACTGCGATGAGGATTTCTCGCAGTTGGGAGTCAAATGCCCCTGAGTTGGTGGTAGGGGCAGGCTGGGACGCGGACGGGGCTTCCCGCTCGGGGAGGTTCGCCTGGAAGCGGGCGAACTGAGCGCTCAGCTCGTTCACCCGCTCCGTCAGCTTCTCGTTGGCCACCTGCAGGCGAGAGACGTCGCCCGCTAGGCCCTCCACGACCTCCGACAAAGCCACGACCTCCGACAAAGAAACCCCTATACCAACCCGTCTGGCCAGCGTGGTATAGTAGGTCAAAACCTCCTTTCTAAGGAGAGGTCTATGTCCACTAGTGAAATATTATAGGCTGTTGATGTGATGATAATTGTAGTATAAATGTGCCTCAATAAAAATTACAAATAAATCCAATAACACCCAGATAAATCACAAACCTCACTTGCGACAATTTTTACTACTAAATACGTTCTTATCGCTAATGATTAATATATTATATGATGAAATTTTTTAGATATTGATCATTTCATTTCATTGATTTTAAGGCACATTCATAATATTATTATGTTTTGATATGTTTTAGTAATATTTTTACGATACCAACATCAATCTAATCTGTAAATGGTAGATTTACAGATTCACTCAAAGCAGTGGATTACGCTCAAGTTTATGATTCGGAGAGCAGAATTCAGCTGATTTGTCATCGAATTGTAATAGATTTGAACATTTTAAAACTCGCTTTTTTACATACCAATTTTTTTTACAGCAACATTTGTACTCTCCAGCAGAGGTAACAGAATGGTGCTCTATGATGGGTACACGTTTACAGAAGTGAAGGAATATCCGTGGTGTAAAGTTAAGAGGTGGACTTGCTCTAATCGTAGATTGTACCGCTGCACCGCAAAATTGAGGACGTTGGATGGGATCATCGTAGCTTTGGACAGTGTCCACAGTCATCCAAGACGATGTCGTCCTAATTATAAAACTGAGTAGATGAACCGTACGGCGTTAATTATAAATAAAATAAATAATAATAAAATGTTATAATTATAATAATGATTTGACTTGAATTGTATTTATTCTTAAATTATTTAATTTCTATTGTAAATTAATAATGAGATTATTTCATACTAAAAACAAAATTGAAATAAAAGTTAATAATATTGTTAAACATTACTGTATTATTCATTACTTGTTACTAATTAAAAGTTATTTTCATCTAGGAAATATGGTCGTTTCTAACATACGTCTAATTGATATCGCATCGATACACGTCACATACGACAAATAACCTTCTGCTAAAATTATCTTATTTTTTCTTACTTTATAATGAAGATGGTCCCAATGCAATTATAGTCCTAACGATAATTGTTTTCCTCCGGAATCTAGATATTTAAACTAGGTTTTTTTTTTCAGCAACATTTGTTTGGTCTCGAAGGGGTAACAAAATGGTGCTTTATGAAGGGTACACGTTCACAGATATGAAGGAGTACACAACATGTCGAAGAGTGAGATGGACTTGTTCAAACCGTAAAAAATATCGATGTACTGCAAAATTGAGGACCTTAGGAGAATTTATCATAGCTATTGATCCTATACACAATCATCCGCCACCAAGTCGGATCAATTACGAATATAGAACATTTTAAATAGAATTTAGTTATTTTTAAGCTTGTATTGTTAATGAAATACCTTCTACGAAGTTTTGAATCAACCTTGACTGATGGAATAAATAAGCTTTTAATTTGAGTATCATTAACTATTGTTATTTTCATTTTCACCCAGTTAATGTTTATTATTTTGGTAGTTGTTTTGCGAATAATATTTTTTAAACTACTTGGAACATGTTGTTAGGTAGAGAGTTCTAGAGAATGACTATATTTTTTCTCAAATGTGAATAAACTCATATAATTTAAGCCTCTTTGATGTCTACCTTTGTCTTAATGACCTACTGCTAAAAGTTTAGAACTTCTTTTAGTAAGTTAAAGTTTAGTGTGGCATAAACACATACGATTTAATTTCAGCAAAATTTGTTATATCGAGGAGAGGCAACAAAATGGTACTGTACAATGGATACACGTATACTCAAATGAAAGACAGTAGACAAAGCTGTCGAACGGTGAGGTGGACATGTTCGAACAGAGCGAAATATCGATGTACTGCGAAATTGAGGACTCTAGAAGGTATCATTATAGCTCTTGACGACTGTCATAATCATGATAGAGTGAATAGCGACTATGATTTTACTAATTTATAGTGTTTTACTTCTGAAATACAAGTTTTGATTTTCTATCCTTTGATTGTATTTGTACGGATGGTCTATATACTCATACGTACCACGTACAACAGTACAGTGCCTTCAATGTTTTATATGGAAATAATAACGGTTAGAATAAAAACAGATCTATGTATATATAAAATTGCAGCTATTGATAAAAGTATTGTATTGCATTAAGTATTAGATTGTTACATGTTTCATATTTTAATAAAAAAAGTATTTTATTATACACCTTTTTATTTTTTAGTTATTGCTGTTTTATCTCTATATTTTGAGTTCTAGAAATTCTATTAGATGTGTTGCATCTCAAAAAATTTAATATGAAATATTAGTAAGCTATGTGGTTAATTAGAATTCATGTTACCACGTACTAGTATTGATTGTTTTTGTAGTCTGTATTGATTGGTTGTACGAATACTTTCAGTACACATCATCATCACATCAACAGCCTATACTAGTCCACTGCTGGACATAGGCCTCTCCTTAGAAAGGAGGTTTTGGCCTACTATACCACGCTGGCCAGACGGGTTGGTATAGGGTTGTTGTGTGCGCAGAGTGGCACACCGTGTGGTTTTAGTCGGTCCGAGTCCGACACACCACCCCGCCGCAAACCGGTGGGGTGACGGTCCGAGGGGATTTCCACACGTTAAAAAAAAAAAAAAGGGTTGTTGTGTACTTTCAGTACACATGAAAATCTTTTTAAAAACTATTTTTATGTTATTTTCATATCTAATTACCACAAAATAATCTTATGACCAAATTTGTACATAATCTAAAATTTTACTAATTTTGGAAAATCTAAAAAGCACTTTCTAAAATATTTTTAAGCTACTATTACATTATTGTGGTCTTCAAGAGAGTTAAATCGACTTTAAACTTCTTAGAATCGTACTTTCTAAATACATTTTATCAAACACACGCTAAGTTTACCACATTTTCTATACATACACAAGATTTTTAGATAAAAATATATAGGTTACCATTAAATGTTACCACTAGAGATGAAACTAAAGGACCAGGTGTTCTGGCTGTCATTACGATAAGCTTTACATCTGATAAGTCTCTAGTCATGTGGGTTCAATGTGCTCTTTGCCTAGTTGCCTTCAGGACAAATCGAAAAAAATGCTTAGTCCTATGCTATCGAAGAGCAAAGCATCTTGCCTTTCCGTCCATAGCTGATTTTCCCGATATTACATGTGAGTACATCATATATCTTTAGAAAATAACTATGAATACTACCTCATCAAAATTATTTAGTTATAAACAGTTGAAGGCAAATAGTTCCTGTTTCTAGTTTACTTGCTATTAACAATGTTTAGTTTCATCAATAAAAAACTGAAGGCCAATTCTTGTGAAAAAAGTTCGGTCACAATTCAGTTCCGATAAACTCTCGATCTCACAACTGTCATAAAAGGTATTTTCGTATTAAGCATCCAACGTTGACTGTAATGTGATCAGATCATATTGTAACCGAAAATTGAATCGATAATCTGCTGGTAGTCTCAATAATCTTTTACTACCTTTCATGACAGTTGTGAAATCGAAGGTTGATTGAAACTGAATATTGACCTTCAGACTTGTTTTTCATGCTGCTTAATAAATTCAATAGTTTAGTAAGTTATGGTGAAACTTCCACCTCTGGGCGACCAATTGTTGCTCAAAATGTATAATCAACACGATTCAATACTCATTTATTTAATTACAGCAACGTTTATAATGTCTGTAAAAGGTAACAGGATGGTCCTGTACGATGGGTATTCCTTTACGGAGATGAAAGAAAGAACTCTTTGCGGGAGAATAAGGTGGACATGTTCGAACCGAGCAAAATATCGATGTACCGCCAAACTGAGGACTCTACATGGAAGTATCATAGCCATCGATAACAACCACAACCATCCAAGATCGAAGAAGCGTCGATATTGATAATATAAACTGCAGAAATTGTGAGGCCTTACAAATATTGTTTTTGAGTAATTGTAGTAAAGAAAAATGTATACTTTGTTACAATGCAGGGATTACGTTGATTTATATTCAAAAGTGGAAATGACGTAGTCCAAAATTAACCAGATTTTTGTTATTGAATATTGTCATCTAAATTCATAGAATGGATTAGATGAATACAGGTTATATTGGTGACATTGATAAGTTTGAGTTATAAGAAGGGCTCTGTGTCACCGATTTTTAACTTTAGTAGTACCTATGTAAAAACATAATACTTATATGTTTAAAGATTTTATGAAATATGTTAATTATTGAAATATTTTGTAAAATTTCAAATAGTAATATTTTATAATAATTTTAAGACAAAAAATAGAAATTCATAACTGAGATGACCTTTTCTTGGCTTTTTAATATGTCCGCTAGAAATTATGGAAAACTTATTTTCAACCCTCTCATCTGCTATTTTTCTACATCTCTGAATGTTTTGTTATTAAAAACGTACAAAATAATCGTTGTTGTTTTTTTTTACATCCCAGTTTTTATGTAATGATTAAAATATGAATTAGGTAAAAAATATTTTAAACATTATAATACTTTTAATCATTTTAGAAAATTATTAAATAAAAGTTTAATTACTCAGGAAAATGTTACTTATAAGATAAACCACTTTTAATTTAAACGCTTTTCCTTTATTTTTATTATTTTGTATACATACATCCAGTAACTAAAACTGAATCGAATTTTAACAAAACTTATCAACTGTCACTCTTTTTTCAGCCCCTTTAGCCCACTACGTTATTTCCAAGATGGGTCGGAAGAGCACTTGCCTGTTGGTGGTGAATGGCTATCGTTACGGGTTCAAATACTGTTTTGCGAACAGTACTAAGAAGCATTGGAAGTGTACTAATCATAAGAAGTCTTGCAAGGCTACCGTGTTTACCGATGGGGACGAGGTAGTGTTCTCAAAAGGAGAGCATAATCACGAACCGCCTGGGTCCATGTATTCATACGGTCACTATGAAGACTACTCAAATTATAGTGGGTGGCCAATTCAGTAGGTACAATAAGTTCCATTAATTCAGTAGTACAATAAGAATAACTTCACACATCTCACACACGGCAGTTTAATTCCAGACTAGGCAGAGCCAGGTGGTAACCAGACTGCTGATAAACATACTTATATACTTACTTCTAAATACATACATATTTTGGATAAATTATACCCAGACACAGAACAGTCAGGGTCACTAACCACTAGACCAACAGGTACATAGATATATCAGCAATAACATAAAACTATTATTTGTGGGTTGCGTCCTTCAAATGAAAGCCATAATCACAATGCTTGGTAGGATAATTGCTTATTTGAAACTATACGTATAGAGGGTATAGGTTAAGGCTTACACTATTACTCTTTTAAAGTATGACATTAAAATAAATGGGAAAGTTAGTACTCTAAATACTGTCAACTAGACTTGCAACGAATAGTATATTCGGCAGTATACCGAATACCGAATATTCGGCAAGGCCCCTGACCGAATAGCCGAATATTAGGCAAAAGTATTCGGCTGGATTTTAGCGCCAAAAACTTGTACAGACGTGAATTAAATTATGTCCTGTTTTATGTACCAATGACTACTTAATAAATGATTATAAAAGAAATGAGAACCTTACCCTTCTAAATTTTGATTACCACAATAATTCAAATACATAGAATCCTCCATTTTTCCAATTCAGAAGATGATTATGTACCTGTGTTATGCACCAATGACTACTGAAATGATTATAACAGAAATGAAAATATGAATATATACGTAATCAATCGATTTTAATTTTCCATTTTACCAATTATTTCTCAATGACAAAATATATTATTTAAGTATTCGGTATTCGGCCGAATAATATGTAGATATTCGGTATTCGGCCGAATATAATAAAAGCAGCCGAATATGCCGAATACCGAATAGTAACCGAATATTCGTTGCAAGTCTACTGTCAACCCTTTAAAGTGCCTAAACACACACATACACAAGAAAATCCTCATGGCAGTCAGTCCCGGCAGTGCCTAACTAAATTATTTAAATAAATTTTACGGATTTTTCTGCAACCATATCAGTCAGTCTTTTACGTTTTAATACATTTTGCATTAGTGGTCGATAACATGTATGTTGTGAAATATTTTTTATGTGTACAAAATGTTTCCTACCATAGTCCTATTGTCATTAGGTTAGGCATAGCCTTCATTTTGTTCAAATTCATTACACAACGCCCACATACATTGAAAGGTAGCTTACCGCTACTAATATTGCCATTGAAATTTTAAGTCTACATTCTAGCATGACTTTATACTTCCTAATAAAAACACCTCGTAAAGGAGATTCTCAGTCTATCATGGCTGAGAATCTCCTTAACGAAAATTCTGAAAATCATAAGTATCCCTATGATTTTAAGAATTTTTATATTCCTACGATACAATTTAGCAATAGTTTTCAATTTATAAAATTGTTATAAAGTCTAAAAATATGTAAAGGAAGTTGTATTAGCCCAAATTATTTATATCTATTATTTTAATAATAAATACTAAATCGCATTAGCAGCGTGCGTTTCATTTTTAATTGATCTTCAGTTTCAGTCAACAACGTTTTTTATTTACTAATACGTACGCTTCTTCAAAGAGTACAAACTTCTGGTTTTGCTTCGGCAAATAAGAGCTGACTCAACTGGTCGACAAAGCAATTCTTCTGTTGCATTTCACGCCTAATTTTGATGCGGTCGCTCAAAGAACGGGAACGCCCTGGTGACACTTGAGTTGTAAGTAGTCATTGATGGCGGTAGTCACATAATATCAGGTCATGCAGCTCGGGAAAAGATAAGGCAGTTTTTGCGACCGGCAGATGGTGGATCATCTGTATCGTTAATGATCCGTAGGAATTGAGGTCCCAGGCGATTCTAATCCTTTCAATCTTTAATGGAACTATTTTTTTAGGTGAAGCAGAGTATACGTATTTTACTTCAGTGAGAGGAAATCGTATGCTTATGTACGATGGCTACAAGTACACCATGACGCGTGATAAGCGCCACAAACCTCAAACTGGTAAAATGAGATGGAGATGTTCCACACATCATAACTTTGGCTGCAAAGCAGTATTGTTCACTATAGAGGAACATGTTGTGTCTTGTAAGAATAAACATAATCATTGAGCTAACCTTCAATCTCTTCCCGTGGCTCTTATTCTTACAGATCAATTCGTTGCGCTTATTTCGTGTTATTTGGGACATTTTTTTTATTATACAAATAAAGAAAATGGCTTTCTTCATTTGTCTTTCCTTTTTTGTATCTACATTACAGCAATAGACTAGGCAGAGAGTGACTATGTTGATAATTTTACTGTGTATTGTGTTGTCAGAAAGTGCGGTTTATATAAAATATATATTTCTCTTTCTAGGCATTCCCGAATACAATTTTGTGAAATCTAAACGAGGAGATCATTGGCTGATTGTGATAGGTGGTTATAGATTTTCCATGAGGAAAAAAACAAGTTCTAAACATAATAACAGAATGCTTTGGCGATGCTCGACACACAACTGTTCGGGGTGCACTGCTAAACTATACACTATTCAAGACGAGGTCATATTTGTTCAAAACGAGCACAACCATCCACAACCACCCTCGTATGAAACGAATTCTTTTAGTACCGTAAACAAACTGTTATTTTAGTATGGTGGTGTGATGACGGTAAGTTTCAAGAGTTACTTTTAGTGATAAATTTTCGCTAGAAATGAACTTTATTTGAGGTAATGCGGCGGTCCATTCAGTGAACATTAAATGTTCACGCTTACAAATTTTGCAAGAAAAAAATTCGTTAACTTTATAATGTGTTATAGCGTATTAGTTAAAATGCACTCCGACTATTAGCACTAAAACCCTGAATATCGCAAATAATCTTGACATCGCAAACTGATCTTAATGGGGCAAATTAGGAACAAGGTCTTTTATACGTAAAAGTAAAGTAAAATCTGAATTGTTACGTTAGTAGATGTAATATTTAGTATAAGCATTTAAAAAAATTGTCGGTGTTCAAAGAATATTTCTATAAAAATGTAGTCAACGGCAAACAGTGTATAAGTTATAGATATGTAAATACTTTAGTGCGTTAAAAGCGGCAGCATAGGACAGGTTGTTGTGGCGCACCATGTGGGAGGACCATGTCCATCATTCGGCCGAGATGATGATGGTATACATATATTTAGTTTAGTGGTTTTCATTTCGACAGTTATAAATTCAAGGGTTTTTATGGGTTGTGAGTGTTGTGACAATTGAATTTAAAAATGTCCTTTTACAATTTGATATAAGTTTAATACGCTGTTTACATAGAAGACACCCACTTCCATTTATTAATACGCTTTTATTAGCTTCACTTATAACTAACTAACCTGTAAACAAATCTTGAAAGTCACCTTTCACCTGCTTGTAAATGTCATATCGCAATAAAACTGTGTTTATATTTCGGACGACAATACTATCATTTGGCATTTGGGAGCTGATGTAATAACGGAGGCAGAAAATTTACCTTCTGTGTGTTATGTGGGTCTTATACAGTTAAACATTTCAGTAGGTATAATAATAATATTATTATTTTAACACGGCCGTCCATTCTCAAATTAAGCATCTTATAGATAAATTACACCCTGACTCAGAAAAATAGTCGTGCGCATCACACAATAGCTGTCCTTGGTGTGAATCGAACTCGTGCCCTGGCGTGGCAGTCATAATTACTAATCACGAGACCAACAGGCCACTCAGTAACTAATGATAAAGCCAAGATTTCTTATTAAAGTGTATATTTTTGTTAAACTATAATTTAGTTGAACATTTATACACGTATAAGTATATAAATCTGCCTTCTCCTTCCTACCTTCGACATCTCATTCTGCTTTTAGATTGTAATTATTGCTCCTTTTTTAAATAGTAATGAAAATATAATACGTATGATAAGATGCGATATTTGTTGATTTATTTCATAAAATTTCAATGTCGTAGCTACTCAACTAAATGTTTTTGCTACTGGATGAACTAAATCAATGCTTTGTAAAATACATAAATCAATTGTAACAACACAAATTTTATTATGTCCAATAAATTATTATTATTTTTCCTTTCGTGTTTCATGATACATATATCATATGTGATTTTATCACAACCTATTGAAATGTGTCGATTCATTTAATAAAAACCACTTGTATAATCGTATTTACTATATTTAAACAAATAAACCATTTTAAAAGCTGTTGCTATTCTGTAACTAAAATATTATGAAGACGTTATCGGCTACCAACAGGCAGATAGTAAGCTTGTTTACCTCCTTAATTACATAACGAACGTGTGTCTGTAAAGCAAATCTGATTATTAAAATGTTTACAGGTCCATACCAATATAATTTTGTTAAGTCCAGCCGTGGAACTCGGCTTATAGCAATAAACGGTTTTAGATTCTCAGAAAGAAAAGGGAAGAACGCCACAGAGTACTCTAAAGTGAGATGGCGTTGTTCCACGCACAGCTGTATGGGATGTAAAGCAAGAGTGCATACAGTTTGTGATGAAGTTGTTTTTGTGTGTAATGAACATACTCATCCTCCGCCATCCAATAAAATTGATTACGGGACTTTTGTATGAAGAATCTCAAAAATTTGTTATGCAAACACTTTTTTGCATTAACTGTCTCTATTTTATATCCATATCTTTAAGGAGTTTATGTTGAATATTCCTGTTTGCATTGCAATAAATTGTAAATTATGTTACATCAACCAAAGCTTTGTCTACCATATTTCTTTAAATACATATATACAACCAAACAGGTATGTATAACATAACTGCTGGACTCGAATTTATCTGGTGCTCAACGATTACTACAACTTAGAAGTACACTAAGTAAGAACTTTTGATGTAATTGTGTTGTATAAACTTATAAGTATTTGTGCCTAATCGGTAAGCGTGACGCTTAACGATTAGGCACAAATACTTATAAGTTATGTGTAACCTCTACTACAAGAGTTATTTATGCGTAATAATATTGAAACTTATTCATTTTTGGAAATTTCTCAGAATTTAAATGCTTTTAAAATTAAAAGTTTGGTTTACATACCCCATACCCTTCTCTTACTAGTCTCTAATCACTCTAATCATACTGAGTCATTATTGTAATATATGTGTTGAACGTATTTATTTTGTTCTTTTTCTTAGAATCGAAACATTTTTTTTTGTTAAATCTATATACCTATAGAAAAATGTTAAGTCGGTTTGGGTACGCTTCAATGGAGCCTGATGAAGCTCATACTTTGACACGATATACACGCTTCAAAGATTGTTTTTGCCGACTTATTTTTATAAACAGGTAAAAAGAGTCTTCATCAGTTTTGTACTTACGAGTTATTATGTACTTAAATATGATTTATATTTTTTCAGACGTTCCCGTACCCGAGTTCGTCAAGTCTTATAAAGGAAATTGGCTTATGTTAATCGACGGTTACAGGTTCTCAGCGAGGAAGCAACGTAATACTAACATTAATGTCAAAACTCGTTGGCAATGTTCGACTCATACCACTTACGGCTGTAACGCCCACGCATTCACGATATGTAATGAAGTGGTATATGTAAAAAACAATCACACTCATCCACCACCTTCGAGAAGACCGTATGAGCGTAAAAATAATCCTGATAATTAGTACTTTGTAAGCAGTTCCTAACTTAGCGCCGATTACGTGTGAAACTTATTTGTATGGCTTGTAAATATGTAAAATCGTTTTTTTTTGCACTGAAATGTGCTATTAAATAGAAACATTTAATCGAACTACCCGTAGTGATAGTTTTTTGTTTATTCATATTCACTAAGTCTTAAAATTAAATTTGTAATCACTAAGTCGCTGATTTGGCTAGAATAATGTGTTAAATAAACATAATAATCCCTGAATAAATCGCGACCTTATATGGCTAGTTTTATAAAGTAGTATAAGGCTTTATTACAATAGTAATATTTACCCATATTTTCGAGATTGATGGAAAAGGCATCCAAACCAACAAGAAATGATATGACTACAGTTACATTTGCCCATAAATATATAGTACTAAGACCACACCTGTTTATTTAAAATAATGAGGTTTAATTAAAACGGGAGCAATCATTACCTATTTTTCACCTAAATAAAATGTAGGTACAGATTAAGTTTTCGAGATTATCTGGCAACGTACAAGAATGTTGTTTTTTTTTATTCTTGTAATATAACAGGATTGATTGGTTATTAACTAGCAGTACTGTACTTGTGCAAATATTCTTTGAATAATATCTTCAAATTTGCCAGGGAGTGCGACTTTCCACTCACCTACTTATGTCGACTTGGCACACGCAAAATAGATAATTAAATAACAATGTGTTCTCGGTATACAATGATTTTTTAATAGTAAACAATAAAAAGTGAGTCTTATAATCGTGGTGAAATTATCCATTTAGTACAAAAAATTACATTTCAATAATAATTATAAGAGCTCATCAGTTCATTATTGTTATTAATTAATATTCAAAAAACAAAAACCGGGTTCACATTACGTAGGTAATTAGTATTAACGGAAAGTGTGACAAATTTACATATAAATAGTACATAAATTTTGTAAAGTGGATTGAAAATAATGTGCTATGACTAGAATATATATTATTATTGAATATATATTAGATCAAACAATGGAATATATCTGTGGCGGTTGTAAAGTAACAAGTACTCACGGTTGGTAGTGAAATCGTGAATGTTAAGAAATTTCATAGTCGGACAGCTGCTACGTGTAAGAAGGTAGGTATAGGTAGACCTTGTTAGGGTCCAAGAACTAATGTATAAGTATGTAAACGAGGTAGCTACTTAAAAAACTGTGTCCTGATTACTTTTAACACACAGTTTTTTGGTTCATATAATCTATTATTTCAACTCCTAAGTTAGTTTCCGTAAATGTATAAATATCAATTGAAATTGGATAGTATTTTTAATGTTATTATAACTATTATTTTGAATATTGTAAACCACCTAACTCCTAAGTATGCTTGGATATATAGGACGATTAAAAGAACAGTCTGTCCTATGACTTCACAACAAAAAAAAAATTACAATCGTCTCAAAATCTTTGAAATTAAAATAAATGATACTTGTTAATTTTTTTAGCTGCCAACCGTCAAGAGTTGACGTACCTCACTGCTCGAGGGGGTTGCAAGCTACTTAGCTTTGGAGGGAACACTTACAGCCTTAAGCAGCGTTCTGGAGAAAAGAATATTTGGAGATGTTCTAAATATAATTCACGTGGGTGTAAAGTAACTGTAGTAATGGTCGGTAATGAAATCATGTATGTTAAGAACTCTCATAGTCACGAGGCTCCTATCTCCTGCGACATGTTAGAAGGTATAAGTAGACCGTATTAAACGCTTGGAACTACTATTTATGAAAACGAGTGACTCATATTGAGTTTCTCTAAAATTTCATGAGTTATGTAAAAATGGATAAATATGAATAAATATTTGTCTATACTCGATAATAAAAAAGTGATAAAAATTAAACCTATGTGTTGTGTACAAGGTACATTACGAGTATATAATACAGACAAAAATAAAGTTGATATGTACAAAATATATTTACTAATTTATACTTAGCATAAAGTTCTTAAAACACTAAATAATGATTAATTATTCTTAATCACATTTCTGCCTTGAAAAGTTATTACTTCCATTCATATACCTATTGAGTATCTATAGTTAATTAAATTGTTGTTGATTTGAAAGATAGAATAAAAATTATTTCTTTTCATAAAACACAGCATACAAAAATTAAAGATTTCTTAACAATCAAACATCTTGCCAATGTTTAAAGTTTTCGACAGTTTTCTATTCGTGCGATAAGAATTTTTTAAGCTTTGACGAATAAAAATCAACCTAATTATTAAAATATACAGATCTGATGACAAATTGTTGACAAAATTGTTGTTTAAATTATGTGATTTGGTGTGTTTTATAATATTATAATAATAAATATTATAATATTATTGTATATTATTTTCTATTAATAGAAATAGTTATGTTTTATTAGAATACTAACAATAATTTCTATATTTTACATAAATTAATGTTTTTTTAAATTGATTTTTGTGTCTCTATGTAACAACACTTATGTAAGGCATGATATAGTAAGTTTGGTAGGTATAGATTATCAAAGAGAAAATAATATCTTGTGGTACTGCTTATACGGTAAGATTAGAGTTTTGTCATTAAATCTCCAGCAGAGCGAGTGAAGTGCCTTGTGTGATAGTAATTATGTATGAAGTCTTATCAAGAGCTGATAAGTTTTAATTAAAGAGATTCGTTCTAAAGCTTTATTTTATTTTGAAGCGTACAATAGTTTAGGTATTTTTGAATTATATTCATATATATACAGAATAAGACTCATATATCATAGTTCACATAACTAACATTTTTGTTATTTTTTTAGGTGCCAACACTCAAGGATTGACTTTCGTCACGGCTCGACGAGGTTGCAAGCTTCTCAGCTATGAAGGGTACACCTACAGCTTTAAACACCGTAACGGATTAAGGATTCAGTGGAGATGTTCTAAATACTTCTCCCGCGGGTGTAGAGTGACGGTTGTAACGCTCGGTGACTCTATCGTGTCTATTAACAATACACATAGCCATGAGGCACCTTTATACCTACCATACTACATGTGAAAAGATACTGTTAGAGCACGCCGTTAAGCCTAATTTCCACTTTGATTAATGCGAGTGCAGGTGATTACAGTTTAGTGATAATTACGAGTGATTAGAAGAAATTTGGCGTGCGAGTAGTGTCCAATACTCTTTAACTGCTACGCTTAGTGTAAATAAAAGGATCCATGTAACACGCTAAACACTAGGTAAACACGAAATAAGCATATCCAAATGCACGACACGCTGCCAGAGAAGAGGAAATAGGGTGGCACGCGGTACGTGACCACTCGCAAAAAAATAGAACACGCTCCTAATCATTCAACTTCGCTGATTACTAATCACTCGCACTAATCAGATGTCTATACGTGTTCAGTTCTAATCACTAAACACCTCCATTCACCTGCACTCGCACTAATCAAAATGGCAATTAGCCTTTAGTTTAAACAAGGAGCTTGGTTCATTAAAAGACTCCTATTATACTTGAGTTGCGTTTGCCTAAAATACACCGAGTAATTTAAGGGAAACTGTTGATTTATACTTTTAAAACTATTCTTCTTTAATTTTATAAGAGCGATAATTTGGAAAATAAAAAAAAATTAACACTTCTATTCATTATACTTGAGTTGCGTTTGCCTAAAATACACCGAGTAATTTAAGGGAAACTGTTGATTTATACTTCGGAAACGATTCTTCGATAATTTTAATAATATTTTATTCATTTTTTAATTCATAAGTTACAATCGAGAGCAATGAATCCGAGTTGGATTGTAAATTATTACCTGCAAGACCTCCAACCTATAAAACATTAACTTTGTAAAGTGGCTAACACGCAGTCCTAACCGCAATCCGATTAGATATACTTGGTGAGCTCAGACGATGTGTAAGAAAACAAAACCCCAGCCCGATGACGCTTTGAAGGCATCAGATTTCTCATGGAGGAATTTAAGATATTTTTTTATGTAATGGCAAACAAGCAGACGGGTAACCTGATGGTAAGTGAATACATGGTCGTGGACACCTGCACCTAACAGTCACAAGTGCGCACATAGAGTCCTCCAAACCTAAAAGGAAAGGGGAGTCTGCGGCTCCGGTGACCTCACACACGGTGAAAAACAAAGAAAAAATAGCTTAGCATCGGTTTAATGTGAGGTCGTGGTATGACTCCGGTCGAGCCCATTTGTGCTAAAGCATGGATCTCCCTCGGAAAAACATTCCCCAACATCATATAAGAAATTTTATTGATCAACCAGCTGGTCCCCGCGACTTCGTTTGCGTAGAATTTGAAAAACGCTGCCTTAATGGGTTCGATTACCGGACAAAATTTTATAAGGTTTTTTCTGAGAGAAAAAAATTGCCTATGTTTCTCCTTAGCTAGACAGCTACTTGGTAGTAAAATATTATCAAAATCGGTCCAGCCGCTTTGAAGATTACCCGGAACAAACAGACAGACAGACAATCAAACAAAAAATTTTAAACTAGTTTTTAGGCATAGGTATCGTGCAAACAACCGTGTCAGCATGAAAAAAACCTATTGTTGACGTTACAAACAGACACTTCAAAAATTTAAGTGTCTGTTTGTAATGTCAACATGAATTCATTTGTATAGATTGATTATTTTACCAAGCTGGCATTCTTGTTATCCGATATTTTGAGGTATCCTTATTAATTGTGGTATGATGTGATCCGGATTAATTGCTCTCGAGTTTAAATAACGTTTAATAAAGTAGTAGTAGTTTAAATAGGTAAATAATAAGGTAATAATAAGTTAATTAGTAGTATTAGTTTACATAAAAGAAACTGCGTATAGTTTATTGTATATGTACTAAAATCATACATTATAGAAACAGAAAAGCTAAGTGCGTTTCGGTTTTTTTAGTACACACACTTTTTACGAGCACGCGAGCGTGTTGAAAAGTTTTGTAATTATTTTTAATAGCATTAATATGTATGTAATAAAGATTTATGTTACTTTCAGCTTGTATCTTTTTAATTTTTAGGTAAAAAACTGTTTTTTTTAAATATTATTTCTCTTTCATTGGCTCATTAAGACGCACGTATGAATAAGAGTCAAATTTTCTTACATTTCTCACATACATATTCAGAATAAATACACTCACTGCGATTTTTGTAATTTTGTCTTTAAAAATAAAATAAATAATCTTTCATCCTTTTAATGCATTCTATTCTAGTTATTTATTCTTTTATAATTCTTATAAGAGTGTAATCTTAAATTTAAAGTAATAAACAAAATGAACTTAATTACTAAGTTGCGCAAATTATGTAACAGCAAGTGAATAAATTGTATTGTCTAATTAATAATAAAATGTAGTAGTAAAGCTTAAAATGTATTGCTGATTAAAAGTTATAGCAATAACATGGTCTTATCTGTGTCTAATCCTTAATCGCGAGTTTCACTATCTTCCAACGAAGACAAGGAAAAAAGTTCTCAGAACATTCAGACAACCTTTACTTTAAAAATCCCATCTCTAGTTTTTTTTGTGTTAATATCAAATATTTGGCTAAGTTAATAAACCTAACATCATTTTTACATCAAAATTTAACAAAATAAACCCCAGGCGTAAACCATATTGTCGGTTATTGAGTAACCGGTGATTCTTCGTAGGTATATTTAGTGAATCACAACACATTTACTGAAACACTTATTTTATGATACGTTATTTCTTTATTCACTATTTAAGTGTTGAAAAATTACGTAAATTATTGTAATAGCTCACCATTTTGATAAGCTGTAAACCAGAATTTGTGTCATTGTGTGGTCTTCTTAATAGTTCCTTTTGCATTTCAGCGACTTTCGTAACTCGGCGTGGTACGAAACTATTAAGTTACATGGGTTACACATACAGCGTGATTTATGTCAGTGGATCTAGGACACTGTGGAGGTGTTCCAAGGCTCGTTCCCGATCGTGTAAAGCAACTGCACGAACTATTGATGACGTCATCCATTCTTTGAATCACACACACACACATGAGCCGGAATGCATTTCTAAAATAATTCTAAAGAAGATTTTTAAATAACATTTAAAATAAAATCTAAAATAATAAAATAATATGAAGAGTTTAGGTTATAAGTAAACCAAATAACACACGTATGTCGTAAGAGCCGACTAAGGGCGCAAAACAACGCAGGACAACAGCACTGCAAAAAGAAGGAAAACTTGACACAAATCCTATACCAACCCGTCTGGCCAGCGTGGTATAGTAGGCCAAAACCTACTTTCTAAGGAGAGGCCTATGTCCAGCAGTGGATTATTAAAGGCTGTTGATGTGATGCCTTATCGTATCTCAGTCTTGGGAAAGCATTGGCAGTCCACAGAGAATAATTATAATCATTTCATTCTCACTGTGTGATTTCAATTCAAAGTGTTGTTTAAAAGAAATATGCCGAGTATAATAGTTTTATTAAATATGTTTTTTTTTTGTGATTAAACTGTAATAACTAACAGTTGTAATGAACAATTTTGTCGTAGTATTTTGTGAATATATAAATATATTATAAGGTAGATAAATAGAACTTTCTTTTAATATAAACCATTACCAACATAATATTCGAATGTTTTTAAATTTTATAAATCTTTGATGTAGTTAAAGTAGAAATAGTAAACGGTACTAAACGGGTTTGAATTGACATTACTTTTTTTTATTTGTAGGACTTGTAACGTACATGTCTCGTCGTGGCGGTAAGGTATTATACCACGAAGGTTTTACCTACAGCGTCTGGAACGCAGGATTCGGTGGCAGAAAGAAAATGTGGAGGTGTTCTAAAAAACTTTCCAAAGGCTGTAAAGGAATATTGTACACGGTAGGAGATGAAGTTGTCCAATTCAAGAACTCACACTGCCATGATCCAGAATTCAAAATACATACATAGATAAACGACATTCTTCGTTTAAAAATATAATTTAAAGCCACGTTTTGTTTGCCTGTCTGTGTAGTGACGGATTAAGAATATGGAGTGTCACCCCTATTCGTCCCGTGGGACGTAAGATCCGACTAAGGGAGCAAACTACGCAGGACGAGAAAAGTACTGAAAAGAGAAGGAAAACCCTATACCAACCCGTCTGGCCAGCGTGGTATAGTTGGCCAAAATCTTCTTTGTAACTCCAGCAATGGTCTATTAAAGCCTGTGTTGATGATGATGTTGATGTTTGCCATACATTTGTGTACATATAACTTTTAAAAGTTGGTTTTGGTATTATTGTTGTATAGGAAAACATATTGTAGTATACGTACGATATATGTATAAATATCAACATTATTGGATTTTACAAATAGGTAACTTTTAACTGTGTTTATAATAATATAAAAACTTGTGTAGAGTTCTAAAATAAAAACGGTGGAAATGGTTCAGATGTAGAATATTAGATGCGTTTGATATTGCGCTTTATTAATCAGAATTGATCTTCTCACCTTCTCTTCTCCTCTCTTCTATTAAAGATGACAACACGTAAAGCGTTGTGGTTGAGGCGGTCACCTCGCCACTTTCTGCTGCGCTGAGTATTCTGGGTTCAATGCTCACGAGGGACATTACTTTGTGTGATCCACAAATTGTTGTTCTGAGTCTCGGTGGTGTTCTTTGTGTCCGTTTTATGTATGTTTGTCAAGTCCGCCGCGACACAGGATATATTTCTACTCCGGGAGTTGTCTTTTTTAATAAAGAGAATAAAATGAAGAGAGCTAAACAGTAATCCATTATACTATAGATAAACTGCCGTAAGCTTGGCCCTCCTGATGGTTTGGGGGACGCGGGGCGGGGGTGCATTCAACCAATTAGCTAGTGCGTCGCTGTCCGCCGGCAGTGACTGACGTGAAAGTATGGCTGTACGTGTTATTTTTCTTAAGACTGCTACACACGGTATTATTTTGCAACATGGATAATCTGCCGACTCTGCGACACAAAAAGTTTTAAAACTTGAAGTTCGGCTTACAGAGATTCTACTGTTAAAGTTCTAATAAAGAATATTTATTATTTTACATAATTTTTAAAATGTATCTGAATATAATTTACATGATAAAGATAAGGTGATTTTATTAAAATTATTTTACAGTATTAAATTTTACAATTAATCATAAAAACTTACAATACACTGACATTATAATACGTGGAAATAAATTAAATTTTTATTACATCGTGTGTAGATTAAATCTCAAACAAATAAATCTGAAGATCGAGTTAGTACATCGTGTCATGTATAGCCGAGCGCATCACCCGCCCCGCGTCCCGCAAACCATCAGGAGGGCCAAGCTTACGGCGGTTTAACTATAGCCTGGTGCATTTTAGCATGCTTGAGAAGTCTCTGAAAACCTTATATAAATTTGAGGGTGATTATCTTTGCAGCTAGTTAAAATTACTTTTATGATTTTTTTTTCTTCTTTTTTAAGCCAAAGGGACCTAGGGAATAAGGTAGTGAAGTAAAACCTCCAGTTCCTGAGCATTGGTGGGATGTAACGTTACACATCCGTTTTCAGAAGGCTTAGTGCGAGTTTCTTTCAAATATACTTGATGGTCACGGTGACCGCGTTCGGCGCTGTGATTGGCGTAGATTTCAGCATAGGCCAATTGCAACGCTGGACGCACCGCAACAATCGCAAAAATGTGAAATAAACTCGCACTTGGGCCTCTGATCCAACATTTTTTTCAATGCATCAATACATGTATTGTGTTTGAACTTTCAATGACTAGATGTGTGTGTACGTATAAATTATTTAATTCTTAAACGTCATCATTAAAGTAACAATTTAAAAATATAATGTTCTTTAATTGTCTTCCCTAACATAATTATGTTGCTTTGCAGTTTCTCATAGTGTGCCACTGTGTACACTTCATAGCCAAGGGTTTACATTCGTAAACCCTTGGCTATGAAGTGTGTATCACACTTCATAATTTTATCTTTGACCAGTACTTTTGGGACTATTATATACGTTATTAGAGCGTTCAAAGATCATTTAGAAATCTAGTCTATTTAGCATTTTTTTAAGGCTTGTACTACAAGCCTTAAAAAATACAGCCAGTTCAGGTACTTTCAGGTGTCCTCTATTAAAAGCACAAAACTAAGGGATTCTGCCATTGGTGTTACTTACTATATTTTAATTTAATTTCAGGGTCCGCTGGCCAAAATTTTAAATTTATTTACCGACGCAGTAGCAAATTGTTGTACTCCGAAGGTTACACATACAGTTTCGAGTATTATAGCGGGACGAAAAGTGTTTGGAGGTGCTCCAAAAGGAATACTTGCAAATGTAAGGTAACCGTACATCTTGTGGATAATAAAATCATTTTGGTTCGCAATACGCACAACCATCGGTCAGAATTACAATATTAAAATATATTTACGTAATAAGCACTTTTGTATTCTTTTTTTTGTGTTTCTAAATAAAAAAATGTTTTCTTTTTTCATATTTTTTTTCTTTCAAATTTGGTTTGCTACCATTACCATAAAAAAATATCAGCAACTGATAGCCTATAGCTAAGCCGTCGGACTGTTAAGAAAAAGTTGTAGATATGCTAATACTGACCAGAAATCACATGGCCCGTGGCTTTCCCTAGATGGGCATGAAAAGGCTGGCGGTTTCGGGGTTGTTTTGAGAGGAAACACCACAGACTCCTGGCTCCTATATCCTCAAGGAGCCGGAGTTCCTAAAGGATTTTCCACCCCGTCACCAAAAAAAAGATATGCTAATACTATACAAGGTATTCTGATATTCGTTACGACGTCCCTTACACCCTGTATTTATTTAGGTTTGTTGTAAGATTTGATATGAAAAATAATATAGTGTAAGTCCTATTACTGGTTAGTATTAAAAGCTTTTTTAGAAAACATCAAAAAACTTTTTTTAAGAAATCATGTACTAACTGATATAAAATTTCCACTTTAAACTTAGTATTCTTTTATTTACAAAAAGTAACATGTTTAATCGAGTTCTTAATAAAAAAAAACGGTGGATATATTATATAATATACCTACTTAGTGAAAGAGGTGTACATATTAATGTTGTCTGTTTAAATAAAAATTTTAATGTATCTTTTATTTTCGTCGTTTTCATGATATTTTAGGCAAATATTCACCCACCGTGAAAAAAAATCTAATTAAAACATTTCAATTTAATCTCATACTCTAAAGGATCGACCAAAGTAGTATAATTTTTAAGTAAACGTTATTTTTTTAATTTTACATTAATTTTTATTTTTGTTTATCAATTTTTTGTAGCTTCTCTAAACAGAGTAACGTACAAAATACGGCGAGGTTTCAAATTATTATGTTACAAAGGATTTACCTATAGCTTCAAGTACATCAGTGGAACAAGAAAAATTTGGAAATGCTCTAAACAAACTATCTCAAGGGTGTAGTGTCACCATACACGTAACTGAAGACAAAGTATATTTCATTAAGAATTCACATACCCATGAGCCAGAAATGTAAATTATGGTTACTTGTTTTTGTAACATTTATTTAATGTCGTTAATAGAATTCCTTTATCAATTTTAGCGTTACGTTTATTTTACATAAAATTTTTTTGTTAAGAAAACATCAAAAGCAGTAAGTATCTATAATGCATGTTATACATTGTGAATTTCAATACGACCTTCAAAACTTCAAGAAAAGAGCGTACTCCTTCCTCAAAGTGTTTGTGACTCCTGAGTTGCAGGCGTTCATGGGCGGCGGTAGTCGCTTTCCATCAGGTGACCCGTCTGCTCGTTTGTGATGGCATTTTTTTTAATATAATAAATCGACGAAAGGGGAATATGAAATAATCTTTATTAGGTTACATTCATATGAATACTTTATCAAATATAGGTATTTGTTCTGTTTCGCTTTATAATTTTAAATATCAGTAGGTTTAGTAAGGCTTTCAAAATTCACATTCATATTCTTGTAAAGAAAAACTGGGCAATGCTAACAAAGCACTGGTGAAAGTTCTACTTAACTCAGTTCATGCCGACTGCATTCTCAAATTTATTAATAAGATAGGTAGTCTTATGGCAATGTTTAATATTGTTTATCTAGTAAATTACTTAGGTATTAAATGGTATTGAGCTTCATAAACATTTGTTTTAGCAAAATTTAGATTAAATATCACTGCAAACTTCTATAGAAGGCTCCTTTTTCTTTCATAGGAAGTGTGGCCCCCACATATATTTTACGTCGAGGGAGCAAGCTGTTAAGCTACCAAGGTTTCACATACAGCTACAGCAGCACGTTCTTGGATGACTCGAGATGTGTCTGGAGATGTTCCAAGAGGATTTCTCGCCGTTGTAATGCGACTGTCCATACTATGGACGATAAAATTGTATTCATAAGGCATACACACTCTCACATGGCAGAATTTTAGTTTATCTACAACAATATTTTGTTTACAGTAAACTTTTGCATGACGTATTTGAGGTTTTTAAATTTCCATTGACAATTACGTCTATTCAATCAGCTCCCATTGTTAATACCTAATCTTTTCATACACTCGTTCTTGCCGCGTGCCCAAACCACGTCACCATATCCTTTTCGCTACGTCCTCTAACATACTTTGGTCAATGCGGTGCTCTGAAGAATGTGCAGGTTGAAGTACTAGAGATCGGCTGGCTAGTTGGCTAAACATTAAGTATGTTTATGACAACAGAGCTTCCTCGTCACGTATGTAAGAATAGAAACAGTAGTGGGTTTTTTATAATAATCCTTCCTAGCCCGGTTTTTTTTTTATTTGAAGATTCGAGGTAATATTTTTTTACATAAACAAAATGGAAATCGCATCCCGTTCCTGTATGCTTATGTATGCGGTTGCGGTTTATCAAGAAAGAGAGTGATCCAAGAGGAACGTTAGTACATATAATCATAGCACGCGTGTGAAGCCGGGGCGGCTCGCCAATAGATAATTTGTTATCTTCTACTACTAAATACAGCATCCAATATTCAATGTGGCTATTATTTCGTGTTTTTCTTATAAGTATGTTATATTACTTATAATGTCTGTTTATTAGAATTCTATTCTTAGTTAGTTTTCACCAAAAAATGCTTAAACTAAACAATAAAGATTGTTTTAAACTCAAAACGACATCAAAGAGGCTTTCGTTTTTGAGTTCTTTTGCGAGACTACTTGTTGTAAGACATTATTATATAGTTTTAGATTAATTACAACCAGACAAAGAACAAATGTTTAAATGTCTGTATCACTAATCACTAGACGAATTATTGGGAGTAAAGGAAGTGAGGAATAGTCGACAGTATTGGGAGTGAAACAACAGCAGTTTTTATGGCCCTCAAAAACGAAAGCCTCTTTGATGTCGTTTTGAGTTTAAAACAATCTTCATGAAAAAAATCATTACTCTTTTTATGAAATTTTCCATGACTTTAGGCCATTTCCTGTCATGAGAGCCGTAGGGGCCATTTGCCGGATATTTTATTCCATACTTAATTGGAACATGTCTTCTTTACAATCCAATAAAAATATCACAACTCCTTCATAAAATACGTGTTTTTATTTTAAAATAAAAAAGTGCACTCTTACTGAGACACCCTTTGTGAACTTAACGCTTTTGCCTAATATTTTCCCATCTCAGAAAATGAGCCCTGACTATCAAAGATTTTTTTGGGGTGAAAACTTCTTCAGGAGCGTTGGGCATTTTTGAACAAAAAACAAAAGATTGTATTTTTTGAGATGGGGAAAAAACCATTGAACTTGCGACACTGTTACCGTTACCGATATCTCTGTATATAAGTATCTACATATATTGGCCCCGTTTACACGAGAGGTGAGTTTGGGTTTGAAAAACATTGATATTATAACTATATATAATTTAAACATACATATATTGTGTGTGTGTGTATATTCATGTCGGAACTTTTCGTATCGAACATTTTGCCTGTTACAATAAAAAAAAAAAGTTTTCTTTTCTTTATTCATTCAGGTTCATTAGTACGAAAAAGTTCATCTGCGTTATTAAGTTTCAATGACCTTGTTACTTTTGCCGAAAAAATACTCAATTTTCTTTCGATAGAGGTCCTTACATTTTGTGACTTAAATCGATCTCTGGATAAAAATATAAGTAAAAAAAAATCTGCATTACTAACGAAATGGAATGGATAACACCTAACTAAACTGTATATATTTGTCGGCAAAGTCTAAATAATCTTTTTGTTTCAGATTCACCACGGTACGTGATGAATAAGAAAGGGAAGTATCAACTCATCACAGGCGGATACTCGTTCAATGTTCATACCCTACAAACAAGAAATGATGTTATTAAAACTAGATGGCGCTGCGTGAAGCATAAGAAAGGCTGTCTTGGCGTTGTGCACACTATAAACGATATTATTTTAAAACATATTTGTAATCATAATCATGCACCCGATTTTAATAATTAGAATTAATACTATCTATGGGAAAATGTGTGAAAATATATCTTATATGTAAATTAATGTAGTACGAATATTTAAAAGTGTAGTTTGTTTTCGCAACCAACTTTTGGAAACCACTTGCATTTTAAATTTTAAATACATTGCCTGTTTATTACTGGATATTTATCACATCAATACAATGTAGCTAGCTACTAATTAATAAGTACACACCAATTAAAGCGTCAACTAAATCTTATCTGCAATCTACATGTCATTAGGGAAATCATATCGGGTGTAACTTAAATTTATCACCTTCATCAAATTATTATTGTGTATTTAAGTAAAATGGCAAATGGTTATTAAATTAATGGTATTTGTAGTAATTATAGGTGGTATTTATAAATGTATGTCTTTTTTTTTCAGGTACATACTGAGTGCTGCTTACGTCTTTAGAAGATACATCTTAAAGTCGATATAATATCATCTATTACAAACTAAAAGTAAATAAAAATCCCTAAAGGCCTCCATCGGCACTCAGATGCTTTTTTTGCTGTGGTCAACTGCAGTTTAAACAAGTTTTATTGCGACATTTAAATATATAGATTTACACATGTAGTTAAATATATATAAATGGGCTATTTGACTGTGACAGATGTTTATCTTCCTTACTTAATATTTAATCTCCATTTTCTTTATAAAAAAAAGGAAACCCTACATTTCTACTACAGGATTCAGCCTACTGAATTCCCTTGGTAGTGTTGTAGGGTAGTAAATGTGAATAAAATCGTAATAAATATAAAATGGTTAGCTGGTCACCCATGCCCGATCAATTTTGATCTTAATTGCAGATATCCATAAATGATTTAGGACTCATCCCAATTCCGTCAGGCAGTACTTATATTAACGATTAACATAGTGTTATTGATATATTAATCTTGACGTTCTTAAAAATGTGTTTAGTACATACAATATTGCATCGTTTCATTTCATGTGGAACATAGGTAAATTATGAACTTTCAAAAATTTGTTTTATATTTTACAGAGCCCATATTCCTCAAGTCATTGCGTGGGAAACGCCAAATCAGATTAAACGGCTACAAATACTCGGAACAGAAATTATCACCATTCACTAGCCGATGGTACTGCTCATCCCATCACAGCAAAGGATGCAAGGCGATGTTGAAGACCATTGATGACGCTATCGTGCAAAGTGACATCAAACATATTCATGATATCTCCCTGAGAAAATCATATGCTACGCTTATAAAATAAGGTTAACCGTAAAATAAAATAAGGATTCGTAATTATAAGTTTAAAAATGTATGTTGTAGGTAAGAACGTTAATAGTATTTTGCTGCTAATACCCGGTGTAGCTATTTGAAAGTGCTAGAACTACTTTTTATTTGTGTGTTTCTGAACACAAAGAAAACTAACGCTTATAATGAAATACACTTTGTTAACGAATGAGCATAAGCCATTATTACGACACGCAGGTACCTACCTAATTTTATTAAACAATAATTATAATATAAAATCTTGTACTTGAGGTGCCATCTAGTGACAGCTTATGCAACTGTTTACTATTCGTATGCATTATTGTATGGTCTGTTGCAGATTCAACGAAGGGTATCTAACATAATATAGTTGGACACGTTAGCACTAAAGTTATTCTCAAACTCTAATTTTTTTTTTGAGTAGGCCTTGTTACAGTCTACTTTTAGTAGTACAATTAATAAAATAATAATCCAATTAAAAAAAAAGAGACACTAGAATGAGCTGTGAATGTAACAGGGCTGAAATTACTCTGATGACCTAGTGAAAGGTCATAAAATTCACATAAATACATTTATATCCCTAGTGCAACGCGGAACATACGTAGGTACTTGAACCAGTCTGCCGTCACCAGCCGGGCTTATAACTAAAGCTATTTAATTTACGAACAGTATTACATAGGTACTATTCGAAAATTACTCCTTAGGAATTTACAGTTTATTTTAAGACCATCACAATATACAAATAAAATACATACAATACATTACAATACAATAATAAAATAAATACATAAAAAAAATTATCTCTCTTTTCATTTATTATGAATTGCCTTTGTGAAAATATAGTAAAAGAGCAAAAGGATTATTTGTGTAATGTTTTTATTTTCTTGTTTCTCTTTGAATGAAATACAGTATTCCGTTTATTTAAATGTTTGTGGAAAAATGTATTTTTTTATCATGTACCACCCATTTTTTTAAATTATGGTAATAATGTTTGAAATATTGTGTAAAGTTAGGAAAATAAGATACCAGTGAAAGTGATGTTTTTGATTTATATTTGAACCTTAGTAAAATATAACTTTTAAGTTGATTTCTAATAGAAAACACATTCCGTCGCGGAGTATTATTGCGGAGTCTTCTGGTGTAACATAGAAAATATAAAGTGAAACACCGACTATACCTCGTCATGTAAGCCTATATTAAGTAGCCAGTTTCCCCTTACATCAGAGGCTACATAATATTAATAATTTGAAAAGCTTTATTAGCTTTATAATCGTGTCTATCACTCTCCCATTGTTTACTCAAGGCAATTCATTTTGCACGCACAGCGCCATCTTAACGATCGATGGGCAAAGAATTTGAGGCCTCTCCCTACATGTTTCTGCCGCCACCGTAGCAATAATTGAGGAGCTCTGGAGCTACCTATAAAGATAGATTAGAATAATGACAATATTTTACGTGTTGGTGGACATGTTTAATGAGTTCGTTAGGAATATAGATCAGTTTACACAAATCAAACATTTAGGGTCAAACAATTGACTTGTATACGTTAGCCTATGGGTAGTATACGTCAGCGAGTAACAGGTATAATGTCTTCACTTTCAGGACCGATAGTCTTCATGACTCCTCGTGGGAAACACCAATTATACTACAATGGCTTCAAATACTCGTGTCGCAATCGTTACGAAGGAAAATCCGACGCACGCTGGTACTGTTCCTCACACCATTCTAAAGGATGCAGGGCTTCTGTCAGAACAATAGATTTCAAAATAGTGTGTATCTCCGAAATACACAATCACGAGCCCGCCTTATTAAGTTGGGCACAAAAATTCAATTTGAATAAAAATTGATATTGTGCTTGTGATTTTGTACTTTTTTGTTTTGGTAATGTTCTTCTGTAAAATTGTTACTTAAAATAGTTTGGCGGTGGAATGATTAAGTGCCAATATTTAATTTGTTAAAAATCTAAGAGAGAGATACGATAGAGATACCTCTCTTTATTTTTCTACTTATTTTTGTAGTCCATATAAAAGAAAATGTGTATGTGCCACGTACGTTTGTAAGTTGTATTTGTGCGACGAAAAACCGCTCGGTGACTTTTTCTATTCAATTGCCTAATTATTAACATTTACCCTGATTGAGAAAAATTAAACATATTTATTTTAAAAAAGTAAGTAGAGACCCCGCATTTAAATACTGGTATCATGGGCAATAATTCATACCTGTCAGGGGTATTTTATAGTTTTATACATACTGTACTTACACCTCTTACTATTACATAATTATATACTTAAGAAGTGCAATAATATTAATTAACTTATTGACTAATATATAATTTCTGAGTCAATTATTATTTATTTTTATGTAAATAATAGAAAACGTTCACGTTTTTTTATGCATTATTAGATACGCCGCGTCGTTATATGTATATATTTATTGTCTGTTACATACTGTGGTACTAAAAGTCATAATAATAAGGGGTAAAAGACAAGGATGTCTTTAGTAATTAGTGAATGATAAATATATTATATTCATACTTTTATTAACGTTTAACAATAATAACCATTTTGATTTTTGTGATATTAAAACTAAGAAAAATTCGAAGTTACGCTGCAAGGCATGCTAATTATTAACGCTAGGGTGACTTATCGAATTGTGTTTTAAAGCAACTAAAACCAGCATAAACAACTACCTCACTGATTTATAAGTCAATAGCAATATAATGGTAATAAAACAACTATTTTTATTCATTCCAAATAATAATATTGTCCATTGAAACTTATATTATGAACTTTCAAAGGCTTAGTGATATATCTGTTAAGTTGGTATCTGGTTAACTAGTTATTTATGTTAATTCTTATTCTCTCATATTAACTATAGCAAAATAAAAAGGGTTGATTTTTAGTTAGTTTTTTATTTAATTACTGATTACAGAACCACTAGTGTAATGTTATTGGGCCACCGCGTAACAGCGCTTTTATTTTATAATGTTTCTTTAAAACCAACCCTTATCACAGCGGTAAGAAAACAGGAATATTTTTTACAGAACATTTTTTTATTCACAAATAGGAACTGCGGATAGCTTTAGAAACAACGATATTAAACAAAAATAGAATCGCGAAAAACAACAATTCAATTTAGTAGTACTGAGCTATTCACTAGTACCTACTAAACATTTTTTTTTATGTTAGAGGGGGCAGACGAGCAGACGGGTCACCTGATGGAAAGTAACCATCGTAACACAATATTAAATCAAG
Source organism: Arctia plantaginis (assembly GCA_902825455.1). Taxonomy (NCBI): domain Eukaryota; kingdom Metazoa; phylum Arthropoda; class Insecta; order Lepidoptera; family Erebidae; genus Arctia; species Arctia plantaginis. The sequence goes on along the minus strand of CADEBD010000348.1, from coordinate 906,900 downwards.
GTTTTAAATAAATTTACTCATTCAAGTATTTCTCGCCTGTACATTTACAAAAAAATCCTTTCACGCAGGCAAGTATATGGTTACGCATTTCTTTAAAAAATGTATGTTCTAAAAACGAACCTACATCTTTTTTCGCTTCAGCCATAGTTGTCTGAAAACCTGTACTAGATGTAATCTGGCGATGTACTAATTTAGCTCAAAGTTTACTTGATAGCCTGTGGTTTCCTACATATTTTTTTGCTTCAGCCGTAATTGTCAGAAAATCTGTACTAAACGTTATCAGGCTATGTACTAATTTAGCTTAAAGTTTACTTGCTGGCCTGTGGTTTCAGAAGAGTGCTTTGATGTTCAATATTTACCGTGGGAGTGTCAACCATAGGCCACGGAATGATACTACGGCCTTACAGTAAACGGGTGTTAATTAGTTCTTTCATTGCTTTTGTCCGAGTGGTGAGGTTACTGGAGCCCCAACACCCTTCAACTGATTCTGGGGGAAAGGACTGAAAGGGCGGCAAGACAATTGTGACTCTTGAGTTGCACTTGTTCATGGGCGTCGGTAGTCCTTACCGTCAGGTGACCCGTCTACACGTTTCTCCCCTCTATAACAAAGAAAAAAAGCAGACTCTGTAAGCGGACGCGTAACCAATATGAGACCGTCAAAACAGAACACCTATTATAACATTGATGAAATGAACGTTTATTTTAATTGATATTTTTTCAGGAGAATTCATTACGTCTCGTCGTGGAAAACGCATGATAAAACTAAACGGGTTCACTTACTACCTCGCTCGTAACTGTGGCTCTAAATCAAGATGGCCATGTTCCACACATCACCGTCACGGGTGTAGAGCGGCGATTAAAACAATAGATGATGTCATCGTTTCGTATAATGAACAGCATAATCACGAGAGGTCAGCTCCTGACTCCAGTTGGGAATTCACGAAGTAGAAACTAAAGAAGTTAAGAAGTGCTGCATCTCCAAAAGATTGCTCTGTCTTCTTATTCCTTTCATCTTTAAGTGGGTATATTCATAATATAAACTGATTTAATCGTATTGCAACAAAGAAATATTAGGTCTATAGAGTTGGAGATTTTTAAACCAGCATTTTTAGATTTAATTGTCTGTGGGTTGGTGCGCAATTCGAAATTCAAATAAATTTTATTTGAAAGCCAAGTTATTTTAATTTAAAATTCAGTCGTTTGTTTTAGATAGTCTTTTCTTTTTGTGAAATTGTGGTAGTTTGGCGCCATGAATAAATTGAAAATTCTTACAATTTTTTAATATGAGTTCCTACGTGGAAATGCCGCTGCGCAAATAACACGAAACATTAACAAAGTGTACGGACCTAACACTAAAGACGGTCCAATATTAGTTCAATCGTTTTAGATCTGGCAATTTTAAGTTAAAGTACGAGCCTCGCGGTCAGCCGGCAACTATAGTCGACAACGACAAATTTAAGCCGATAGTGGTAACGAATCCAGCTCAATCTACGGCTGAGCTTGCTACGGGCTTTGGGGTTACTGTCAAAACAACATTGAATCCTTTGCATGAAATCGGAAAGATAAAAAAGCTAGATGTGTGAGTATGAGCCACATGAACTAAGCGACCATCAGCGAGACTTACGCGTTGAAGCATGCATAGCACTACTGAATCGGCATCTAAATGTGAGAATTTCGAATTGAATTGTTACCTGCGATAAAATATGGATCCTGTATAACAACCGTAAGCGTTCGTCTCAGTAGGTGGACCCTAATCAGTGCGCTAAAAAAAACGATTAACCAAAGGAAGATAATCTCAAAACTTCATAGGTAAAGACCTATTAATTATTTCAAAAAACCATTTTTAATTCTTCTATTGTGACTGGTAAGAACTCATTTATCCTACGTCATTGGTTTGTTTGAACTATTCAGCCTAAGGGTCTCAAAAGTTAGATTAAAAAATTGATGTATTATATTCTATGGAGGATCCTGAAAGAATTAATATATTGCAGGTTTGGGTGTATACTTTCGACAATTGTTAAACGTGCATACGATAGTCATTGTTACCGACTGTGATTTACTATTAAGATTATTTATCACAGAGCAATTGTCCTCTTTCCACAAAAATGGTGAGGAAATAAGCGGGCTGTGTATATGGAGATCCTACTTCAGTACGTTGTCACGGGCTAAGAAGACCTTAATTACAATTTCCAATACGCTTAAATGCTCTTTTAATACGCGTACGATGGTGATGTACACACGGCAATCGGTTTGCACGTAAAACGTTTAGAAATCTATCTATTTAGAAATCCTATTACGTAACCCGTTACGTAATAGGATTTCTAAATAAGTATCTAAATAAGTGTTCCCGGTGCACCCAAAAAAAAAAAAAAAGGTGCATATGCGAATGAATTCTGATTTATAAAAAGGGTTATTAATATTTATCTATAATTACGTTACGATTACTTTTTAAATTCTCGAAAATAACTACATTGTAAAAAACAACAAAATAAAAAATGTCGTTTCACTCGTAATATTGCCATTAAACACCTAAAAATCCCGTTATCATTTTTATTTTAATACTAGCTGTACCGTGCCTCGCTTCGCTGCGACACTTTGAGCTTGCATTGATGAGAAACGTGGAATATAAGTGATGCCAAAAATACATATTAACCACCTTTGAAGCGTGTTGTATATCGTGTCAAAATTTAAGCTTAATCGGTGTAAAACGTTTTGTGTTTTTGAAGCGTACACAAACCTTTTTTATATTTAGATTGAAATTGTCTTCAGTTGAGAGATGATGAAGATATTTTTATCAATCGATACACTACGCAAATAATATGTAGGCAGAGAAAGTAATGAACATCAATGGATGTATTAAGAAGATCGAGGCAGTGGCTTCGTAAGATGCGAGAAACATAATACAAAAGTATAAAGTAATTTAGTTTCATAGGTAAATATTTTGATCAAACTCCGTCAAAAATAATTGAGTTCGAAACATGTTCAAAGTTGCTATTCTATTATCAGTAGTTTTAAAATCAAATATATAAAGTTTATAAAACATTCAAATATTTAGTATTCAAAATTGACGTTTCTAGTTTTTTTTTTCAGTTCGTTTCGTCGTCTCCCAAAGAGGAAAACGAATGATACAGTTGAAGGGATATAGGTACTCATCGCTACCTTCTAGAAGTCCGAGAGTACGGTGGAGGTGCTCCACCCACTCGCCTCATGGTTGCCATGCCCATATATACACATTGGACGACGTGGTCCTGAAAGTTAATGATGAACACATTCACCCACCCCAAACACTCGTGAAGAAGCGTAGCTACACTCATAGCTAAAATACTGCCAGTTTCAACTAGCAGTACTGTTGAGGAATAGCAACTATGTAAATATTCACATACAATAGTGTGAATGGCAAATTGCTAAATGTACAGTGTGTGATTCTGGTCTAATTTTTGTGATTATAAATTATGTGTCTAATTCTTGGTATTTTATTTATTTTAAAAATGTATTGTACATTTTGTGTTGTATTGTATGTAAATGTAAATGTAAATGTGTAAAAGCAAATTATACTCACACGTACAGAATGGTTGTTAAAGTTTTAGATGTTGAATAGTATGGTATACAATAAAAAGATGCAATTCTCAGTACGTAGTACACAGTATTTAGCACTAAATTGTTAAAGCATAATACGAAGTAATGGTCAAATAATATAAAAAGTGATAACACATTACACGAAAGTAAAAGGAAAGCCTAAGTCAATGCGCAGAAGCCTGAACCAAATAAATAATCTCAATCTTTACATACAGAATATTGTTTAAGGGTTTTCGGTAATCGCTACCTATCATATAAACTAACTAACTAACTAAACTTGTGCTAGTTAGTATATTAAATATAAGACTCCGTTCACGTCATGCCAGAGGTGATAAGGCCTTTTAATAAGCATTCTTACCCTGCCAGATCAGACTAGACTGCTGACTAAGGCTTACGGCGGGTTTAGGTGGTGTAAAGGCATACCTTGACACTGCCTGTAAGCCACCCTTCACAAATAAAATGTGTGCTGGACGCTTCACTTCTAACACAATCTCCTCTAAATTAAAAAAAAAGCTATACCATACCATACAATATTTAACAACAAATAATTGGTCATGTTCTATCACCGCTTCATTAAATAAATGTTATCAAAAAAGGAACGTATATTTTCAGCACGATTTATCATCTCTCAAAAAGGCAAACGCATGGTACAAATAAGAGGCTACACATACTCGGCAATACATTCAAGAACTACGAAAATAAGGTGGCGGTGTTCCACTCACTTGAAAAAAGGATGTTATGCCCACATTTATACAGTGGATAATGTGCTTACTGCTGTTTACGATGAACATAATCATCCTCCACAATTCAGAAATATAATATTATAAAATTAATTACCATTGTTTTGTAAGGACGGTAGTATTGTCAGTTATGGTGTGAAATTTGGTCAACATCGCGGATGATTACGTAACTGGGGTACCCTCTCCCCTGGGATCGAAAGCCAACTAGTACAACTAGTAGTCATTCTTCTGGATGGATATCATCGTCAACATGAATACCATGGCAGAATATGAACAGAGACCTCAGAGCATGTAAATACGAGATACTTGAAAAAAATTACATAATTATTTTAGATTAGGTGGTTTTGTTCAAGTCAGTTATTCTTACAGAAACTCTAAAGGTGCTCGTAAAATGTATAACAATATAAATTATTTATTAATATTATATTACAGACGTTTTTTATATCAATTCGTACAATCGACAAATCGTTTTTTTTTTGGTATTATAAAATAATTTCCCTGTTGAAATACGAGTTTATCTTTTACATCATCATCGCCCTCCTCCCTTATTCATTTTATTTGTGGTCTGCGCAATTCATTACATTGCAAAGGGTTAACAAGACCTTATAAAAACCGACGTTACGTTACGTTACGTATACTTTTGTTACTTTTCACAGAGTGAGTTACTAGAGCCCAAACTTCCCCTTTTCTTTTGCTGTGCGGAAATCCCCTCGGATACCACCCATTGGTGGGATGGTTATGTCAGTTTTGAACCGACCAAAAACCGCACGCCGTCTTGGGTACCAGTTGCCAGGGAACCAGGTGTACCCTAGAAAGGAAGCTCAAACCTCTCCTGATGCTGGGGGGGGGGGGGAGAGACTCAAAGGCGACAAAGCACTTGTGGCTCTTGAGATGCAGGTGTTCATGGGCGACGGTAGTCACTTATCATTAGGTGACCCGCCTGCTCTTTTGCCCCATATGCCATAAAAATGGGTGAGGAAAACACGTAAGGTGTGGGATACTACAGATATGTGATGAATATCGCTGGTCGATACCTGTATGTTCGTCCTATGATTGGAGACCCATAAGGACAGTGATATGAGTTAATTTTGTTTATGTTTATTCTTATTTTTATTATTTACAATTTAAGGAAAATATCACCATCTTTTATCTTGTAAGGTGTAAAATGTAAGGTGTTTTAAAGATTCTTTAGAACAGTATATCTTTAAAATACTTTTTTTGGAATAGCAAAATAAGCAATTTTCTCGATGAGTAATTTGCTTAATATTAGTTTTTAAATTTAAACACATACTTTACATTTCCTGTAATGTAGGTAATAGGGGTTGAAAATATGCAGTTACCTGTGAAATTATTTACAGGTTAAAGCATAGCTGGCTTAAAAATTACACTTAGTAAATAGGAATTCTTCGTAAATCATAATTATAAAATTTATTTTCAGCACATTTTATTATCTCTAGAAAGGGCAGAAGAATGATAGAGATCAATGGATACACTTACGCCGCAATTCCTTCTAAAAGCTTGAAGAAGAGGTGGAGATGTTCTACTCACATGAAAAAGGGCTGCCGAAGCTTCATTATAACTTTAGACGATACTGTCATTGCAGGTTGTGATAGGCATAATCACCCATCACCGTTGGCAGACAGAAAGGAACTGTTGTTTAATTTTGTCAATGAATAAGTACCCAGAGGAAATAAAAATTGTTTCATCACTGTCCTTTAATTTTATACATATTTAATTTAAAAAAAGTCCTTTACATTTTTCTACATAAGACGGCTGAATGACGTACTGAATGATGTATGACGTAGACTCCATTTAGAGGACGGCGCTGACCGTGCGTCGATTGCATCTTTTTTTTGGCAAGAGTCCTTGGGAGTAACTCGCGTTGTCAACAGTTCAACTCAAGTTCGATGCAAATGGACTTTATTATAAAATAGTTAAACTAAAAACCAAAAAAAATGGTCCTTTCAATTCGGATTTATTTACTGTATTTCTTTAAAAAAAACTACGAGATCTATATGTAATGAAATGTCATGCTATGTGAAATGATATACGGACTTATAATTATTTAGCCGAATGCTTTTATAAAAATCATGTTTTCAAGTTATTTCATTTAGATGGATCGTTTTATTTATCATGTGTGTAAATGACGACTGGATGGCGTAGTGGTTTGCGTAACGGACTGCTATTCCAAAGGTCGCGGGTTCGATTCCCGCTCAAGTCAAACATTTGTGTGCATGAACATTTGGTGTTTGATTTGGTCTGGGTGTTTCTATGTATAATATGTATGTATTTACAAAAAAAAAAAGTATAAATGTATTTATATCAGTTGTCTAGTACCCATAGTACAAGCTCTGCTTAGTTTGGGACTAGATGGCGTTGTGTGTATGTGGTAGAATATAAAAAAAAAAAAAAAAAAAAACAGCGTGCTGCATGAACGGCAAACCTTTAACCTTATAACGTCTCTTTTATATAAAAACGACTGAATGACTTGAACAAAATGCTTCATCTTGGTGACGCGTGTAAGCGGCTCCTTTTAAGTACTTTTCACCGAGTGAGTTACTAGAGCCCAAACTTTCCCTTTTTTTTGCTGTGCTGAAATCCCCTCGGATGCTACCGGTGGCTATGTCAGACTCGAATCGACTAAAAACCGCACGCCCTCTCGGGTACCAGTAGTCGGGGAACCAGGTGTACCCTAGAAAGGAAATCCCTGGTACCCCTACGTACGAGTACCTCGGGTCATCTACGGCATGTAGATGACCCCCTCCTGGCCTATTAAGTACCTACATGCTGTAGAAATACCTTGTGGTGACTGATAAATATATTGTGGTGAAATGTCTGCAAGAAGAGCTCTTTTTATTTTTATTCTTCTTCTATTATCTCTTTTTATTAAATGGTAGAAGATGAGAAGACCGATGAAGGTGTTCACACAAAGTTATGATTGAATAAATGAAAATGAGCAGCCACAATGAGAGGTATTTTATCCTGGTGGTAATAGGGCCATCATCATTATTTTAGTTGCGGACATTGGGGTTACATATATGTCTACTATAATGGCAATACCAACAATATAGTATAAAAAGCGTTGTGTGGAATAATACTTTCCGAATTTTCTTCAAACTATTTGGAGAATTTTTGTAGTGTAATAAATTATTTTCATTAATAATTGGAAACATGATGTTCTTCTTAAAATTTGTTCTAAACAGTTTATTGTTTTGATAATAATTTCCTAGAAACTACCTTTTCTAGCAATCTTTTAAAACTGTGAATCATGCTTCAACGCAAAACACAAAATTATTAATCATAAATGTTTTTTTTGTTATAAAAATTGTTAAGCATAAACGATTAATTACGTTAAGACCATCCGGTGTTGTGTGTACATCTAATAAAAGACTTTGCATTATTTCAGGTTTTCGTTTCATCGTTTCTCGAAGAGGAAGACAACTTATTCAACTTAACAGATACACGTACTCAGCAAGACCGGCCAGAGGTCGGAAGGTCAGGTGGAGATGTTCTACGCACTCGCCGGTTGGCTGCCATGCTCACGTTTATACTCTTGACGATCAAGTGATCGTCGTTGATGGAGACCACAACCACCCTCCACCTAGGTGATGAAGAGTAAAAAGAATATAAATAAGTACTTAAAAGTTGTGTGTATATATGTTACACTATAAGGTACCGTACCTTATAGTGTAACATATACTTACTTAATAAGTATAACTTACTTTAATAAGTATTAGTTTAGAAAAATGCTTTTCTTTCAAGTTCATATAAAATTATATAAACAAACGTTCATTTAGTAAAGATTTTTATGATAATTTATATGTACGGGAATTAAAGTGATTACGTGAAACTATATATATAGGTATATAGTTGTACATCTTGAAACGCGAAAGTTTAAAAGTTTTTATGTTGATGTTATTATCTTATGCTCTCATTAATCTTACGATGCAATTAGATAATTAGGACTATGTAAAAAAAAATGTCCAATATTTGGAAAGACATTAAAGTACAATACTTTAAAGGTCATATTTTTTCCTGGACTGAACACTTTTAAAAACAGATCTTATTTACATGTTATGTAAAACAAATATATAGTTATATTAATTAGTTCAGGGTAGGGTTATTACTTTTATTTTTAGTCACACTTTTCAAGAGTTCAGTATAATTTATCTAATTATTCAGCTGTCTAACAATAAAAAATGTTCTGTGGATCTTTACCCTTATAAGATATGGTGTTTTAATTTTTTACTTAACCTGTTTGCAATTGCACTTATTTATTGTAATAAAATGTAAAATGTGTGTTTTTAATACGATATGTTTTTGTTTTATTTCAGGTGATATTGTTATTTGAAAAAATATAATAATACCCTGAATTATATGTTATCTATTAAAATATATTACCAATCTCTTTTATTCCTTTTTTGACGAATTTCAACCTCATTTTTCCAAGTTCTAGTTCAAGTAATGCATGTGAACGCTCGTCTGATAGAACCCTGTTTGTGTTATTTGCACGAAACTCTAAATTAAAAAAAAAAAAAAAATAACAACAACAAACCCAATTCCAAAATAGTTTTTGAATCAATTTTTTATATAGCGTTTAACTTTTGTAACATTATAAACAAAATGGAAAACAACAAGTCACAAATAATCACCATAAAATATACTTCAGTAGAAACATGTTTCTAGCTTAAAAGATGACAACATATTTCTATCTGTATTTGTATTCATAATACTGATCTTTCAATGCACTGTCAAGAAAGTTTGACAAATTTAATTCATCGTGATAATTGCCGAGCAGGAGCGTCAGCAATTAGCAGATATTAAGGAGCCTCTTCTTCCTAGGTATTGTTACAATATACCCTGAATAATGAAATTGACAGGCTTTACTGGCCTGATATCTACGGGGGCCCTATTCTGTCAGATTTCACTCGTAATATAATTGAACTCACTTTGGAAATGATGTTGTTGATGATGATCTATTTTGAAGTCTATAAATAGTTTCAAATCACAAGTAAAATTATTTCTTAATGTTGTGTACCGTGTCGTGGTTTATATCTATATTTAATTTTAACATTGAACTTTCTTTTGATTACAGATTTATTAGGAATGCAAATGCGGGACAGATTTTTATATGAAATATATCAAAGCGAAAACCGCAAGTCGTCTCACTACAAGGTATTGACAAGAGAAAAATATATAAATTTGATTGAGCAGGTTGAGGAGGCTGAACTTGCTGAGAAGAAGACTCCAATGCAATATAGACGGCTGAAGCGATTCGGTGTGATCAATATTGGGAATGAAAAGAAACTCGTTGCTAGAGGAGATGGAAATTTAAGGTATTTTTTACCAGCGGATGAGCTATTTGATGTGATTGATGGGATCCATGATGCTATTGGTCATGCTGGTCGCGACAAAATGTTGGCTGAAGCGACACAGAGCTTTGCAAATATCACCAAAGAAATGGTATGTTTATACTTATCGATGTGTGAGATTTGTCATCAGCGGAAAGTTAAAAAAAGTAGCTTTTAATCACGAGACTATTTAGATTTCGCGTTTATTTAGAGAACAGATACATAATACACATGTAAACCATGATCAGTGATATTAATATTGGTGTTATTAATAGTATTCACGTAAACGTGTGTTTTTGTCAAGAGAAGTGAAATAATATATACTGTAAACTATTTTATTATAATATGTGTGTTCTACCAACTTATTATTATTTATTTATTTGTAGTTTGAATGTAATTGCCACATATGAGTATATTTTTATATGTGTACCTGCAATTCCGATGTACCTATCCTACTTTCCAAAAAATGTAATCTATAAGATACATAATATAGAGTTGTTGTTTAATAAAGGCTCTGTACGAAAATGTGCATTAAATTAAATGTGTAAGGAAAATCCAGTTATTTAAACCTTTCCGAAAATATCTACAGAATAATCATAAACGGGGGATTTTTTTATAGATTTATTTAGTACCAGTAAAATAGCTGTACTAATAAAATTGTTTATTTGTTTTATTTATATATTTTATTGAAATTAACATAATAAATATTATAATGAGACCCAGCTATTGAAATCACTGGAAACGATAGACTATGAGAGTGTAATAGAATATTAAAGATCAGAATATCGAGATCCTGTAGAGTTAAAACCTAAGCGTAAACTCAACCATCCAAGAACGCTTGGAGACACAAGGAACGAAAACTGGGCAGAGAGAGAGAGACGTTGTAGTGACGTCACACAGAAAAAAGTTCTTGAGATATTTTACAGCTTAACTTAATTATGCATTGCTTTACATTGAGTAGTTTATAACTGAATGGTTTGGCATGTAAAGAGTTGCGACATATTCTTAATCCTATATTTATTTTTATTACACTGTCAGTTATGTCAGTTATGTATTATAGCGATTGATGTTTTTAATCTGATTTTTATACAAAAGTATACTTACTTTCATAGCTCAGCAGTTCTTCATTGTGAACAGACGTATTTATAAATTAATAATAAAATAGCAAATAATTTACCTAAATCGTGACCTCGTTTTCACCGACAACTGGTTTTAACGGCCACTGTGTCAAGTGCTTAGTACATAATGTTGTGTAAATTGGAAATAATGTTCTATAATTAGAATAGACTTTATATTTAATAATGGACGTAGTCCATTTTACAGGAGTAACAGGATCGCCTGCACAAGGCCGCCGCCATATGACATAGAGTACACCATTGATGAATCGTCCAAACATACATTCGGAACATAATTTGGCGATATGTTTAAAAAGAGTGCATACAATCATATACCAAAGACAAGCTTGAGTTCCGTGGCTATTTATCAAAATGATAAAAGCAAATCAAGGGATGATACCAAGTCATTAGTGCAAAAAAATATCTGCCAAGGGAGATATTAAAAATTTATTACAATTTGTTCTATTATATCTAATAATATAGTTCTAATAATTATTAAATTTAAATGCAAAGTGTTACGCTGTGTTTAAACTTGAAACCTAATTTTAAGCCATACAACCAAGTTTACTTTATGGAAAAAAGGTTACCTGAGAAATCTCTGCAATAAGATGTGTAGAAACGCACAACGCCAACATATCCACTCTTCCGTAGAAAACGGAGATCCAGCAAAAGTCTGGAAATTTCTAAGAACATTGGGAGTCGGGAGGTCTCGCCAAGAGCCTATTCCCAAAAATGTCAACATTGACTTACTCAATAAACATTTCTCTGCCTCGTCTGACATTAGTGACAGTACAAAAGCTAATACTCTTAGATATATTTCTACTACCCCAACTCCCAACTATCCACCTCTCGTCTTTGATCAGTTGTCCGCTTGTGATGTTAGGAAGACCATTCTGGCGATCTCATCCAACGCAGTGGGAAGTGACTGCATCAGCCGAAATATGATTATACCTATCCTTGACGAAATTCTACTTATCCTATGCAATATCCTTAATCACTCCGTCACAAGCGGTGTTTTTCCATCTGCATGGAAAGATGCCCAAGTAATCCCTCTTCCAAAAAAAACTAAACCCTCTTCATTTTCTGACTATCGGCCCATATCTATTTTACCTTTCCTATCCAAAGTACTTGAACGCCTCATCCACTCTCAACTGACTAACTTTCTCTCCAAAAATGCTCTACTGAACCCCTTCCAATCCGGATTTCGTCCTGGCCATAGCACTACTTCTGCGCTGGTACACATTACAGACAGCATCAGACTAGGCATGGATAGTGGAAAGATCACAGTTCTCACCTTACTTGATTTTAGCAATGCCTTCAATACTGTGGATTTTCACATTCTGCTTGGCATACTACGGTCTCTTAACATATCTCCAAGGACAATTGATTGGTTTCAAAGTTACCTGTCTGGTCGCCGGCAACGGATTTGCATTGATGACTCCATGTCCTCTTGGTGCAGTATTTCTGCTGGTGTACCGCAGGGTGGCGTTCTATCTCCTTTACTCTTCGCTGTTTTTATAAACTCAATCTCTAATCAACTAAGTTCCTTCTACCACCTTTATGCAGATGATTTGCAAATATATACACAAGCTCCGATTAACATGTTATCGGATGCATTCAACATAATTAACGCTGACCTTCAACGCATTGGCGAGTGGAGTTATAACTATGGACTTATGATTAATCCTAAGAAGACACAGGTGTGTGTTATCGGCAGCCCCAGGCTGATCTCAAAAGTTAACTGGACTCTACTGCCCCAAATTCAGTTCGGTGGCACAACTCTTGAGATAAGCACTACTGTAAAAAATTTAGGGATCTACATAGACAACACTTTGTCATGGGGTCCACAGATGCAAGAGGTCAGTCGTAGGATATTTGCTTCAGCCGGTTCTCTTCGAAGACTACGCAAATTCCTTCCAACTGCAACTAGGGTTGCGCTTGCACAAGCACTTCTCCTCCCAATTCTCGACTATGCCGATGTCAGCTATCTGAATCTCACTGAAGCACAACTCGATAAGCTTGAGCGACTACAAAATATGTGATAATATAATTCCGTCAAATGCTCAAGTGGCTTCCAATTCGCTCTCGCCGGAATACTCATATCCTTATTTTCCTTTACAACATTTTGTTTAATCCCAAAACCCCTTTCTACCTCAAAGAACGATTCAAGTTCCTTAATGACACACACGAAAAATGTCTGCGGTCATCCGTAAGTTTACAACTGGAGATGCCACTGCATTCCACCAAATTTTATGACCAATCCTTCACTGTTGAAGCTGTGCGCTTGTGGAATGCACTGCCGCTTAACATCAGGCAGGCGCAAACATTAAATAGATTCAAGAAAATGGTACAGGAATTTTATTCACCTTAAGAGTCCATCACGCTTGAGGGTGTAACGAAACTGTTTCTCTTTTCTATATGTTTATTCATTTAAGAATGCGTATATATATATGTATGTGTATATGTATATCTGCTGGTATAGTATGTGGGTACTTATATATATGTAGGTTTATTTATTGTGATATGCATTGTAGATGTAAGTATAAAAAATTGTAAATGTTTGTAGATGACATGATATGTGTAGTATATGTAATATGTATAGTGGATAATGGTAAACAAATAGTAGGTTCACAACAATTCAACTACTACTGTCTCTCTGCAACTTTTGATCCATCCTAAGGTTGCCTGGAAGAAATTGCATTTAGCAATAAGGCCGCCCTTTGTACACTCGATATTTGATCGTTGTGTTCCTTTCTTGAAACTCTGTAATTTAGTGTGCAAATAAAGAGTTATCTATCTATCTATCTATCTATCTATCTATTTACCTCCAAACAAAACAAGAACTGGAATACACATCATACATTTCTACACACACACATACTTAAATAAACAGACTGAATATCTAACACACGCACGCTCCCTTTGCTAGTTTGTTATTTAGTGTAAAGAGTATGTAGCTATTTAGTGGCCAGAGCGAGAAACCACTGAAGACTCAAAGCGTAGGTTCGTATCTAGTTTGAGGGTCAGAGGCAACCCGTCCCTTGCCCAATGTAACTAATGTGTGTACTTTAATATATTTCAAGCAGACAATAGGCACTAATTTAGTAATATTAGATTAGATTATCATTCAGGTAATGAATAATTTATTATTTTTATTACTTTTAATATTTCAGTATCTAAATCGAATACTCTGAATTTCAGTGGAGTTCGTACGATCAAAGAAGGGAAAAATTTTGATCAAGTTGCTCGGCTATACTTATTATTCTACTAAAAATAGCTCTGGTAATAGAGTGACCTGGCGCTGTTCTACACACAATTCGCAGGGATGTAAAGCTACTGTGTTGACAGTGGATGATGAGATTGTTGTTGTGAAGAATCAGCATAATCATTTACCTCCCCCTAAAAACTTTTTATAGATAATAAATAGTCTAATTAAAAAAAATACATTGCAAAAGAACGCTGATATGTAATTTTATTTCTGGATCCCTCTTTACCTTATGTAACTTTTTTTACCTTATTTATTACAAACAAGAAAACATTAAATAATACTGAGACCGACTTGTAGTAGTATAATTATAATTATATACCTCGAAATGAATTGGAAATAGAATTGCAGTCTTTACCAATAAATTTAGGCTTATGTTTAACTTACCATCAGACACAGCAAAATATCATGTCAAAGTAAAGTAATTGATAAAAAAAAAGTAATTGATCACCAAAAATTAAAACCGCATTTTAATGTGAAAGTTTAACCAAAAATAACATTTGCTCTCCTACTAAAATTAATAACTCACAAAATAATCATAATTAACCCCAAAATTACCAAAAATTAACTGCATTTTTATCTCATTCGGGAAGGAAGTGCCACTTTCCTGGTGGTTTAAAAAGAAATACCCAAAATTTAAACAAAGTCAAAAGTAATAATGCATTAGTTTGCTCGCTGAGATTGGGTGATCATTTGCTACATTTGGTGTTCGAATACAATTTAAAGTGCAGTCATGACTAAAACAGCTAGAACCATTGCAATTGAAGACTATCTTTATTTAGAGCTCCAAATTATTTTTTGGTGGTCATTATATTTAATCCCTCAAATTTTTTGCCTACAAAGTGACATTGGCAAAAACAATTAATGACATTAAACTTTTTTAAATATTTTATTGATTTATATTACTAGATACAGAGTTAAATACAATGGTTACCTTGTGTTTTTTTTTTTCAAATAAAATAAGTAACTTGTAAGTATTATAATTAAAACACTGATTACCATAAATGTTATTGTATTTATATTTAGAACTAAACTGTTAAAATGAAAATCACATTTAAATTACTACTTTTTTAGCGTTCAAAAGAATTATGTTTAACATTATTTTATCATTTCAGACGGTATACAGTGTTTGTTAAAAACACGCACTCCTAGATACCGACGGTATAGTGACAATAGAGTTTATGATAGATCTAACAAAACATTTGTGGTGCTCATGAAAACCCTATTACCTGAAAACTGTGACTTTATGAAATTACAACAACGCGTCGACAATTTATGACAAATAATAACATTGCTTTAGACCTCCACAGACAAATGCAGCTCGACAAAGTTGATAAGAAATTATTTTTCAAATTTTGTAAAAGAGGCTTAACTTCTTATTGAAACTTGTGTTTTTGAAGTCGGTTAAAATACCTAGATTTACGTCTATCTATATACTTTTTTCGTAAAACATTTCAGTACTATTTGTCTATTTAATTTAATAATATTCGATGTTGTTTCTTTATTTTATAAAACAATACTGTTTGTCACCAAATATAACACCTACTTTTACAATTGGACATAGCTGTGGCACGTTAAGAGTCTTGGATTGTTCTACCATGGCTTGGGATGGCGTCAGAATCGAGTTGTCACCCGCATGTCAAGGATTTATTGCAGTAAACGTCACAGGGACTCACAAATTAGTACATGTCTGACCGTTATCGATATATGTATCGATTAATAAATGACTACCCAAGATCGGGATAGTTACCAGACGTACCTTAGATGGGGCCTTTATTCAGCAGTGGACGGCAATACCCTGGCGATGATGATCGTAACTGAACATTCATCAGTCAATGGGAATATGTTCACATATATTAAGAAGAAATTAGAACTAAAGATCATCATCATAATATATATGCTTAAAGTAAAAATGTACATTTCATCATTCTATGGATCATCCCACTGATCATTGGACTCATTAATTACTCGTATAAATTGCATTTATAGAGGCTATCTACAAATGCAATTTATAAATAAAGATATTTTGAGTTTGACTCTGGTGATTTTACTTATATTTTTCTGTCCTAATAATACCGCATATAGGATAAGGGTCTATGGCAGTATAGCAACAATACTAATTTTATTTTCATTTCAGCTCAAATCATGAAAACAACGAAAGGTAAAAGTTTGATGTGGATCAGTGGCTATACATACCGCGCCACTAATTCTGAGCCGAGGAAAATTCGACGTTGGCAGTGTTCCACTTACTTCAATGAAGGTTGCAATGCGTTCATTGTTACAAAAGGTGATCGTATTATTGAAATTAATAGTAAACATAATCATCCACGCAAGTAAATCATTATACCTAACGATACTGTTAATATTTGTGTGTTCATGAATTATTGTATCACGTAGAATTTCTTCAAATATCAAAATTGACTTCTACAATATGAAATATAACTTTTTAAGTGTCTTTTTAGGTAGAATAACTTGTTGATTACATGGGAATGTGCAACGTTTTCTTTATACTGTTTTCGCATACATTATAATGTTATTGTGTATTTTCGCGATGCTATCCAAATCACAAACACTGTTTTCTAATAATATAATTTGTTATTTAAATGCATTTTGCAAGATTAAAATACATGTTAAACTTTTAGGTTAAAGCATAGCATTTTAATATATCAATGATCAACGAATTTATCTTTTTAGACATGTTTCAACTGGATGAAGCACGTTCCCTTGTACCTTTTACCTATCTAATTGTATGTAAGTGTAAATGTAGATTTGAAGTGTATACTTAAATAACTGTTGTGATTAGTTTTCGTTAAGTACATTTTAGCAGGCTTAGATAAGTGCCTTTGCATTGTATCGAAAGGTTAATTTATGGGACTGATATAAGAAAAAGAAATATCATGTGACTAGATTGAAATGGAGGACAAATGTACCTCTTTATTCGAATTCACCAAATCACTATTTAAAACCTATCCAAGGGATATTTTGTTTGGCACAATTTTAAAATGCAAAATCGAAAATTTTGTTGCCTGACAATAATAATAAAGAATAACTTCCAATAAACTTAAAATGGATACGACACACACTTTTTCAACTTCGTCAAATGTTAAGGGTTCATAGATTACGTGAAAAATTTATATAGTGCCAATAAGTAATCTTTTTTTATTTACGTAGTATTTGTTAAATAGTGCTTAATTTTTAGTTATTTTTTTATTTAAGACGGGTAAAGCCTGATCTTTCAGACGCACGAAGTCCAGAATCATAGGAGGAGAATAGGAGGAGGAGAATATTAAACAAGTAAATATTTAAATCGGAACTTCTAATTATCAATAAAAAATGTATAATTTCAAAAACGCAGATTCATGTAAAAAAAAATTTAATATTTATATTATTTACTGAGATTCGGTTCGACCCCTTTTTAAACGCTTGACGTAATTAATGAACGCTCCTTAAATAATTTGCTGCAAAATATATATATAACTAACAAAGAGAATGGAATTCGCTTAATGTTTATCTTATCTGTTTTTGTTATGAAATCAACGCCTTTGAGAAATAATAACGTTAAGAAACTTTTAACACTTGTCTAAGCCTGCAAATTCTAAAACATTTGATGTTTATTAGATAAAATATTGATATTGTATCGTATTAGGCAAACATTCACCTGTTTATAATTTGTATAAATCCTTCAATCCGTGTTTGTGGACTTCTAAGCAGATTATTTGTTATTTAAAGCAAAGACATCCTGGTCGTATTTAACCAAATCTAATATATTTTCAAATCAATAACATTCATCAAGGACAGAAAACTGTCGTAAGAAACCTAAACCAAGTCTCTATTTTTCTTCTATTTTTATCGCTGTCAGATAGTCTTTCTTTCCTTCCTTTCTCTATCACCAATCGATCATGAAGATTGTAGGAATTATACAAATAAAATTCGCCCTGTATAATATTTCACATATTATATGATTTGCGGTCGGTATTGTTAAGAGTAAGTTTGGATAAGAATATCAATTCTATAAAAGAGAATCATAAGACTGTTTTCCACCATGGAGAGAATGTGGGCACATGTTTTTGGGCAGCTTTATTCTTCTAATGTATTATACTTTTGGAACCAACTATGCTTGTACAGGGTACTTCGCGGTTCTAAACACTGTAAACCCCTAAATTATTCCTCTTTAAGCAACCCTGGCTGTGGTAGTGATTTACTATAAAACTATATGTGTGTATATATATATATATATATATTGTTAGGTCACCGAACTAAATTAATATGTATTACGAATTTGATTACAGGAATTAATATCTAGTCAATCGGTGATTTATTAGGCCAAAGGTAACAAGCCGAATTATCTACATATATATTGTATTAAATGTTATGTGGTTGTAGTCGATGTAATAAAAGTACATAATGAAGCTAATGTTTTGAACTGTTAATTTACTTGTATATGTTAGATATTTTTGATTTCAAAAACAAACGTGATAAACTCGAGACTTATTCAAAAGGCTCACAAATACCTTTTTTGGTGCGGAGGAAGGTCCTTCGGATCTCCAGCTCCTTGGGGATACGGGAGCCAGGAGTATGTGGCGTGTTCACTACAAACTACTCTGACGGCCGGCCTCAGGAGCCTTATTTAGGGTAGGACACAGACCATGTGATTTCAGGTCTCCTTCCGGATCGACGCCGCACCTAATAGTAAAATATTATGGGGAGTTTTAGAAAATTCGCCATAATATTTTACAATTTTTTCGCGATCTGAAAACAGGCAGATTATATGTCTTGTTATTTGATCATCATCATCAACAGCCTTTAATAGTCCACTGCTGGGCATAGGCCTCTCCTCAGAAAAGAGGTTTGTTATTTGATAGATATGTATTTTAACTTGTGAAACTTGTGAGAGCCTTGAGTAAACATTATGATGCACAGCAATTTAAATATCTAGTGTCGAATAGTAAACGATATATCTAAATATGGTCAGAGCTCTGTAGTAGTAGTAGCCTGTGTATACTAGTATTAGTCATACTATTGAACGTTTTTATATACATTAGGTATGTACGTCCTAAATATCTCCGTGGGTAATGAATTGATCTGATTACCCTGTGTGTATATTGCAGTATTGCAAGGATTAGGTCCCACTAAATAGGTCTTAATAGGTCCTATAGGTCCCACTAAATAGGAGACGAGTCTACCTAAAAAGTTCAAATTCCACGTGCTTAGTGTACTCGTATTAGGTCCAAATTGTAGCAAAATAGTCCTCAAACTAGAAATCGTACATCCAATCCAACGAATTTATAAAATGGGTGCAACGGCTTTCGTATATAGAAGCCAATGTTTTAATATATATTTCATTCTATTTCAGTGCAAATCTTAAAATCTTTGAAGGGCAAACCTCTCATAAGATTAAACAGCTACACATACCACGCTACTCCTTCCAAAACGAGCAAAATAAGATGGCGATGTTCTACACACAACCGAATGAGTTGCAGAGCTTTTATCATCACCGTGGATGAAGAGATGATAGCATCTAATGAACAGCACAATCACACACCACCTCGAGCTACATAAAATTGAGAAACAAGAAATTTTAGTACTTTAATTTTAATTTAGAATCTCGGAAGTTAGATCAGACTTGAGAAAAATAAATTTACTCTTTTATTTTGACTGGAACTATAAGTATATTGGCTTAAGTTAACTGGAATCGTTATCAGTGATGTGAATAAACAACTGATTTTGTAATTCAGACTGTAAATTACTACTAATCTATGCAAGCAAAGAGTTTTAGAAATAACTCAGGGCCTGGTAGTTGCAGTATCCATCCATCGGGTCATAAAATTTTGATCGTCCTGTGTCTAGTGCACTTTTCTAGACGGAAGGGCAGTTTGCTCACCTACAACTACAGAGTGTGTAAGTTCGACGGGTGCACTTATAGTAAGTGCACCCGTCGAACTTACTTACTTACTCACTCTGCATCCACCTCACCGAAAATAAGATGGCAATGTTCTACCCACTACCCTCAAGGTTTTCGAGCGTACATTATCACAGTAGAAGAAAACATTATAGCATTCCATTGTAAACATAGTCACCCAAAAAAGTTTTAAAGGCAGTATAAACTAACTTGATGTCAGTTATTTATTTACAATGCATTGGTCATTTACACATATTAAAATAAATAAAATAAAATGAGCCTTTATTACTGTTACTCTCTACAATATTTTCTTAAATGTTATACTATTTACATTAATACTATACTTGTTACACCGTTGTGGTCATTATAGTATATCGGTAATCTCTTTGTGTGTAGCAGCTTGTCTCTCGACAAAGGCCTCCTCCAAGGACTTCCATGCGGTTCGATCCCTAGCTATTCGGGTCCACTTAGCGCCCGCCATTTGTCTGAAGTCGTCTTCCCAACGTTTACACTGTCTCCCTCTATTTCTTTTGTCGCCCATAGGACACCACTCTGTTATTATTTTTGTCCACTTTTCTTTCGTATCCCGTAACATATGTCCTGCCCAACGCCATTTTAACCTTCTACTAACGATATGCGCATTTTTGAATTTAGTTTCTGTTTTAATTGTTTCCAATTTCACTCTGTCCCTTCTTCTTAATCCTATTACACTTCGTTCGATGCTGTTCTGGCACACTTTTATTTTATTTGATAGCTGATCTGTTAAAGCCCATGTTTGACATCCATAAGTTAAGCATGGGAGTATGCAAGTGTTATATACAGTTCTTTTAATTTTTATGGACATTTCCTCATTTTTCATTATTTCACTAAGGCTCCAAAATCTTTTCCATGTCTTTGTTATTCTTCTATCTATTTCTTTAGGCATGTTGTCAAGGGGTGATATCAATTGTCCTAAATATATGTATTCATTAACATACTCTATTTCTTTCTCGTTAACCATTATAGCATCTAAATCTGATTGCTGAGCGTTAGTCATTATTTTTGTTTTGCTTATATTCATTGACAGCCCCGCTGTAGCACTTTCCTCAGCCAACTGCTGCAGCATTCGTTCTAATCGCCGTGAATCTTCAGAAAATAGTATTAGGTCATCAGCAAAGCGCAAGTGGTTTAATTTTTGGCCATTGATGTTAAGACCTATATCTTCCCATTCAAGATTTCTGAAAATCATCTCTAGAACCGCCGTAAACAATTTTGGTGAAACCGGATCTCCTTGACGAACTCCTCTTTGGACTGGGAATGGTTCTCCTGTTGTTTCGAGCTTCACCTGGGCTGTGCTTCCTGAGTAAATAATGTTCAGGATTCTGATGTATTTCATTTGAACCCCTTGGCATTTCAGGGCTTTCCATATGTATTTATGTTCCAGGGAATCAAATGCCTTGTGAAAGTCCACAAACCCTATGTAATACGTTTTCTTGTATTCCCGATATTTTTGCAGGACCTGTCTAAGAACATGGATATGCTCAATTGTAGAACAATTACTACGAAACCCTGCTTGCTCTTTTGGTTGGTTTTCATCCAATTGCAATACGAGACAGAATTATCTTGGAAAACACTTTGTAAATATTGGACATTAAGCTTATCGGTCTGTAGTTATTTATGTCCCCTTTATCCCCCTTCTTGTGAAGTAATATTATAGTTGATTTCATCCAATCAGGAGGTATATTCTCAGTTCTTAAAATTTCATTAAACAGATTTGTTAGTATCGGAGCTATGACAGATGCTGTAGTTTTAAGTAGTTCATTAGTTATCTGATCCGACCCTGGAGCTTTATCCGTTTTTTGTGAGTTTATAGCCTTTATTGTTTCTTCCGTTAAAATGAAAGGCACCGGTGCTGGGTTAAGCCAAGTGTCAAGTTTCTCTTTGTCTTCCGGCTGCTTCTCCGTGTACAGTTCTCTATAAAATTCTGTGGCAATTCTTAGTATTTCTTGTCTCTTGCTAGTGTAATCCTTGTCCTTGTTCTTTAGATGTAGCATCCAGTCTTTTTTATAATTCAATTCCTTGAAAGCTTTTTTAGTCCCTCCACTTCGTTCTATATGTTTTTTTAGTGTATTTTGCCTCCTAGTTTTATGATCTCTTCTAATGCTTTCATTAATTTCCTTGCTTAAGCTTGCTATTTTCTGTCTGTTCTTCTTACCCTCCTTTCCTTTCTTTATTAATTCTTTTCGTTGTTCTAGCAGTTGTTTGGATTTACTTGAGAGTAGTTTCTTTTTGGCTTCATTATTTATTTTGGTCGTTTCTGATTTCAATATGTTTAGCAAGCTATCGTATTTGTCTTGTATTGATATGCATTGCTCAATGCTATTTACACGTGTTTTAAGACAACTTAATAGCTTGTCGTTATTCCCCAGGCAGATAAGACTGTTCACTTTGTTCTGTAACCTTCTATTTCTCTTAATACGTGTCCCTCTTATTGTCGCTCGAACCATTCTATGATCAGAATTAAAATTTAATTGGTTTATTATTGATATGTTTTTGAATACTCGGCAATTGTTGGATAGAATGTAATCTACTTCATTTTTATATGATCCATTTGGGGAGATCCAGGTCCATTTCCTTGATATTTTTTTATTATAAAAGGTGTTTAGAATTTTTAATTTATTCTCTAATGCCAGTGTGACTAGTCTTTCGCCATTCTTGCTTCTTTTCCCATATCCGTACTTTCCTATCGTATAGTCTTCTCCCGGATTACATACTCCAACTTGTCCATTGAAATCCCCCATTATTATGATATTTTTGCATGAGTTCTGTATTGTGGTTTGTAAATCCTTGTAAAATAATTCAATCTTTGCTATTCCTTGTTTATTTTTGGGTTCAGTTGGGGAGTATACCTGGATACACTACATTACACATATTATGTGGCACCAAACAGACTATCATTAAACTCACGAAATCACCTCGTGCAGAAATTGCTTTCAACCTTTGCGTTAGACTGTGTATATACCTATATATTTCATATATAGGTATATATTTCATATATAGGTATATTATAGGAGTCATATATTTTGTTAGTTATTCGAATTAACCAAATTTTATATTGTACAATATACACGGTGTAAGAGACGTCGTAACGAATACTGAAATAGTGTATTCAGACCATCATTCTGAGTCGAAAATCATTGGAATTTTCTGCCGGAAAATTAAACTTTTTATGCAATCAGCTGTCAAAGGTTAAGGTTATTCCCCGTAGATATCGCACAAAAGTAATAACTATATGTGTATTCCGTGCAAACAGTCTACGCACACTAACACAAAATGGCGGCCGGAGGGGAGGCCCCGCGCGCTTCGGCTGTTTGTTTAAATGGTTTTCGGTAAAATGTTCTGTCTACTCATTGTGATATCATTTGTCATCAAAAACATCAAAAACAATTAATGAATTTTCCGGCAGAAAATTAGTATTTCTGAATATATTTTAATAAGCGGTTTTTTTCAAACAAATTCTTACAGAATTTAATTCAAGTACCAAAACCTTTTCTTTTTGGTTTTTCAGAAATAGTTTACTTTTTATTTTTGCTATTTCATAATTTTATGTGAAATTAATATGATTAAAATAATTTCACAGAGAAGCAACGAATAATCTTTTTCTTCCTTCATTCTGTGTTTCTTCTTCTTTCACATTTTACTTTATATATTTTTTCAGTGCACTTCATAAAATCGCGAAAAGGAAAGCTTCTTATCTTGCTAAGTGGATATACCTACCATTCCACGCCGTCTAATACTCTCAAAGTACGATGGCGATGTTCTACTCACCATTCTATGGGATGCAGAGCGTATATCATCATGGTCTATAATCAGATTTTGGAACTTAATGATGAACATAATCACGAGCGAAAACTACTCGTACATTAAACTACTACTATATGTTACATGACCTGATACAAAAATGTCGTCAGTCAACTAAATGAGCAATCGTTATATGGGATTTAGTAAGTACATACTTACTGGGTTTTAAAAACATATCAGTATTTAGCATTTGCCTAAGTAAACCATATATATATTAAGATATTCAATTTGAATAAATTTAAGTTTGATAGACTGAAAAGTAATAAACAAATTATCCACGGCCTATTTTTGTTTACAGATATTTGTAGGCGACACGTCTGTATACAATGAATATTCTTTTACTTCTAAATAAACATAAACCCTAAAATTATCCACCATTTAATAAGTAAACTGTTTTATTTTGTATTCTCGCGCTTTAGTGTAGTTATTTTAATAGGTGGACTATTATCTCTTAAAGGCAAACAGTTAATTATACTAAGGTGATCAGTGTAAGATGGCGGTTGATCGAACATAAAATGTGATCGGGCCGCAACATTTAGTGTTCCTCTGGCTTCCTCCGTAATGTTTAATTTACAGAGCGTTTTGGCTGTTTTTTTTAAATAATTTTACATATAGCACATACTTACATAAATGAAACAGTTCAGCATCTTTTTCTTCTATTTGTCAATTTATTATCTTTTTCTTTTGTTTTATGGTTAAGTTATCCATAAATCATTGTAAAGTGACTACCGCGGCCCACGAAGCCTGCAACTGAGGAGTCACAACTGCGTTGCCGGCCTTTAAGGAAGGAGTACGCTCTTTTCTTAAAGGTCTGAAAGTCGTAACGGTCGGAAAATAATCCAGGCGACAATTTGTTCCACAGATTGATTATAATTTTATATGTATTTTTTTCAGCTCACTTCATAATATCACAGAAAGGAAAACGTTTGATACGACTTAAGGGGTATACATACTACGCTATCCCTTCTAAAACAACTAAGGTACGATGGCGGTGTTCTACGCATCTCCCCCAGGGATGTAAAGCGTCTATCATCACCGTGGATGAAGAAATTATTACTCTGAATGATGTCCATATCCATCCGCCGTCTAACCTCAACTGAACATGTCCTTGTATAGTTATCAATGCTGCGTAGTCGGCAAAAAAAGGGTTTTGCAGAGTACGAGTACTAAGTACATTTTTTAAAACTTTCCTGGTAGATGAAATGAATTTCTACATTAATGACTATTTTGTGGTTTGTACAGATTTTATCCTATTCATACAAGTTAAAATTGTATGAGCAGTGTAGAATATTATTTGTTTACTTTTTATTCTATCACAGTGATTAACAAATGAACGGATTGCGTGGCAGCTGTACCGGCTATAAGCCGTCAGCCTTGAGCGGTGTCACCTGTTTGCAACCCTATTTTCTTTACCATGTACCTCTGATGAATTGTGGAGCTGATTGTCAACTGGGAAGGATAATATTTCAGACCGCGCTGTCAATAAGACAGAAATTTCCTACGATATCGTGTATTGTTCTACTGAGCCAATAATCTGCATAGAAAGATTTATGTAGATTGTTGTCCCAGTAGTATCTTAAAAGGATTAGAAGTTTCTCAATAAAGAAAGTAAAATAAAAATATATTTAAGGAGTCATTGCTCTTATTTATTTGAATTATTTGATAACAAGTTACTTTCATTTATATTTAGTTTTATTTCCGTGTGTAATAAAAAGGATATATTTCATTCTAATACCATTACCATTTCTTGGTCATATCATTTATACATATGATTTATTTCAAAACTATAACGATACATCGTTATAGTTTTGAAATATGTCAGAATTTAAATAAAACACACATTCAACATGACCTCAATTTCGTAATTCAAAAAAAACTAAATAAAGCAACAACAGTAAGCTAGAAATACAGATCATTTTGTGACAATACAACTAAGTCTATAAATACTATCAAAATCATTGTACTGGTCATACCTCAAAACTTGTCCTATAAACTGGTTTTATGTTTGTATAAAATTAATTGTGAAATACAAAACAAATATGACGACAAAGAAATACCAATGTTATTAGAATATGGTATTTATTAAGGATATAATTATTAAGGATATAATAGGAGTCTGAAACAATTTGCATAAAGCAATAAGAGAGTGCGATGTCAGAATGTACTTATAGTTTTATTTTTATTATTGTAATCGTATATATATATTAAACACTTTTTGTCGTGCATTATTACAAAAATAATATAATAACTTATTTAATTTGAGTGTTTTACTGCCTGATATATTATGGTCAAAAAAATGTCCGGGAATTTACTTAAACGATATTTAACAGCTTGTACGAACCTCGTACTCTACAATTTTTTTTCAGAACAACATAATCGCATTTGAAACTTTTAGAAATAAAAACTATAATATATAATCAATTAAAACAAGATTCCCAAACCTGTACTAACTTATCATTAAGTAATCCAAATCTATATTTAAATATTTAACAATAAAAAACACTGAATTAAACTGTCTATGTATAATTTTTAAAATTTTCTCATGCTGCTATATTGTTGAACCACAAGATTTTTAATAATTAATAGATTTAGTTATAAATGGTAAAATTTATCAAAACATATAAAATGTATATTGCTTACAGGTCCAGAGTTCATTGTGTGTATGAGAGGTAAATATGTAATGAAGTTCAAGGACCACACTTATTACACATTCTCAAAGGGCTCTTATAAAGTGTGTTGGAGTTGCTCCATGCAAAGTAACTGCAAAGCGGTTGTCTATACCTATGGTAATAAAATATACGGTGTTAAAGGAGAACATATACATGAACAGTAAAGTACTTTATTTTGTTACTCAGTGTTTTAAATTTAAATATGTTTACTTTTTAACCATAAATATATTATTTTATATTTTATAATAAGGTTTTTTTGATGAACAGTTTGCCTGTTTTTTTTATTGTTTAAATTTTATTAATGAATTCATTTCTTTTAAGTATCGAACACTTGTTTTATTTTATGTTTATCGGTTGTCTGGTTATGTTTTTTTTTATTACGTGTGGAAACCCCGGTGGGGTTTGCGGCGGATTGGTGTGTCGGAATCGGGCCGAGTAAAACCACACGGTGTGCCTCTAATAGCAGGGATCCAGGAACTGCTGTTATTAAGACATCCGGACCCATACTATACATACTATCCGGACGCCTGCCCGCAATGGCGCGGGCACCACTTTCGGACAAATTCTAGGCGACGTTCGGCACACGCGGTGTCGCTACCTCGCGGTAGGCCGTTATGGCAGTGTTGGACGCTAGCCTGGCGTCCGGACGCTTCCCTGAGCGCTGGAAGTGCGGCAAGCTGGTCCTGCTGAGGAAGCCGGGACGGCCTACCGATTCGGTCGCGGCCTATAGGCCTATCGTGTTGCTGGACGAGGCGGGTAAAGTTTTTGAGAGGATACTCTCTGCCCGCATCGTCCGGCACCTTTGCGAGGTTGACCCCGATCTGTCGGACGCCCAAATCGATTTCCGAGAAGGGCGTTCGACGATCGATGCCGTGATGCGCCTTTGGGCCGTGACCGAGGAGGCCGTGAGCTGCGGCGGAGTGGTGTTGGCTGTGTACTTGGACATCGCCAACGCCTTCAATAGTCTGCCATTCAGCTGCATCAGGGAAGCGCTCCGCTACCACGGAGTGCCAGAGTACCTGAGGTGGCTAGTGGCAGACTATTTTGAGGAGTGAACCGTCATGTACAAGGACCGGGCTGGGTGTAATCTGCTACGCGGATGACACTTTAGTCACGGCCCGGGGGGGGCTAACTTCCAGGAGGCGGCGCGCCTGGCCGCCACAGGAGTTTCCCTGGTGGTCGGGCGCATTGAGGCGTTGGGATTACGGGTGGCCCTGGACAAGACGGAGGCCCTACTATTTCATGGACCCCGTCGTGGTCCACCCGCCGGCGCCTCAATCGAGGTCGGCTCGGTCCTCGTACCGGTCCGGGCCCAGATGAGGTACCTGGGTCTGGTCCTAGACGATAGGTGGCTCTTCGACGAGCACTTCCGACAGCTTTGTCCAAAGCTGGTGGACACTGCCTCCGCCCTAGGGCGACTTTTGCCCAATTTGGGCGGGGCCAGTGTTCCCACGAGGCGGCTGTACGCGGGGGTTGTCCGGTCCATGGCGCTGTATGGTGCACCGGTGTGGGTGGCGGCTCTGACCGCCCCAAATAGGACGCGCCTCTGGCGCACCCCAGAGGATATTGGCGGTCAGAGCCATACGCGGTTACCGCACGGTGTCCACCGAGGCGGCTTGCGCCTTGGCCGGAACACCCCCGTGGGATTTGGAGGCGGAAGTGCTCGCCGAAGTCTATCGGCGAGTGGCTGATTTCCGGGCGGAGAGCGGATTTCGCCCTCCGCCCGCTTCCCCCTCCGCACGCGCTGGCTTCGCCGCCGTGGAGGCTCTCCAGCCGGTCGTCGCCGAGTGGGCACTCGGACCTGCACACTGCAGAGAACCCCGGCGGGGTGACGGTCCGAGGGGATTTCCACACGTAAAAAAAAAACGGCCACGGCCGACTGCGACGAATTGGGTCCGATTGGAGGTTGTTCTCCCTGGCCCTTTCCGCCGCCTCCTTCTGCGAGATAACGTCTTCACAGTAGGATGCGACCGAGGTAAAACATATTATTATGTCACTACCGGCCAATGATGGCCGGTAGCGAGAGGTTCCCTCGCTACTGGCCGTCATACGCTGCGACGCCCAAGCCGGGCAAATTGCAAGCGTGTGCTGAGCCGAGACCTCACTGAATTTGCAGTGGTGACAGGTGGGACTCAATTCCCTCCTAGCGACCGAATGCAGGTACTTCCCTAAGCAGCTGTAACCGGAAAGGACCTACGTCAGTCGGAAGAAAAAGGGTCCTATGCTGCCGTCCTGCCGCCTCGACGATAACTGGCTGGAGCGCCTCCACGGCGGCAAAGCCAACACGTGGAACCTCCAGCCTGGACGACCAACGAGCCATCGTGGCTCGGCGAGCGGCCTCACGCCACTCGCGTACCTCTTCGGGCGGGGACCGACCACTACATGCCCGGAACTCAGCTGTCCGCCGATATACTTCGGCGAGCACTTCTGCCTTCAAATCCCACGGGGGAGTTCCGGTCAACGCGCAAGCCAGCTCCGTTGAAATGGTGTGGTAACCGCGTATGGCTCTAACCACCAATATCCTCTAAAGGCGCCGCGCGCGCGCTCTGAGGGCGAGGGAGTAGTAGTAACTTTTCTACGAGGAAGAAAAGACAAAATTAATTTAGACCTCTAAACTAAATATTTTAAATTTGTCCTGCTTAACGGTGTAGTACAAATTCATGCAAAATATGAATCAATGGGGATCACTAAGCAACTAATATATACGACCGTTAGGTAAACATAATTTGTTGTGATGATTGATCATTATGGTTTTTTAAATGATTTTAAATGTTTAATATGCTTTTATTGTTGTTAACTAATACGTGCTATTTTCAACAGATCCAGAGTTCGTGTTATCAAAAAAAGGTAAACGAATGCTGAAATTCAGAAATTACACTTATTATGCGACATCCGAAGGGCCGAAGATTCGTTGGAGATGTTCAAGTCGAAAGGGGTGTAAGGCTACTGTGCATACATTTGAGAATACCATCATAAACTGTAACGGAGATCACGCTCATCCACCAAAGGGCACAGACCTTTACCACCACTTAAAAACCATTGTATATGTGTGATTGATTGATGTACCCAATTTTATTTCTTTTCTTTATTTTACTGTAAAATTTAAAACTATTGCAACCCGTTTGACCAGCGTGGTATAGTAGGCCAAAACTTCCTTTTTAAGGAGATGCCTATGTAAAGCATTGGATTATGAAATGCTGTTGATGATGATAATGTTACCGTAAAAATTATATCTTATAAAATGTGCATTGATTGTAAATAAAAGTTTTAGGTACATAATAAATAAATATTACACATGGCAAGTTTATTAATTGTGATCCTAACACAAATTAGAGGACTCGGAATACCCGCTAATATCCAGTTTGAGTACACCACCATACAATATTACCAGAGTTCGCATTGCTGTACTTCCTACTAACAACTCTTTCATCCATCCCTCCATTCGTATAAGCAATGTCCTTTTCCTTTTATTGTTTTTCCTTTCGTTTTGTAAAATTATGCCACATTACGATAAACATTTTCATACCGCATTTTGTCTGTTTTAAGTTTTTAGTGACGCTATATTTTACTTAGATAGAGCACCACTACACTAGAAAACTAAATTATTGTATAACTCGTCCTAATTATCTCGAAAGTTTGCAAGGAGTTTTACGATTTCAAATTTTATTTTCGTTAAAGTTGCAAGTGGCAAATTAATTATATTTTACCTAGCTTCAAAGCAAAATAAAATAATTAAAAAATGTTATAGTTTATCCAATAACAAATGTTTAGTGTTTGCATGAGTGTCCTAACCAGCCAAATCTTTTGATATGATCTTTACAATTATTTTTTTAATTTACAGACTTTTTAGATTTATTAGAGACGTTTGAAGTAGCTCTTTCTGAAGAAGCTGCAAACAACGAAATCCAAAATTTACAAAACTCATTAGACTTAGGAAACATGAATTTCGAAGAATCTGCAAATTTAGAAGCTGTAAATTCCCAAGAGTCTACAAATTCAAGGGCGGAAAATTTTCAAAGACCTGCAAATTCAATGATAGCTATTTCCCAAAGACCTGCAAATGTAGAAGGAACAAACTTCCAAGAACCTGCAATTTTAGCAAATAATGGATCAAGGTCAAACTCCTCAAGTCCAGTTAGAGTTACATACGTATACTCTCGGCGAGGAAAAAAATTAGTGTTAACAGAATCAGGATTCACTTATTGCTATCACGCGACACATAGACAGAACAAGATGCACTGGGTCTGTTCAACTCATTATTCAAGAGGATGCAGGGCTGATGTGCGAATTCAGGGAGATATCATATTAGAAGAAAAGAACACACATAAACACCGACCGAGAACTGTTAATTGGCTGAACGAGAGACCGATGAATTATCTAAATGTTAGTGCACCACCAATACATACTGCTGAGCCAACTGCGGGTACTTCTAACGGTCATTAAAAAGCTTGAAATGAAATCAGTGGCTACAGTTGTCAGAAGTACCTACGTAGTAATTCAATGTTAATCTGTACACTTCCACAACAACATGCCCGATATCACCATTAGCTATTAGTCAGGTTTGTTGTATATTTTCAAAAAAGTCAATGTTGCTTGTAATTTTAAGTTTACAATGGTATTTTGTTAGTTATTTATTTTTGTTAAAAAAGTTGAGAAAAACCTGCTTAACTTTCTGTTACAACGTGAAATATTTTTCATGTGTGAATTGTTCTTTAGGCATTCATGTACTTGAATTGTATTTTCATGTTACTAGTGACAGGCTCAGAATTTATAAAAGTATTTCTTTTATTCTAGTCATTGATTATAAATGTTAGATTTCTATCAGATGTTAAGCAAGCGGCGGTAGTTAAATGGCTAAATCTTCGAAGTGTGCAATTGATTGGGTGTGGATTCGAACCGCATTAAATTTATTATCGAAGTGATGGATGACGATCAGCTAAGCTAAATACTTTTAGCTTAGTTGAAGTTGGGAAGAAGATTCTGCGTGTACTATTACTACTATAGTCCTACAAGGATCTTTTAGCATCTGCCTTAGAGTGGAACTATTTCTGAAATACTGTGAAACATCTATAAGTCATTTCAGCCCTATTCTGTAATTCAATACAATATCGCAACATACGAAATGAGGTGTGGCTACCGGTTCTGGACGGAGAGAATAAGGATAAAACCAAGCAAATACATAAAAAAGTAGCCTAGAGCGAAAAAAGGAATAAAAATAAGAACTAACATCAAATTTGTAAAGAAAAGCCGTACTCAATTATAAATACCGCCCCGCCAGTGACTGGACATTATTAGTGGACACGTATGAAAATTATTACGGAATTCCGGAAGATATCTGTGCCTCGGCGTCCAAATCAGACATATTTCTTTATGCATTGTCAATTAAGCGTGTAGTACTGGCAGAACTCACGGTGCCGTGGGAAACGAACATCCCTAAAGACTACTTTTTTTATGGAATAGGAGGCAAACGAGCAGACGCATCACCTGATGGAAAGCTACTACCGCCGCACATGAACTCGCAACTCAGGCGTCACAAGCGCGTTGCCAGTCTTTGAGTAAGGAGTACGCTCTATTCTTGAAGGTTTGAAGGTCGAATCGGTCCGGAAATACTATAGCCGATAACTTATTCCACAGATTGGTAGTGCGAGGCAAAAAGTGCCTTGAAAAGTGGTAGAGCACCAATTATCCAAGTGGTAGGGATGAAAATTTTGTCGTGTGGAACGATGGCGGAAGGTTGCGGCCGGTTTAGTCCGAACAATGCCTCGGAGCACTCTCCATGATATATACGATAGAGAATGCAGAGCGAAGCTACATCTCTACGTAACGCCAAGGGATCGAGCCGGTCGCAAATCTTTTGGCTATCGACGATTCGAGTCGCTCTTCTTTGGATACGGTCCAGACGGAGAAGCTGGTACTGTGGTGCCCGGGCATAGAGATGAGAACAGTATTCCATATGCGGTCGGACTTGCGCCTTACAGAGTTGGAGGCGATGGGCTGGAGTAAATACTACCTCGATCTTCGAGGACAATTTGAACTTACCACGAAACTTTACTTCGCTCGATATCTCGATGTCTTGGATTGCAATACTGGCTGAGGCAGTTAGGAAGGTGTTCTCGAACCGAGGGGATACGACAAACGGTGTCTTTTTTGTAAACGCGCAAACCTGTGTCTTTTTTGGGTTAAAATGGTCCAGATTCAGTCGACCCCAAGCTGAAACCTCCACTAAGGAAGCTTCAACTTCAGACACAAGTTCTTTTTGACTCTCGATGACGTTTTCCCGAGAAATATTGGGACGGACGGTATAAAAGACATCTCCCGTGCTATCATCTACATAGCAACGGATGCCACTAGTTCGTGACATATCAGTGATATGCAGAAGAAACAGTGTGGGTGATAGCACACAGCCTTGTGGGAAACCAGCATTTACTGACTTCAAGTCGGAGCGTGCACCGTCGATAACGACCTTAATGTTTCTACCTGCAAGAAAACTGGTGACCCAGTTACCCAGTTACTGCCACACCCGATTGAAGGCATTCGCTATGTTCGAGTTTACCGCACAAGCCTCCCTTGGTCTCGATCGCCTGTGCCCACCGGTGTTAACACAAGGAGATACCGATAAACGAGAAAATCACCAACTGAGCGACCCCGGCGAAAACCATATTGTCGGTCATTTAGTAGCTGGTGATTTTCTAAGTACCGGAGGAGCTGGCAGTTGATTACGGATTCCATCTTTTACGCTACGCTACGCTTTAAAAAGAAACAAGTACTTTGACGAACCAACGAAATAACTTAATATTGGTTATTTCGTTGCGTTGTATGTGGAAGTGGGTGCTAGGGTATACCAGCTAAATCCCTCTATAAACTGCTTAAAGACCTTGGATTGCCAAAAGCTTCAGTAAGCTCATTTCTTTAACGAATATCCAAAGCGGTATTGCTAGGCTCGTATCAAATGTGATTAGGTAGAGGGGGTAACGCAGCAGACAGTGGAGCTGAGCACTGACGCGTCGCAAGGAGTACTCCCTAAACCTATACCTGGGTCGCAATTCCCAGGCGCTGTCGAAGTCGCACGTGTTGCCACCATCTATCACGTGATGAACTCGGTACCCGCACGGTGAATCCATGGAACGCTAAGAATTAGGTCTAATCCACTTGGAGGAGAGTAAACCTCCCTCCACCCCCTCGAGAATCTCGTGCAGGTTAGGGTCGGACCCCCTTATTTGATAAAGGAAAAGGCGTTGCTTCTTTCTGAAATGTCACTTTGAATCTTAATTTTCCCCTGAGAGTTTAACATAATACTAGCGGTAATAAATTATGAAATGTCTCTAATTTTATAAATCTATCGATTTTATAATCACTTAGTGGACTTACTTATAAAGATGTATTCAATGTCTCTATATATAAGTTTAATATTAATGTAACTACACAGTGTCTGAATAAAGGCTTATATTATAAATGTCTCTAGTTTATCGAATTTAATAAATGTTTGGTCTGTATTATGAATAATTTTATGTGTACTTTATATAAATTTAATAAACTTAATTTTATATAAATTTAATAAATATCTTCACATACCGTTTTATAATCACTTACTGAACTTTTTATAACAGTATGCTCAATGACCTAATGTAACGAATTTAATAAGTATTACACCTAAAAATTATGTAGGTACCGTACATAAGTTAAATAAATGTCTGAATGTAGCGATTTTGTGATTACTTGCCGCTCTTTTTATAACAATATACTTGATGTGTCAATGTTTTGAAATGATTTAATGTTAGGTCTCTATAATGGTATTCCGTAGTCATATTTAAATGCATTTTTATTACTATATGTCTCAATGTCAGTCTCAGTTATGGAACTGTGAATATGAATGTAATAAATGTCTCAATGTATTAAACTTTATATGTAACGAATAAAGTAATTACATACTTTTAACAATTTTGATAAACTACTTTTTTATACTAAATATTTTAATATAATGTAAACTGTTCTATTCAGGTTTGAAAATTTATTTACAGATAATATAACGTACGTGTTTTCAAAACGAGGGAATAAAATGATCTTGCGGGAGTCAGGATATACTTTTTATCTTCACAGAACATCTAGGAACAACAAGAAGAGTTGGCTCTGTGCCACCCATCACTCCAGAGGATGTAACGCTAGTCTTCTGACATATGAGGAATATGTATTGAGGGAAAAGAATGTACATGATCATGAACCAAAAGTGAATTGGTTTAGTTGCAATCCATAAGTGAGTAGTTTTACGTAAAGGTTATAAGTTGCTCTCTAAGTCTAACTTTTTACTCTCAGTGGGCTGAAATACAGAAACACTATAGAGTTTACACTTACACATCACACACAGCTTTATAATATTATCTGTGTAATACGTGACTAGTAATTGTACCAACCAAACCTTAGATCAAACTCATTTCATCATCATCATCAACAGCCTATAACAGTTCACTGCTGAACATAGGCCTCTCCTTAGAAAGCAGGATTTGGCCTACCACGCTGGCCAGACGGGTTGATATAGGGTTTGTTTCAAGTTGGGGTGCTAGGCTAGAAGACCTCCCCGTGGTGCACCCTGGAAACGCTGGTGATGGCACTGTTTCCTCCTTGTCCACTTGGAGGAGAGGATTATCGCCAGCGGCTAATATTCTAGCAGAAGAGGAAGCCGTTCATCGGCTCTCGGGCAAGGCCTGGTCCAGAAGGGTGGGCGTGTCTGCCGGTTGCCCTGCTGGCTCTTCGCTCTTCGGAGCATGGAGGAGGAAACCTCGGTAAAAAACCGGATGGCGGGGCCCTGTAGGGGCCACAGTTTCTCCGCTGACAGCGGTGGAGAAAGGAGGACGGGCTCGGCGTGTACTGACACTACCACCGAGTAGGCAGGGGGACGTAGTCTCCCTGTCAACCGTCGGCATATCGTAATCCCGAGAAGAGCGCTGTGGTTAAGTCTCGCGGCTCTGATCGGGGGCGAGGGTCTTGGCTTAACGGCCCGGACCGCGAGGAAGATATCCTCTCTAAAAAATTCCCCGAATCCCGTGTTCTGGTGCGTGGCCAGGGGATGCATGGCTGATGGGAAGTTCAGTCTCGAGCGCACTCCAAGCCGAGGTACCTGCGGACCCCTCGGTTGGGTTAAAAACTTACGCTTGCCCGGGTAATGGGGGATCTCTGTCCGGGTGGACCTTTAGTTCTCCCCCACTCGTGGGATTTATTATGGAGCATATTAACAAAAATATAAAGAAACGGTAACAAACACAAAACAAACAAAAACAGGCAAGTAAAACGGACACTGAAACGAAGGAGAAGAGGAACAGTGGAGTGGATGGGTCATCCACGGAGGGTGAGATGGTATCGGGAACGCCTATCTCGGTGGGGCTCCCAGAAGTCAGTCTGACGCTGGTCTCTGGGAGCCGAAGAGCATCGGATCGTTTGCGTTCCGGATCCGCCGTTTCGTCGGATGGCGCGGAGGCCATGGAGGCGGAGCGAAGCGACAGCCGGAGACGCGGCCGCTCCAGGGACGAGGAGACCGACACGTCCCAGGAGATGATGCCACCAAAGGTGGCAAGCAGCCGCCGAGGGAGGGCACGTAAACCGGCCTCGGTCTCGACCCCGTCAGGCTCCGCGTTCTCAAACGCGGAGTCGTACAGGAGTGTGCGAGTGGACGGCGAGGCCGTAGCGGAGGAGGAGATCGCGGATCTCCTGCTCAAGGTTCGGGAGCCGGTGGGGGGAAATGCCCCCCAGGCTCCCGTGTCCGTGCAGGAGAGGGCGAAAGCGGCGGTGGCCGTCATCCACAAGGTGGCCACCAAGTCCGTAAACCTAAAGGGCTCGTTTGTGAGGGCCCTTAAGGACTCCTCCTCCGCTTTGTCGGAGGTCGTGGAGGGCCTGGTGGGCGATATCTCTCGCCTACAGTTGGCCAACGAGAAACTCACGGAGCGGGTGAACGAGCTGAGCGCTCAGTTCGCCCGCTTCCAGGCGAACCTCCCCGAGCGGGAAGCCCCGTCCGCGTCCCAGCCTGCCCCTACCACCAACTCAGGGGCATTTGACTCCCAACTGCGTGAAATCCTCATCGCAGTTGGGAATATGCTGGACGGACGCCTGGCTAGCCTGGAGGCGAGACTGCCCCCTGCGCCGGTTGTGCGCCCCCTGCTCGCGTCGGCACAGCGGCCTAAGGCCGCCGCTCCGACCGCGCTCCCCGTGGTGGGAGGCCGCGTTTCTTACGCGGTGGCGGCGTCTGCCCCTACTCCATCGGCTACCCAAAAGCCGAGGAGGGGGGCCAAGGCACCGGCCCAGGCGCCGGCCAAGGCACCGGCCCAGGCGCCGGCCAAGGCACATCCCCAGGCGCCGACCAAGACGGGGCCTAAAACAGCGCCGAGGAGCGGAGTGGCATTCCCTCCGCTCCCCACTCCGACACCCATGCCGGGCCCCTCCGCACCTGCCCCCTCCAACGAGGGTTGGCAGGAGGCGAGGGGCTCCAAGAAGTCCAGAAGGCGGGCCAGAAGGGCTGCCCAAAAAGCAGCCCAAGCCCAGCCTTCGCCACCGGTGGCAACGGCCTCTACAAAGAGGCCGCGGAAGCTGCAGCCGCCCAAAACCGCGGCTGTAGTGGTGACCGTGTCTCCGGAGGCGGCTGACGGCGGGCTGTCCTACGCGGCCGTCTTTAAAAAGGCCCGGGACAGCCTCGCCAACGATTTTGGGACGGTGGGGGTCAGGATGCGCCTCGCCCAGACGGGAGCTCGAGTCCTCGAGTTCCCTGGGGCTGAAGGCGCTAAGACGGGAGACTCGTTTGCTGAGAGGCTGCGGGGTATATTCGCGACCACAGATGGTGTGAGGGTCGCCAGGCCTACTAAGTGCGCGGAGCTGCGCATCTCGGGCCTGGACAACTCTGTGACGGCCGAAGATGTCCGCGCTGTAATCCGGGAGAAGACGGGGTGCAGCGCGGACAACGTCAGGGTCGGCACCATCCGCCCCAGTCCAGGAGGGCTTGGCGCCGTGTGGGTCAGCTGTCCCGTAGCGTCGGCCAAAGCATTGGCCGACGCCGGTAGGCTGCTCATCGGTTTCGTGAGCGCCAGGATCACAGTCCTGGCGGCGAGACCGATGAGGTGTTTTAAATGCCTGGCCACGGGACACACGCGCGTCAAGTGCGATAGCTGTTTTGACTGCGGCGGACTGTGTTTCCGCTGCGGTCAACCGGGGCATAAGGCGGCAGAGTGCTCTGCCGCCCCTAACTGCCCAGCGTGTGCGGCGGGCAATAAGCCCGCCAATCACCAGATGGGGCAGAGAGGCTGCAAGCCTCCCAGCAATTCTCGGCAGACGTCGGGGGCTAGCCACTCGACCCAGGCTACCTGCGCGAGTGGCGCGAAGCCGCTCGCCGAGCCACGATGGCTCGTTGGTCGTTCCGGCTGGAGACTCCACGCGCTGGCTTCGCCGCTGTGGAGGCTCTCCAGCCGGTCATCGCCGAGTGGGCAGGGCGGCAGCACGGGACCCTTACCTTCTGGCTGACGCAGGTGCTTTCCGGGCACGGTTGCTTTGGAAAGTACCTGCACTCGGTCGCTAGGAGGGAACTGAGTCCCGCCTGCCACCACTGCGACTGCAGTGAGGACTCGGCCCAGCACACGCTGGCGGTCTGTCCCGCATGGGCGACGCAGCGCCGGGCCCTCACTGCAGTCATCGGAGTGGATCTCTCGCTACCGGCCGTAGTACGCTCCATGGCCGGTAGCGACAGTTGTTTTACCGCGGTCGCAACCTTCTGCGAGGAAGTAATCTCGCAGAAGGAGGCGGCGGAGAAGGCCCGGGAGGACGACCTCCACTCGGACCCGATCCGCCGCCGGCGAACCGGGCGGCGCAGGCGCGCCTATCACCGCCTCATGCCGCCCTGAGTGTGGCCGCGGGTGGACGGGGTGGGTTTCCCCTCCACCCGCATTAGTTTGGCCAGCCGCGAGGGGGTGGCGTCCGCGTGTGCCGGAAGTCGCCTAAAGAGAGGAACAATTTTGAGACGGGGCCCGCAACTGGAGCGGGCTGGCGCTAGGAGGGGTCCGGATGTCTTAATAACAGCTGTTCCCGGATCCCTCCTATTACAGGCGCAGAGTGGCACACCGTGTGGTTTTAGTCGGTCCGAGTCCGACACACCACCCTGCCGCAAACCCCGGTGGGGTGACGGTCCGAGGGGATTTCTACACGTTAAAAAAAAAAAAAAAAAAAAAAAGGGTTTGTTTCAAGTTTTCCTTCTCTTTGCAGTGCTATTGTGCTCTGCTCCCTTAGTCGGCTCTTACGACACCCACGGGTTGAATAGGGGTGGTGACATTCCATATTCTCAATCCGTCACCACACGGACTCATTTACCTATTAAAACTGTGTTTGAACAATTGAACTTCTTAGGTACCATCAAGGTTTCAAAGATTAAAGTTACAACTATGTTAATATTTTGCTGCATACTTACACATTTTCCATTCTTCTAGGGCGGTCCGTTAATGATTTGAAAATATTTGAGGTTAATTTTATTAATGTGTATGATATAGGATATGTGCAGCATATGTGCAGGATAAAGGGAGGAAACACCTCCCTTTTTCCTGCAAGCCTAGTCACTACCCGGTGACCAGATCCTCCCTAATTCTGAAGGGAGTTAATCAAAGGGCGGCAATGCAATGAAATGAAATGATGAAATGAAATGTCCATGGGCGGAAGTCGTCACTTACCATAACCACCATCTGTGACCCGTCAGTTCGTTTGCCGTCTATTGCATAAATTAAAAATATCAGATTTAATACTTTATAATATAATGCTGTGAGGCTGCTCGTTTTTTATTATACGAGTACCTCTGATTTGTTTTGTATTGGCATTGTTTCGTTTCCAAAGGTTAGACAACCAATAATATTATATTATAAATGTAACTATACCTATATTTTAAAATATTCTACTGAATAATACTACCTACTACTGAATGACTTACCGATAAAATCCTATGTTTTTTTATTTTATTTTTATGGTATAAAGGGACAAACGAGCAGACGGGTCACCTGATGGCCGCCCATGGACACCTGCAACTGAAAAGTCACAATTGCGTTGCCGCGCTTAGAGTCCCTTCCCCGCTTGATTTAATTTTAATTTAATTTCAGTGAAGGCACCCTTCGTGTATTCGAGGCGAGGTAATAAGATGATCTTAACGCCATCGGGATATACTTCTCTCTACTCACCTTTCAAGAGGCTGTCGCGCCGAAGTTATGACATTTGATAATATTATACTGCAACAGAAGCACACACATGATCATGTACCAAATAAAACTGGTTTAGTGAGAAACCCGGACATTTAAATTACCTATACTGTTAATACAATTTATTAAATAGATACAGTCTATTAAGATTATTTTACTTTTACTTATTATGTTATAGAAATTTTCTGGTTGACATGGCAGGCTGCTCGAATACAATCTGTATTTACATAGAAACCTATTTAATGAAAATTTAGACGATGTGAGACAAGAATGTTCAATCCATATATTATAAATGTCAAAGTGTGTCTATCTATCTGTCTGTTAGCTCTTCACGCTTAAACCGCTGAACCGATTTAGATAAAATTTGCAATAAAGGTAGTTTGATTCGCGGAAAAGGACATAGCATAATACTTATCCCAGAAATCGTGAAATTTAGTATGGAGATAGTTTGACTATTGAGAAAGGACACAGTTTACTTTTTGCCGCGATAATCGACAGACACGGGAGCCGCGGGCAAAAGCTCATCAACAGCCTTTAATAGTTTACTGTTGTACATAGGCCTCTCCTTAGAAAGAAGAGGCCAGAGGGGTTGGTATAGAAAAACATTTAGGTAGAGGGTAGGCAGGATATATGTAATAAATAACAGTTTGTAAAACTATTAAAATGTTACGTGAAAAAGGTTTTAAAAAGTTGCAAAGAAAAATGTAGGCTAGCTAAGGATATTGAATGCAAACATCATTCTTAATAAATGTTTCTACGTCAGTACGCTACTGTTTTACAAGCTAAGAACTGTTCGATATTTTTACAGAAGAAGTAAAGTACGTGTACTCGAAGCGAGGGAGCAAACTGATATTGTTGTCATCTGGATATACGTACTACTATCAGCGGACATATCGGAGTAACAAAATGCGCTGGCTTTGTGCTACTCACCAAAGAAAAGGCTGCAGAGCGGATGCCACTACTTATGATAACGTTATGATAAAGGAGAGAAATATTCACATTCACAGACCTGTATTTAATTGGTACAATAAACCTGTACCTTTAAGATCCTACATCGAACCGCTTAAAACAAACGATTTAAATTCTATGATAATAATTAATTAAAATAATTCATTTAATAATTCATTTAGTAATAATAATTCTATAATTATTGTTACATACACTACCTACATACACAGCTTGTTGCCGAGATATGCTCGTTAACAATTGTTTATCTATTATATATA
Source organism: Arctia plantaginis (assembly GCA_902825455.1). Classification (NCBI taxonomy): domain Eukaryota; kingdom Metazoa; phylum Arthropoda; class Insecta; order Lepidoptera; family Erebidae; genus Arctia; species Arctia plantaginis. The sequence continues at coordinate 866,014 of CADEBD010000348.1, read as the reverse complement.
TATATATATATATATATATATATATATATATATATATATATATATATATATATATATATATATATAAAACTACATGTGCTTCTACATATATATACATACATAGTAGGTACATAAGTTCCATGTACAAGCACCAACCATTCTATGATTAGTTTCTCCTAAAATATTTTTTACTTTACTTTATATATAATTTTTTTATACTTCGACTGTATGACCTGCTGAATTCATTTTTATATAGTATAAGAATTACATTAATAAGCTGATTCATAAATCAAATCACGCTGTAGGTACTCCAAACTGTTCTCTTGTAAGTCTTAAAAGGACAAGAATATGTATAAATTATGATTAGCTTTTTGTCATACATAAATAATTATGTAAGCTGAAAATATACTAAGTGCTCGATGGCGCTATCTCAGAACGTGTAATTAATTTATCAGTATTAAAGTCATACTTTGTGTGTCCTTTTGTCTCCAATGTGTAATTTTCTGTACCTAGATCGTTTATTTTGATGTAATAACGACTTAGTTTGGTTTCTAGGTTTATTATATAAAACTTCACTAAATAATTGGTCAATGGAGCCTTAGACTTAATATAACCAATACGCGAACTATCAAGGTAATGTGGTATAATCATGAGAGCACAGGTTGAAACCTGTGCCGGCCCCATGTAGAATAGGAACAACGAAAATGAGAAATACTCGTTGCCGAATGTCTGATCGGAAAGTGTCTAAAATTTGTTGTGCTGTAACATAGTACATCCAGTCCCGTTTCCCCATCAGAGACTTAGGACTACCCTCTTTTCCTCTCCTTCTCTTTTACATTTTCCTTGCCCTAATAAATATACTTTCGTTGTCCTTTCTAAAAGCGATTACGTTCCTAAGGAGGAGGATAAGCGTCAGGCAGTCAGCCGGTTATCAGTTCTTTCCAAAATATGCCGTAAAAAAGTAAAACAGGGAAAATAGCAGAAGGACGATGATGCACACAGTTGTAAAATTCCTGCAAAGTATTAATTAATCTAGTATTGAACTAAGCACTGCCTGTTCTAATCGCAACCGCTTGAGGCCTTCATAGCAAAGAAAATTATATTATATACATTAATATGACAACGACCAAACACCTTTTTTTCAGGTCTCACATCAAGCTATGTATATTCAAGAAGAGGAAATAAATTGCTCCTAGTGGAAGGATATTCATTTTATCGCCAGACGTCTAATTCCAGCAATAGAGCCAGGTGGTTGTGTGCCACTCATTACAAGAAAGGGTGTAGGGCCATCGTCCACACAATTGATGATAGGATACTATCTGTAAAAAGAGAACACAATCATCCCCCAAAAGTGAACTGGACAACCGAACAACCGCAATATCAAAGTATTTCGTACAATCCGCTAGAAATGTTTTATTAGGTTCGAATGTATGTAGTTCGTAGTTGTTCCTATATGTTGCTTTATGAATGTGTATTTAATTTTTAAATGTGTGTTTATAATTATGTAAGACAGTGATACTGGGCAAATAAATTCTAAAACAAACTGTACAGCTCTCGAAATCAGCAAAAATTGTAGAGCTTAAGTTCCAGAAAAACATTTCTTGGCTGTCATAAGCGCACAATTGAGTTGTGCACAGAAAAGCCTTGAAAAACATGCTTAATGTATCTACTACTACCAACAGGATTTTAAAACCCATGTGAAATCTCTTGGTCTGTATAATTAACTCTTAAACTACTAGTATAAGGGACGCCAATTAGTCTTAAATGGTGAAAAGATGCTAGCTACTTACATACTTTGTTTCGACACAAAATAAAGCAAATACGAAAGATGATTATTACGGTTTTTACTTGAAATATTTTCAGCTATGACAAGAAAGAGCATCTTCATAGAATTTCCATATCTAAAATGCACACTATTTATTTATTTATATACGTCATAGACTCCTAATACCCTTGGCATCATCGCCTACTTGTTGGGTTCTACTTCTTCTCACCCATCTTGCAGATGATTATTATATTGTATTTAACTTAAATTTTTCATCATTTTGTTAAAACCAATTACCAAAAGATGGAACAAGAAAAACTATGCTAAATAATAATATTATGAATTCCTTCGCATGGGTGCAAATGGGTACTTTGGTAAGGTACTCCGTATGGGTTGAATTTCAACCAGTCAACTGCTGACCGAACTATAGATAGGTACAAGGAATATCAATATGTTATTCTTATGTCTATTCTGTGTCATGTCCAATTTGTAGATTTTTATAAAATTTATTTTCTCGGCTTCGGTGCTTTGAAAGACTGACTGCACGGATGGCGTAGTAGTTTAAGCGGTCACCTCGCCGTTTTCTACTGCGCCGTTGGATCCTCACATGGGACAACACTTTTTGTGATCCACAAATTGTTGTTCTGAGTATCAGCGTTCTTTATGTCCATTTCATTAATGGATGTAAAGTTCTCCGTGACACAGGAGTAGTGCGGGAGTTTTCTTTTCAAAAAAAAAGACTCAAGTTCAGTTCTAAAGGACCCTTTATTTGCAGAAATAAAATTCATCATGTCTAATAAAAGGAACCGACTTCTTCTCAAAGCCGGATACACTTATTACGAAGATGGAGGCAAAAGAGACTTAGGTCCTGAAACAAGGTCAAGATGGAGGTGCTCAACTCATCAAGGAAAAAAAGGCTGCAACGCGAGGATCAACATGGTTGGAAATCAAGTTATTTATGGTAACTTTGTCCATAACCACCCACCGAATTATAAAGGGGAATGGAACTGGAACGGAGGGTTTTTTTGAAATGCCGAGATCAAAAACACTTTATGGTAGTTTTGTTTAGAGCCATTACAGTTTTACCTACTTAATGATCTATTGATCTATGATCTATCTACTCTCGACATACAATTTAACAAATCTTATAACATACACAGATAAATGATCAATATCATCCATAAATATTGAAAAAACTTAGAATACGAAGAACCTTCGTGGTTTTAAAACTTAAAACTATGACAGTAATATTGTCATTACTTTAATATTATTGGATAACAAACCGATATTTAAAATCCGATCTGATAAAAGCATTCTCTGAATTAACTTTCATTCAAATCTTACGAACTTTAGTACTAATGTTTTAAATTAAGTTCAATTTTACTCGTATTTAAAAAGATTGGGTTCTGATAGATGTTTTTATCACTACTTATATTTTTCCTAAAACATATAATATACTTTAAAAAGGTAATATTTTAATAAACATATTATTTTCCTTTATAATTCAAAACACTTCTACTATACTGATTGCCCGTTTCTCACCCATATTTATTAATAACACGGTAGTACAGGATTGGACATGCAAATAAAAGTAGTAAAATACTCATAAAAATAAAGAATGACGTCTACAATTAATTCGGATTTGACATATTAAAGACTCCGCTTTCAAATCCTTGGTATTATTATGTGTAATATCACTATTTGTTTCTAAAGTTAACATGTCAGGACTAGTTTTATACTATTCATGTACTTTATAATCAATAAGGCTAGTTGAATGTCACCATCATCCTCAACTTTAACATTTTAAGTCACTGCAAGGTCCTATTTTTTTATTTAAGAACTAAAGAATTTAATAATCATGTAAATAATATGTTTTATGTTTAATTTTGATAATGATTACAGCCAATTAATATAAATATTATAATTGTATTTAAACTCATTAATAATAAAATGTAAATTAATCTCATGGTATATTTAGATGATACTCATAATAGTAATGGTTTGAATCTTATTCTGCACATTACATTTAATCATTGTATCTTTTTAATTGTTATTAAATAAATAATTGTCATTTAAAGGATCTTTTGTTGATTGAACCGTCAAAAATTATGTTATTTCTAAGAAAGGATAATGTGTTTCCGTTCTATTATCGGTTATTCATAATAAAAGACAGTATGCTTAAATTTTTTAGATAAGATTTTATACTATGAATTTACCTTACAGTAGCTAATGTTAAAGAATAGTAGTAAAAGTAATCAGAATTAAACCGACTAAAGCCACAGGGTATTTCGTCACAAATGAAACGTATTGCACGATCCCGAGTATATCCTAAATAGAAAACCTTTAAACAACCCTACAAACCTTGGCCGCCTGACAACAGGCGAACACACCTGACACCGTCGAGTATGGGGGCTTTACTCCAGATCAGAGAGGCGCTATTCCAGGCCAGTTCTCAAGAAGGTTGACGATCATTCTGTGCTTTTCTACTCCTGATGCGTCTCCTGCTGGATCGAAGAGCACTTGTACTCTCCCGCTCCCGGTCCTCTTTAGACATTACCTCCTCGTCAATCGAGGCACTATCGCACGATCCTAAAAATAGCTTAATAAAGAAAAAACTTATAATGTGCGTATTCGTGATGAAAGAATCTCGATAATGCTTAGAAGTGAAGCAACATGCAATATAAATATAATATTTAAACATTATATCAAAATATTACGTATTGTTTTAAATACTACGCTAGTATCGTTGATATATTAGGAGGTTGTGGTTTGATTTAGTAATATCTGGATATAGTGTTTAAAATATACACAAAAATGATATTTTCTTTTTTTCAGATCAACTTCTGTACATGATGTCTAAGAAAGGTAACGTGATGCTTAGTTACCAAGGCCACAGCTATCATTTAAAGTATACGAAGAACTCCAGAAAAACTTGGCGGTGTTCCAGACACTGTTCGTTCAGGTGCCGAGCCACAATAACTACTGTTGATAATCATATTTGTAAGTTGAAAAATGAACATAACCACCCATGTAACCTATATTACTCGTAAACGAATTTAGTCTCTATAGGTTTCAGACATAGTTGCCTGTTATATTTTTATAAATTTTATTATGCATTATTGTTTTTCGCCGTCAGAAAGTAGGCAAAGTGTCAGGTGTTACACAAAATATGCGTTTACTTTAAGGCTCCTCCTTTAATTATAAGTTCATTGATATAATTAAGTTTAGTTCTAAAATTACTTTCCTCTATTGGTCGATTCGAGAATTTTTGTGTAATAGTATTGCGTTTACAATAAGCTATGGTGAAATATGGAACTTATAGAAATAATAATGGATTTAATAATTGGTAATAATGGTGATAATATGGTGCTTATCGGGTCTCAGTATATCCCAAACTGAAACTCCGGTGTTGGTGATGTGGTATTGGTGTATTGTAAGAGTAAAAACGGATTAATGATTATTTATAATACATTTAGATATCAGTGTTAATATATTATTATATTAATAAAATGAATATTAACTACGTGTAATAGAAAATATTTTTTAAAATAAAATAAATAAATAACGTTTATATTTGTATGCAAATGTATTATACATTTGTAAATTAATATATTTGACAATTAGTATGTAAGGTTCAATTATTTTTATTAAATGAAATGTATATCGATTTATGCATTTGTTGTTTAATAGTTATTAATGGTATAATATAGTTTAATTTTAAATACTAATCGATTCAAGCTAGACCAATTTTATCAAATGTTTATAAAACATATTTTTATAGTTAAGATCTTAAACAAACCAACGATTTCTTACTATTCGATTTTGATATTCTTCATTATATAAGGTTATTTTTTATCTCCACATACAACATTATACACATACAACATAACCGGAGAATCAAACCTCCGCTCCGGCTTAACAAGCCGGAGCGGAGGTTGGTTCGGTTCCCACTCAGGACAAATAGTTGTATAATGAGCACGATCATTTGTTTTGTGTCTGGGTGTATTTTTTCTATAATATGTTTCTATTAAAAATATATATATGTATGTTTATCAGCAGTCTGGTTACCATAGTATAGGCTTTGCCTAGTTTAGGATCAGACTGCCGTGTGTGAGATGTGTAAAGTTAATATTATTATTTGATCTTCGAGTAACGCAGCGAAATTATAATTAAAGGTGGACTGTATTTTAAATTGATTTATTACACTGTACATGTAATATGGAATGATTCCGTAATGCGTGTGTCTTGTGCGCTGCTCGGTCGTCAAGTGAAGGGGCTCATGACACCTTTAATTGCCGCAATCGTCGCTCCCAGCTCGCGCCCACCGCTCCCTCGCTGGTTGCCCACGCGCACAACAGTTGTTGATAATTCCTAATTAAAATAATTAATTAAAACTAGTGTTGTAAGTCATGTATATGTTACACCTATTGTTTTTGTACATGTATGTATTTGTCACTATCTTTACTGAATCCTGTATAGTGTTCGTATCTGCTAATGTTATAAAGGAAGGCAAACGAGCAGAAGGGTCACCTGATGGTAAGTGACTACCGCCGCCACCGGACACCTGCAACTTAAGAGTCACAAGTACGTCGTCGCCCTTTTTGTTTTGCACCCCCACACCTCAGAGTCATGGTAGAGGGGTTTGAGCTCCGGTAATAATTATAATATTTTCGGACATCTGACACAATGCCATCTAGTATCAAACTAAGCAGAGCTTGTACTATGTAAGCAAGATGGACTGATAGAATACGTATATACTTTCTTTTTGTAAATACATACATATTAACACCCAAACTTCGAAAGAAATATTTGCAGATCATACAAACATTTGGTCCGACCCGGGAATCGAATCCGAGACCTCAGCATAGCAGTCGCATATGCTACCACTGCACCACTGAGGCACAATCTCACTCACTCGGTGAAAAGCAAGTAAAAATTCCTTAACACCGGCTCTCTGTGATGCAGTGATACCACTGCATCACAGCGATTCGAGTCGAGGCGGCCCACTTGTACCGAAGCATGGCTCTCTTACGAATATATATTAGATAGTATATATATAATAAATAATATATAACATTAAAATATAGTTTTATAGTTATTCTATATTAATATAATTTGTTTCTAATGTATGTACATTTTATTTATTGTAAGGCGAATCAAAAATTGGCAGTCGTTCAAAAAATAAAATGAATTTTTTTCACTTTTGTTTTTTTTCTACAATGTAAGCTATAAACATATATAGGCCTAATAACGAAGTCTTTGGCCAACGCACATACCTAATCTATCTAATTATTTCAAAGATACCGACTACACTTATAATAGGACCAGTTGTGTCAAAAATGATTGAATTTCTGCGCAACGAGGTCATTCTAGAAAGATTATAGTTGTGTTTCTAGTGTGCTAAACTGAACCACATTAGCTATGAGAAGCTTAATTAAAATGAAGCGCAGAATATATAGTATATGTCGAAGAACATGTGAAACCTCTTACAAAGAAATTTCTTCCATATTGAACTTTAGCTGATTTATGTATAAAAAAACAACTTTGAATTGCATTCCTTAATAATATATAAATTAAATACTCGAAGTGATATAATGTAATTGATACTACTTACATTATAATTTTATGTTAAATATATCTACAGTTCCTTATAACCTAAACTTTTACGAAGTATTTACAATACCATATTTTTTTAATATACAAGAATTGGGTATGCATGTCTGCAATACAATAGATGACAATTTTCACATAGTTAACTAAACTTAGGTTGAGTACTGCACTCCTAGATAGGCTACTGAGCGACCTGTGATAAGGGGTTACAGTGCCGGACCCCTGTTGGTATATGGGTTGATTTTATTAGTGCGTGAGATACAGGCATATGTGTGTGCGTGTGTGTGTGTGTGTGTGTGTGTCTATGCATGACTGTGTGACCCTTTTTAAAAGAATAATTAATATAGTGATAGTCTATATAATGACATGGTGCAATTTATCTGTTTATTTCTTCAGACTTCCTAATAACAACGTCCTCGAGAGGAGCCCGAATCGTAATTTCTAAAGGCTATAAATTTCGGAAACAAATGGATAGTGGACCTAAAGAAAGATGGCTTTGTCATGATCAACGATTTGGTTGCAAAGCAGCGTTATACACGATAGAAGATCAACTTATATCTAGAAGGAATGAACACAATCATCACCCTCCAAAAAGAATCTAAGCTTAATAATGGACGTGAATTATAGTATTGCATATTCATCCTAAACTACAACATTTTAAATAGAGTGTATCCAGCAGTAGACTATTAAAGGCTGTTGATGTGATGTGTATCTAAAAGTAGATGTTAGATGAATCCTGAGACAACTTTAATTCAAACGACAATTGAAGATGTTTATGTAATGAATTACTAAATAAAAAAATCTACAACAACAAATAGGTCGAGTTAAGTGATTTTTCGATTGTATGCCTCCACTGACTGGGTTATGTTGGTGTTTCAATCAAGCCATGGGCTGTTTGCAAACGAAAAGCTGAGAGAACAAGCATATTTGTAGGGTTCCTAATAATTTTATAGTAGAATTTTAGTAGTACTTACAGAACATTTTTAGAATAGATATTATATCCGCTTTAACTCTATTTTTTATTATTAATAATAATTATAATCTATACTCATATTATAAAGAGGTAAAGTTTGTGAGTTTTATGATTAAGGTAATCTAAGGAGCTACTGGTTCGAATTAAAGTGTTAAAAAGCCCATTTATTGAGGACGGCCATAGGCTATTTAACATCATGCTAGGATCCATAGGAGCCAAGCATCAGTGAAAAATGTTGCAAAAACGGGGAAAATTTACTCCCATTGAGAGCCCCAGACGAAGCTGCGCGGGTCAGCTAGTTCATGGTATAACGCATGAATTAATAAATTTCTGACTCAAAAGTAACTAAGTATTATCACAATAATTATTACTTAACCGTTAAATGTGTTAGATGAAAATAATAATACAGGTAAAAGTATTTTCTTATTAAAATTAACATTTTGTTATATTACATGTATTTAATGTAACCATTGATAGTCGAGTGGTTAAGGCATTTAACTGCACTGAGGTAGATGTGAGTTTGAGACCCACTTATTCTTTGGGTTTTTTCTCTGTTATTATGTGTTTAGGTAATATAGCTTTTGTTATATTTACATTTTTATGTTAACAGATTTTCGGATAACAACATCTTCTAGAGGAGCCCGCATAATACTTCTCAATGGCTATAAATTTAGAAAACAAATGGATATCGGACACAAAGTGAGGTGGTTCTGTCATGATCAACGATCTGGTTGCAAAGCAGTATTATACACAATAGAAGATCAACTTATTTCTATGAAGAATGAACACAATCATTATCCTCCAAATATAATCTAAGCCAGCAGTAGCAGCTTGTAAACAAGATTTAACCAGTATTTACATTTTTATCGAAAATGAAGTAAATTATGATTTAGTAAAAAATAAAGAAGGCTGTCATGAAGTTTATTAAAAAATAACTTTAGTTTGTTTTTGTTACTAATAAAACAGTTAATCCCATTGCTTTATAATTTAACGTTCATATTTAAAAAGTTTACATCTGTTTTTTAAACCAGAACCCTAATTAAAATAGCCCGATACGCCAATGATTAACTTAGAACAAGTCTGTACTGCTACTTTCTTTTCCCGTAAGTATCTTAAAGCATGATTTCGAATAAGTGCATTTATGGTAGATCAATGGACATCTCTACTCTGCTCATCTAAAAATGAAGCGCACTAAAGCCTGTGGACTTACCAGATACTTGATTTGTGTTTGAATATAAACTGTTATCTCAAATATGACAAGATAATTTTATATTTGACATAATTGTCGCATCTTTAATAATTTTTTGTTGATTTGTGTGGTAATGCAGCATTTAGCGCTTTCTTTTAAAGATTGATTATGAAGTTTGTTTCTAAGTTGGGACATACTTGATTACTCGGGTGACGTTTCTGACAAGTTGAGATTTAAGATGTTGACCTCACTGTACTCACAAATTATATTGCAATAGTTGATTGTTGACTTTTCAATTTTTATAGCTGGCGTGTTTAATTATATTTGCAAGAACATTGTCATAGATAATTTCACCATCTTTTATCTCCACTCCACTCTATTATTTGTAATTCCATTGCTTTCTCTTTTCCTAACCTTGCCCCTGAGGTGTTTTAAATTTTTAAATCTTTATTGTGGCTGTCCTATTCTTAATTCTCATATAGGTATGTTATGAGAAAATTTGCTATATTATGAGAAACTTCAAAAGTTTAGATCAATGAAATTTAATTATATTGAAATGAAGACAATGGTGCTAATTATGTTGTTCGAAAACTCTCTAAACTAAACTAAAAGTCACTGAAAATTAGTTTAGTCCTGTCAAACAACGTTTCCTATTCTGAAAACGAAGTACTTGACAAGACTAAAATAATTTTAGTAATTTTTAGTTTTTTCGAACAACAGAATTAGCACTACTACCTCCAAACTGTTTTTGTATTTTACAGGATACTAGTATTGTAACAGTGTGAAAAACTCGTATTGTATTTTCTTTGTAAATGACCAAGGTGTAGTCATCCTTTGTCAACAGTTTTCAAAAAAGAAAACTGCTGTGCTCCACCATAGAAGTTCAAAATTAGGAATTTGTATTGCATAAAAATTTATAGCTCTGTAAAAAACTAGTACCTACTTGATATAACTGGTAAAGAGATACTACTCCTTTTTAAAATGATAATGTTATTATCGAGATACTACATTCATAGCACTTAAGTTTTCTGTCATTTACGTCAGTTTTATCCTACACTTCAGACTTTCAGAGAGTGTATAATGTCATCCATAAATGTTATATTGTGAATGATAGTTATGATTTATGTTCCTTGCATGTCTTAAGCGAAGCTTTTGAAAAGGATAACTAACCACGAAGTTGCATGGCCACACTATACAGGCACTACGAGGCAAGAAACTTCTAATTTGGCATTAGATTAGATGAGCAAAGAAGTAGAAAAAAAATTACAAAACAGAAAGGAGATGTAAAAAATAAAATAGAAAAGAATGGAAAGAAAGAAAAGTCCTCTTCTTTCTGTCATACAACTGAAAAGAGAAATAACAAAAATAACATAACACTAATTGCCTAAAAGCATTGTAGCCGACACACAAACATGATAACATGGAATATATAATGATAATTACACATAAAAACATATATTCACTAACCAGATCTCATTGCAGGTCTCTAAACTAGTAAAATAAATAATTTAAAAAAGGAAACTAAATTAATTAAGGTATAAATTAATATGACACACGTGTATGAGAAAAGTTTGTTAAAAAATGTAATTAATTATACAATAAAATGTATTTAGTATTTTTTTCTTTATTTAAGACAAGGGATTTTTGTACATAAAAAGCTCGATGTCAATCCCATTGTACCTTATTTCAAGCTAACTACAACATCAAGTATTTTCAATACTAAAAACTAAATTATAAAGCATTTTAAATTTATTTATTTAGTGTTTATATCAGGTGTCTCAGTAAGAGTGCACTTTTAAATGAAAAATCTTTTTTTCCGTGCAAGGGGCAACTCTGAAATTTGACAGCTACCTACCTATGTTTATTCCGATTATTAAAAATGAAGCGCTTTTCGAAAGAACAACGCGTTGCAATTGTGAAAAAGCGTTACAAAAATGGGGAAAGTTACACCGAAACTGCTCGCAAACTTTGCTGAATTTTCAGTCGAGAAAGTGCACGCAGAAAGTACAAAGAAACTAGGTCGATTATGGATATTAAGAATCCTTTGTATCAACGTATCGGTCGGTCTCTTGAAAACATTGCTGCTGTAAATGAGAGTGTCGCCGAAAACCCGAAAACATCAATTCGGCATTTTTCTCAACAACTTCAATTTAAGCAGGAGGAGAGTAGTTTTATCTTCTAGAAGAAAGTTGAAATTACTTGACTACTATACTACTATATATTCAATGTTATCAATTGCTAAACCTCCTCTTTAAGGAGAGGCCTTTTTTTTTCGTGCGAGAATCCCCTCGGATACCACCTATCGGTGGCATGTCGGACTCGAACCGACTAAAACCGCACGCCGTCTCGGGTACTAATAGCCGGGGAACCAGGTATACCCTAGAATCTAAGGAGAGGCCTATGTCTAGCAGTGGATTATTAAAGGCTGTTGATGTGTGATGTGATATATATTTAGTTATTTGATGTTTAGAAAGAAGTAAGTATACCAAATAAATACTGTTGATCAAATCACTCCCGGTTTTTATTCATTGCCTTCTTACTCTGAACTATGATGACGCGAATTTAATGTGATGCTACATCCATGCCATACAGTGTCCCAGCCACATTCACCAATGACACGACCGGACAATCTGTCGCAGCCGTGTTTGTGTACTATTTTTTTTATCTCTCCTAAAGGTCTTAAGTTTGTTCATAGGCATCAAAAATTTGCTTTTGGTATATACTTTTGATGTACATCGCAATATGTCGAAAAAATCTTTATATTTTTTGGGTTTTATGAAAACTATTTAAGCACCACCCTAATATGTTACCTCTAAATATCTTGATATTCTTCCAGGACCCTATTTTGTGGTAACTTCTAGAGGAGCCCGTGTTATATTGTTTAAAGGTTACAAATTCTTCAAGCAACGAACAAGCGGTGCGAAAGTAAGATGGTCCTGTAGTCACGCACAAGGTTGCAAAGCCGCTATGTATACCATAGGAGAGGAGTTTTTGTCTGTTAGATTTGAACATAACCATGCACCTCCATAATCCAATATTATTTTATAACCAAGTATTACCGGTAACCAAATCATTATTAATTTTATACTGTTTGTTTTATTTACTTGTGTACAATAACTTTAAAAATTCCATGATATTTATATGTATATTATGTAAGTATATATTCTATAGCCGATACGTGTATCAACTACGGATTCGTTTTCAAACTTTGTCATTAAAGGTCTTTAGACAAGGGATTTTTTGTTAATTTAATAAAATTGCTACAAGCTAAAGTAAAATATTCGTTTAACTATTTACCTTCAAAATTAGATTATGGCTACCGCTGGCCAAAAAAATGACATTAAAAATTATGCCCATCATATTTCATTAATTAGCCAGTACAAATGCACTTTCTAGCTACATGTCTACCAAGTTACTAATGATTAAGTCGTAGTGAAACGTGAAATTCGAGTTTAAATCTGAAATTGCATGACATCGTACTTACATACTTTCATACCAACAATATTTAAGAACAATTTTATTGCTAAAAATGAAATGAACTTGCCATGATTTTCGGCCAAATTGATACACAATCTTATTTAATAGTAAAAGATATTATGGCCAATGAACATCCTATTAGTGTGTTAAATAGGATGAAATAAACAGCTTGTCTATTAAAACTTCTAAAAATATTTTCACCAAATACCAAAATACTCGTATATAAGATCGATACTATAACAGTATTCATTTGGAAGTCGTCAATCTATGCAAAAAATAGATGCCTCGCACCGTTAGCTCTTAGCGAAGTGTTGGTTATTTGCACCTAACGATTATTTTCGAGGTAAAAACCTCAAATTTCTTTATCTTCAAGTTGTGACTTTTTGCCGTGTTATTACCATAATAAGTATGTAAATTTTTTTAAGTTGTTTTGTCTCGGTTAATGTCAGACCACCTGATAAGCTAAGTTAATAAGAAAAGATAAAATTTATTGAAATTTACAATTATTGAATTTTTACAGGTCCTACTTTCATTCAAACATCAAAGAACCGCAACCTAATCTTCAAAGGCTTTTTGTTTTATAAGCATTTGGTTAAAAATGGAAAAGTGAGATGGCGCTGTAGTCGCCAGCCGATACGTGGATGTAAAGCTGTTGTATTTACAGTGGACGATGTAATTGTTTGTACAAAACAAGAACACAATCACGAGTTCCCATAACTGCACGCATAAATGCGCTACGATGCTTCATATCTGATTCTATTATTACATTTAAAGTACTATGTGGCGAAATGCCTAGGAATGCCTATTTCAATGAATAGGTTTCTTTGTTTTTCTATTAAAAAAAGTAATAATTGTACAAGAGTTCAAGGTGCTGAATATTATTACTTTTTCTTATATCAAAGTAAATATTGAATCATTTTTATTTAATATTGATATTTATTACGAAACTAGTGACTCAAAATATTAGCATTTTCTTCACTAAAAGCTTCTAAGCGCCTTGACTTTTGTACTTTATATACCTATAAAATAAGTTAAATTAATTATAACACATCAGCTAGTTTCAGAGTTGCACACTTGTGAATTTCCCTATTTTGAGCTAAGTTTGGTTTGGTAACTGATGGATAAGCTATCGTCTATTACAGTGAACAGTTGGATGGATTGACTGACAAGAAATTATAATTGATATTTAATTTCCAGTTATGCCTTTTGAGTGAACATATTGCCAATCACCATTCACCGAGATTCTCATTCACGATTGTTCTACTTTTATTACCTGATGACATAGTTACTGAAAATACATCAAAATGATAGTTTATATAGTATGCATACATCTATTTCTTTTTTATTTTGTATTCTTGTAAGCTTTAAATTTTATTTACTACATTTGGCGTTTTTTTAATCCCATCAAACTTGACTTTTCGACAGTTCACTTTCACTTAGGTGTGTTACAAAGGAGACATACTCGTATGTACAGGTTTTGACCAAGTATTAGTTTTGTAATTATTTACTGCTGTCATTTCAATTTTTCAAGCGAAAAAGTTTCTGTAAATCTTATTCATCATCAATAGCCCTTAATGATCCACTGCTGGGCATATGCCTCTCTTTAGAAAGGAGGTTTTGGCCTACTATACCTAACTGGCCAGACGCGTTGGCTTAGGGTTTCTTTCAAGTTTTCCTTCTCTTTGCAGTGCCGTTGTTTGTAAATAAGTTATGATAATCATACCATACCAACAAAGCACTATAAATATCTCCTCCGCTGAGCTATAATGCATAATCTTAAGATGTGTCTATCTTAATGTATTAAACACTAGCTGCGCGCCGTCCACACCACCCGCGTTTCATCAGTTACACTAAAATATATTTAATTCCTTGTTCATCCGTCGGGAACACTACATTTTTTTGAGAGAAAAAGTAGCCTATGTGTTAATCCAGGGTATTAGCTACCTCAATACCAAATTTTATCAAAATAAGTGCAGCCGTTTGAGCGTGACGAAGTGACAAACATATAAACTCACAAACTTTCGTTTTTATAATATAAGTGTGATTAAGGTACATAGATTACTGGTCAAAAATTAACAGTAGTATTTATTCCAGGGCCCATGTTCCTGAGGACGTCTGTAGGCACACGCAGCATAGTATACAACGGCTACAAATTTTATAAGAAAAAAGGTAAAAATAAATACAGTGAAAGATGGCGCTGTAGTCTACACCAGCATTTCAACTGCAAAGCAATGCTGTTCACCACGCACGATCAACTCATCGCTATGAAGGGCGAACATAGTCATGCACCACCGAAGACCCTGGCATCTTTATCGCAAGCCAAACTTATTAACTGAAGTCACAAGAGTAAAATGTCTGCATTAATAATCTAAAAAAACTCTTAATTTACCAAACTGTGAGCAGAATAGTTACGAGTAATGTACCACGGTACCGGTGCAAATTAAACATATCTCAATTTTTTTTACATTTCATATTGTGCATTGATGATATGAACTCATGTGAACTTTCATTTCGTCAGATTAGTTCTGGAGGTGGGCAAATATGTCTATTCATCTTTCATCCGTTTGTTGTCATGAGCTTTTAATAATCTTTCTCTTGTCGGGATAAAATGAAAAGTGTAAAAACGTTTTATCAATTCGTGTATTTTATTTCTTTGCATTTATCTTTTTAGTGTAATGTTTAGTGGCACCATATATGAATGTATTTTTAACAGTGTGCTGTAATATTAGTAATACTATTTATTTCAATTAAGTTATTTAATTATAAAAATACTTCTTATGCAAATAATTCTTTTTCTATATGAGCCCACCTATTCTGACATTCCGTATAACATCTTGAATAAAAAGAAATTGGTTTATCATTCTGTAAAAGACATGCAACCGTGCCACTTTTAGAGCTATCAATTTGCAATACAACTGTGCCCGTATTACTCAAGATTGCCAAAGTAGGTATGCAACTTAATTTCGTTTTTAATTCCAAAAAAAATCTTTGCTACATTTTTCTTTACATACATACTTATGTACATACATATTTAGTACATTTTTCTTAAGTAACTGTCTAAACGGTTCAGTGGTTTTTGAGTATAGAGGAATAAATTTACTTAAATAATTACACATATTAATGAATTTTTGAAGACATTTTATTTATTTTTTTGGTTGTTCCAGTTGTAAAATTGCTGATATGTGGTCTGGATCTACTATAATGGCATTTTTTGATGTGATGAGACCTACATATTTAACATTGTCTAATTTTTACTGTTGAATTTAATATTATATTCTTTAGCTTTTAAAATAACTTTTTTAAGTATTTGATCATGATCCGCAAAAATTTTTCCTGCAACAATAATGTCATCGAAATATATGTATACACCTTCAATATCGCCAAAAATTAAACAGTTTATGCGTTGCATAACCTCAGGAGCTGATAAAATACCAAAAGGCATCCTTTTAAATGCGTTCTTACCATATGGAGTTCCAAAAGTACACAACTTTTCAGTTTCATCGAGTTCAATTTGAAAAATCCATCTTTCATGTCTAAAACAGTAAATATTTCCTTGCCAGATAAGCTATAATAAATTTCCTCTGGGCTGGCATTGGGTAATTTTCTCTCCAAATTTTTTATCCATTTTCTTCCTGCAGACACTCGCGAAGTGATTGTAAGTACCACATTTTATACATTTTCTTCCAAATGCTGGTCAGTTTTTAATCTCCTGCTTTTTTCCCACATTTATAATAGTCTATTATTTTCTCATTTGGTCTAGCGCCTCTATTTATTTCAGATTTCTTTACAGCACAAACAATTTCTTCATTATTTTGTATTTTCTTTATTTGTTTCTTACCAATCTCTGCGGCTCTACAAATTCCTATGCATGTCTCTAACTTTAAATTAATAATCAATCTTTCTTTAACCGAATGACATATATGTCATTCGGACCAATAATTATTACCATAGCAGTTAACCTATCTTCAAGGTCAATCAATTCACATTTTTTAGCTAAGATCCTCACTCTTGTAAAGAAATGATCAAACTCTTCACCTGTTTCTTGTTTAATAATAAGCAAATTACATGTATACCTCAGTAAACTTTTTCTCGGTTCTACATGTTCTTTGAATGTTGTGATGAGGTTATTTAAAGTTTTATACCTGTTTTGTCCTGCGTAGATTAATAGCACTGCAGAGAGAAGGAAAACTTGACACAAACCCTATACCAACCCGTCTGGTCAACATGGTATAGTAGGCCAAAACCTCTTTTCTAAGGAGAAGCCTATGTCCAGCAGTGGACTATTAGAGGCTGATGATGATGATGATACCTGTTTTTTCGAAAGTGTTGTACACTCCGATCGACTCTTCTCATGCACAGTATAAAAATAAAGCATTCTGCCGTTTATCCGACGCCTTTATTTGGTCTACAGCTTGAAGGTATAATAAAACTCACCCTCCCAGCTCCCTCACCTGAAAGTCGGAGTCCTGATGGAGGTTTTATTTCTTCCATTTTCTTTTTCTTTCAGGTTCTAATTTATACCTGACACCATGTTCCATCTCACTGAGGGATGATGATATAAGGGATGTTATTGATATTTAAAGATTTATAATAATAACTTGGGTAGTTTAAGGTAGTTTTGTGTGGTGACGGATTAAGAATACAGAGTGTCACCCCTATTCATCCCGTGGGTGTCGTAAGAGTCGACTAAGGGAAAAAACTACGCAGAACAACAGCACTGCAGAGAGCAGAAAAACTTGACACAAACCTTATACCAACCCGTCTGGCCAGCGTGGTATAGTAGGCCAAAACCTCCTTTCTAAGGAGAGGCTTATGTCCAGCAGTGGACTATCAAAGGCTGTTGATGAAAGAAGGTAGTTAATTAAATAGGTACTTTGTAGATATTCTATCTCATATCCCATATCAGTTCATCCGATTATGAACCACATTATTACTATTAAATTAATTTTTTGTAAAACTTTTCTAATAAATTAGTATCTTTATCTATTCTTTTTTTTTCTTTTCACGCAATGTACAAAGATGTCCCTATGTTCTTGTATGAGTTTTAATGTATGTTTATTTTTCCAGGGCCTATTTTCTCGCAGACCTCTAGAGGAGCTCGTGTCATAATCTTCGATGGTTACAAATTTTTTAAGCATATATCGAACTCGATTAAAGTGAGGTGGTACTGTAGTGGACATACAAAGGGCTGCAAATCTGTAATATTTACAGTGGATGATGTGATCGTCTCCTCGAAGATTCAACATAATCACGAACCTCCAACAAACCTTCACTGTTAGGAGACATTTTGGTTCGCTTGGACTGAGGAGAGGTGTACTACCGATTCTCGTTGGCATATTTTTTTCCCTTGATAAGTACTTGTAATCTGCATAGGGATATACATAAACTTCGGAAAAGGGAAGATATTCCCAATTCAGTTGTATTTTTTTTATGTTATGCTCCCTTAGAACTTCCTCATATGTACATATATCAATTGGGTTCGTGTATCGGCAAGTATTTTCCTGTCCCTAATAATATGAAGAAAACATGTGGTATTTTTTAAAGTACAAACTAAGGAGTGGAGCTATTACAATGCTTCATGATGGAGGTACGTTGAAGTTGGTGGTCTCAAAGGTTAATTATTTTCTTTAGTGCGTAGAATTATACGTACGAATTTTTTAGGGTCACCTAACTTATCAATCGGTAAAAAACTGAATTAATCTTTATAACATTAATGCTTTAAAACAATTTTGATTCAGTATTGCTAGTTTTTTATAAAACTTCAATATAGCTCTTAAAATAAGCACCACAATTTTGGCTGAGTGGCGGATTGCTAGCCACTCAGCCAGAATGACTATGGACCTGATGAAGGCAGCGACGATAGACTGGAGCAGATAAAAAGGTGGAGGACAGTCACTATGTTGGTTTTATAGAAATGTCTATAAACAACGTATTTTTGCGTATTCATTTTTTTATTCGCTGGGTTTCGAAAAAAAAACGAGGTACCATAAAATCTCATTAATTTTGTTGTTTTCAATGTACGTACGGTTCCTTATTTTTGTATAATTGTTGTATAATTGTATATTAATTATATATAAATGATAAATATTCTAATAATATATAATGTGATTTAATAAAGTATTTTTTTTATATTCTTGATATGCATATAGATATTGAAATTTTGTGTTAACGTTCCAACAACATTTTCTTATAATCGTAGTAAAAATAAATTAGGTTATATTTTATATTTTTAAATAAAAATAGATATTCAATGTATTTAGGAATAATTAATGTCTGAAATGTTTTTCATTTTTTTGAAATTGTTGATAGCAGGATCTAATTTCTACTTTTTGTATACAAAAGATTACCACCGAATAGTTTAAGTGCCTTTTATATGGTATTAATTAAGCAACTTCCTAGAATAGTGCAACAATTCAATTGCTGTATGTCATGCATTTGATACAACTAAATGAGTACATAATGCAATTATAGATATAAATATAGCAACCTGTATTTAGCATTTGTTTTTATTTATTAAACATAAGTTTTCCCCCATCCCATGATTGCCTATAAAGATTGCCACAATGCAATAAGGCCTCCAATTTTATTACAAGCAACATACTGCTTTTTTCTTGTTCTTTGTATTATTTTTGATGTGCTAGCAGCCTATACTAGTCCACTGCTGGACATAGGCCTCTCCTTAGAAAGGAGGTTTTCGCCCACCTTTGTTACGTGACATTTATTATGGGTCCTTCGCCTTTGTGTCTCTCAATCACTCTTAAGTAAAATGAAAAAAAAAGGAAAAATATTTTTAATTTATGACGCCAATTCTTATTGTAATTACCAGCTGACCCGGAAAACGTTGTTCTGCCATAATCGCAAATAAAAAAATCGAATAATAAATACTATACGGCCTATTCTCAAACCTACCAAATATACAAAAACATCATGAAAATCGGTCGAGCCGTTTCGGATTAGTGCGACTACAAACACCGTAACACTAGATATTTATATTTTTGAGACTAGTTTTACCCTCAGCTTCACTGTTATAAATTGAAATTGCATTGGTCAGAAATAAGGAACAAAATTAACGCGAAAAATAAATAAAACAATCTCTGAAGCGAATATATATATCGTATGTATCGTGTTAAAATTTGAGCTCAATCGGTGAATTGTTTTTCAATAATTAAAAGACTATCGATCGGTCTGTCTGCAATTCACTGCTGTAGGCGACCGGTGCATATTGGGAGAACCCTATTTACACAGGTTGTCTACCTTCCCCATTGAATCCACCCCACACACTCCGTCGTTCGGTATTATTAAAAATGTAATGATCTTTTCAGGTCCAATTTTTAAACAGACTTCAAGAGGGGCTTTAGTCATAATTTTGAACGGCTATAAATTCTTCAAACACATGACGAGCTCGCTCAAAGTTCGGTGGTTTTGTAGCTCCCAGCAAAGTGGGTGTAAGGCTGTTATCTTTACTATAGATAATCAGATAGTTTGTATGAAACACGAGCACAACCACGCACCTCCCAAAAATCTATTTTGCTTAAGAGAGGTGTGAGTAAAAAAAAAAAATCTCAAAATAAATACAGGTACATTTCACTTCCATGGGAATTTATTTTTAACTTGCATACACTGATATATACACTGCATTATTCAAACGTCTAAATATTGTATTATTCTTGTTATACAATTTACAATTTTGGCGAATAATCTAGAAATAGAAACGCTAATATGAGTATACCCTCGCATAGCTGTGAAGAATGTAGACTCATGGTCACTTTACAGGTAAAGTTTTTTTTTTCACATGATCATCATATGTAGTGTTAACATTCTTTTGTTTATATATATTAAGTTTTGCAATATTACTAAGTTATTATGAAGAAACTGTTTTAGTTTTGTTCTACGCACTTTGTGGCTTAGGTATATACTCGTACGACTCTGACACAATCCTGTGACAAACTGAGGTAATGATAGATTTCAAAGATTGTAGATAGATTGTAAAAAAGATACAATTAGACTTCAGTCTTTTATTATAAGTTTAATATTTATAATATTAATTCATCAAAATTGCCATATAAACGCTGTTCGTTAGGGAATTGTTAAAAACAACCCAACGAGTATATATAATACTGTATTAATTTTTAACATTTATCGTGTAATTTCTTTTAGAATATTACTGAAAGTCGGTGTTTAAGGTTAACCTATAAATATTATTAATGCAGGAATTAACGCAATCGATAGTTGGACAGTCAAAGGCTGACTCATCCTGTGACCACAGCAGCTGCAACCTTGTCGAAACATCACTGCCAATACCTATTGATCGCGTTAAATCCTGTACTTGTATATGTAGTGAGTATTATGAAGTTGATAATTTTCTAATTGATATTCTATACATATATATAAATAATTAATTTATTTATATATAATTTTGGTACTTGTAAAACGTTTTAACTGTAACTAACTCGAATATTCGCCGAATCCCCTAACTTTTTAAACAATGTAAGATACTTCTTAACAAAAACACACATTTATAGTGAATATAAACATAGCAAAGGCATATTTTAGTACTGTTAAAAGAGATTTACAACTTTATCAGTCATATTAGTTCCACAAGTAACTCGAATGCATTTCTTTTGGTCATTATCCAGTGTCTTTTTTTTACGGAAGAGGTGGCAAACGAGCAGAAGGTTCATCTAATGGGAAGCGACTACCGCCACCCATGAACGCCTGCACCTCAGGAGTCACAAGCGTTGCCGGCCTTTAGGGAGAAAAAGCCCTTTTTTGAGGTTTGAAGGTCATATCGTTCCGGAAATACCGTAGACGATAACTTGGTCCACAGGTAGTGCTTATTCATCTTAAATGAATTGCCTCATATAATACCTCAGTAAAGTATTGAGGCCACAAATACTGGATCTGTACAGATTGCCTCACAGTAAAAAACAAGGCTTTTTAAACGTGGGGATTACAATTACAAATTTCATCAACAGCCATATCTGGAAATATACAATTATAACTATTATTAGTTTTAAAAATATATGTAGTTGTCTACTGGACAAATCTTTTGTTGATTTACTATTTTTTTGTTTTATCTGTATTAAGCTTATACTCATAGGTTATGAAATCTGGACACTAACAAGGTAGTCAATTTCAATGTAAGTCATTTAAACTATCGATAGAAGAAAATAGAAAGTTCAATACTTATTGTTGTTTTATTGATATTTTAAAGAAGATGTAACTAAACATGCCCATGGTGCGGTGTTTTACATCAATTCGACCGTCGACGGCGACCGCGTTCGGCGATATGCCCGCACAGAACTATTCACCAATCGCATTAGCTCCGCTATTCTCAAACTAGGGAGAGTCTGTCGGGTTATAATAGGATAACCTGACATACACGGAACAAATAATCATAATATTATTACCATCATCACGCATCACTCTATTATTTGTGGGAATCGAACCTACGACCTATGGCTCAGCAGTCATGAGCGGTAACCAGTAAACCAACTATTGATTTTAATATATCACTTTTGTATGTTTATAATGGGTAGAAATAACTCAGTTTCATAAAAATGATTATAATCTGAATGTGAATAGGTTAACAAAAATTATATAAAATAAATTTCTACAGTAGCAGAATTTAAGCTCCTTTATTTAGCCACTAACTAACATAAAGAATTACATGTATTTTTCTTTAGTTGATTATATAATTTACATTTGAATGTGTTGTCTTTCAGGACCTATTTTTACACAGACATCTAGAGGGGCGCGGGTGATAATCTTCGAAGGGTATAAGTTTATAAAACATAGAGTACACGGCGTTAAAGTGAGATGGTACTGCACCCAGCACGGATATGGCTGCAAAGCCGTTATGTTCACTGTGGAAGACAAAGTCGTGTCTATTAAAAAGGAACATAATCATGCACCGCCAGAAAACCTGTTACTGTGAATCTATAAGTCTCAAACATTGACCTTATTAGACATTTTGCCTATGTTCGAAGTATCAGTAGTTCACAAGGGCTTTGTGATTATTCAATATTTTGTTAATAACTAAATCCTTCGTAAAGAGTAATTTGGTGTTGTCACTGTTATATGTATGAAGATCTTACTTTGTTTAATATCTACAATTACTTTATACAGAGTAGATAACTAAATATTAACTTCATAAGTATGTTTTACCAATATGGGGAAACTTTTGCAATCTTGCTAATAGACTTTGACTGCACGGACGGCGTAGTGGTTTAAGCGGTCGCCACGCCGTTCACTACTACGCTGAGTGCTGTGGGTGTGGGTCCGATCCCCACATGGGTCGACACTTTGTGTGATTCACAAATTGTTGTTCGGAGTCTGGGTGTTCTTTGTGTCCGTTTCATGTATATTTGTAAAGTCCCCCGCGACACAGGCTTTATTTCTAGTGCGGGAGTTGTCTTTTAAAAAAGAAAAGAAAAGAAAAGAAGAAAACTAAAGAAATCAGAAAGATATAACTATGTCACGCAA
Source organism: Arctia plantaginis (assembly GCA_902825455.1). Classification (NCBI taxonomy): domain Eukaryota; kingdom Metazoa; phylum Arthropoda; class Insecta; order Lepidoptera; family Erebidae; genus Arctia; species Arctia plantaginis. Next base: position 842,536 of record CADEBD010000348.1, on the reverse strand, counting down.
TTTCTTATTGTGAACTCTTCCTTACTTTTACAGGTTTTTGTATTAATATTATTATGCTAGTAAAAGTTCAGATTAAAAATTAATGATGAAATATACAAGTAGAGTATATTATAAGTATTTTAAAAGTATTGTAAGTTACTGTACTTTACATATTTTAACGATATTTGCAATTTTATTAATAAAAATGAATTTCGGGTGATATTGTCTTTTAAGAAACGTGTTTAACATTAAAGAACAATTTGCACCCAATAATTCGTACCGCTTTCGTATAAAAAGGCCTCAGAAACGTTAGATCAAATTAAGGAACTGTCACAAGATTGTATGTTTTTTTAAGTTGTTAAGAGGGTAAACGAGCAGATGGGGTTTGGGCTCAAGTAACTTCGATCACTCGGTAGAAAGTTACGTAGGATTGCGTAACACTGGTTTTCTGTGAGGCTGTGGAAGCATGGCTCTCCCACGAAATGTACTACTCTGGACATGACTTCTGTCCCCTTGGTACGACTTGATTAGCACCATTAACTTGTTGTGCAATAACATAATAAGCAGTCGACTTGAATCTTTAGTTTTATAAAATTTTAGTATAGCTGATTTTTTATAATAAAAGTACGTCCTCAGTAATAATATTTCAGACATCTAACACACAACGCCATTTAGTTTCAAACTAAGCAGCCTTGTATTGTGAAAGCTAGATTGACTGATAGAATACCTATATACTATTTTTGTAAGTACATACATATTATACATAGAATACTCGTACACCCAAACTCATATTATATATTTGATAGTATCAAAAGTAGCAAAATATAGTTAAAATTTTGAAGTAAAGGTATTCAAATATTAAACATTTTGTCTGTTTTCAAAAGTTCTTTAATTTTTTTATCGCTTGCAGGTCCCATTTTTACGCAGACTTCTAGAGGAGCTCGTGTTATAATCTATAACGGTTATAAGTTTTTTAGACAGAGAGTAAGTGCATTTAAGGAGAGATGGTACTGCAGTCACCACGTGCACGGATGTAAAGCAGTCATATTTACTATAGAAAATGAAATTATATCAGTTAAAGAGCACCACAACCACGAACCTCCAAAGAGTTTGAGACTAATGTATTGAAGAAATGCAACTTTCTGTCCTACGTTTTGAAAACTGCTGCATTTAGTAGAAGATAAACTTTGAATTACGGACTGCCCAGGACCAGGGCCTCAATTCTGCTATTTTATGTTTACGCCAAACCACTGTCTTTCCATTGATACGCTATTGAGATGGCATTGAGAGGCCATTGACATCGGTCAAAATATCAGTATTCTACTAACATAAATTCACATATATATTTTTTATACCACATTCACACAATGTCAATAGACTGTCGATATAGTAATATAGGTCATCAATGTTGGAATCAACAACATTGCCGTACCTGGAAAATTAAATATGTCATTTTCTTACGAATTTAAAATGTACCGTTTACCAAACTGTTACAAAGATATCGACGACTTTTGTATCAGTGACAAGTCATCGAGAGGCCATTGTTAGTAGAATAGGAAAAGTGCAAAACTATTCCGACGACATGCCATCGACAGTATATTGATATAATATTCAAATAGCAGAATTGAGGGCCAGGATAATTGCTGGGGGAGGCCTTTGTTGTTAAAATTTTACGCTTATACGGGAGTAACCGCAGGCACAAGTTTGTTTTATTAATAGTGACAATGTGTTATTGATTTATTGATTTGACTTTGATTTATGCTACCTGAAACAGTTTTTTTAAGATTTCTGTAGCAACTATTTGATATGAGGAATATTATTAAGGTATTCAATTTTGTGAAAAAGGTTTTGATATTAGTTTTATTCGTACGTCGTACTTTTCAACTAGCTTTAACTAGTATTATAAGAGTGACGGCACGTTGATTTTACTCTGCCAATTTTTTTATTTCCTTTTTGACAGTTCGATAAATATTCTACAAATAATCGTCTTCTGTTATACCCCTCACACACTGCCTGCGTTCATTTTTTCTTCCTCATTCAATCTGTCCTTCTCAGTAATGCTCTTCCCCAGGAAATCAGAACGGCACCAAGTCGTAATTCGTTCAAAGTGAAGGTACGAGCTCTCCTCACCCAAAATATAGGAGAATCGTCTCAAATTTGATACTTTTAACATTATAGTAAATATATTTATATATTCTTATACGTAGATATATTTATATTATTACATTGTTTATTTCTCCGTTTCTTCTCTTTTCTATGCGAGACAGTATTTTTTAATATTGTTTACTTATAAATTCATAACCAAAGTGTATTGCACCTTCTCATTCATTTCAATACGGTAGACTACATATTAGAGTCCGCCATTGTACATTTTGTGCATAAAGTTATTAAATAAATAAAGAAATAAGCAATGAACTATAATATGTTTCCAACAGATACGACTATAAAGGGGAAGTTTTAATGGAGTTGAAACAAAGTTTAAAGGTAGCTAAGTATTATCTTAACTTAGAATACTGAATTTGTTTCGTAAAATTATATTACCCATGTTAAATGTCCATATAAAGTTACTTATTCATACAAATATGTTAAACTATATATTACTATAAAAGAATGGTTGTACACTGACGTATAAATAGTTAATATCGTATTTTTACATGCGGTAGGAACATGTGTGCACATCAAAAATCGCAAGAAGTAATAATACCAGTAGGTAGTAGGTATACAGTTATCATAATGTTTACGAAAATGGGTAATTTACATATTTTTTTGCCGTTTTAAGTTTAATTTAACAAATTCTGATACAGTTACGTCCTCAAGAAACTGTCGAAAAGGAAATAAGGGAATGGACAGGGTATATTACTAGAATTTGACTTCTAATGTTATGGCTTTAAGATGATTTAGACTATAGCTATTGACTTTTACTATTTGTAGTAAGTAGTGACCGTCTTTAGGCGAAGCACGTAGGTACGTGTACCTTATCAGGTACGAGTAACAATAGTTTTTTATTATACGACTTTGTAATCATGTGAAGTGTGATATTTTGTACAATAAACGAATATAATTTGATTGTTTGAGTATTTCACAACCTTCCAAAGACAATTATGTAATAGAATTTTGATGGCATATACAAATTCTCAGTTAGTTGCACAAAGGCTTAACTTCGGGAGAGTATGGGACTCTCCCGAAGTTAAGAAGTTCGACACAAATAGACCAGGCTCGACCGAAGTGATACCACGGCCTCACAGAAAACCGGTGTTAAACAATTATTTAGTTGTTTTTCACCGAGTCAGTGAGGTCACCGGAGCCTAACTTCCCTCGCTCTCCCGCAAATTGTAGGTACTCAAAGAGTGCAACGCACTTATGACTCTTGAGTTACAGGTATCCATGGACGGTGGTAGGCATGGTATTTGTGTTGAGGCGCTATAGCTCCGTGGAAAGAGATGAATTCTAGCTCACATCAATGTCTGAAACCGCTTAATTAAACTAAAAAAACCTATCATGTCTTTTCTTTTTATGAGTCTCCTGGTGAGTCCACTGATGCAATTCCTTTGAAAATTTACGTAAACAAAACTGTCTATCTACCTCATACATCTGTTACGAGTAACCCCAAAATAACATATCTAATACGATTTTTTCCTAAACCTAAGTAGTTATTTTAGTTTCCAGATCTTACCTGTATTTTAACATTTTCAGGACCATTTTTTAAAGAGACAGGTAGAGGGGCTCGAGTCATTATCTATAACGGATATAAGTTCTTCAGGCAAAGAGCGACTATTTCTCAAAAAGTCAGATGGTTCTGCAGTCACCAGCGACACGGATGCAAAGCCGTAATATTCACTGTCGAAAATGAAATAATCACTATGAAGCATGACCACGATCATTTACCTCCAGGGAAATTGTAGTAACTCATAAAGAAAAGAGTAAGAAATGTCTCGTGAGAGGTCATCATCATTACTTCCCCAATTAAAATCTTTGCGAGGGAGGCTAAGTCCTGTTCATGAAACATTTTTGCAATCATGAAGAGGATCTCACGAACACAAAACACTCTTAGTGTAAGATGCTTGTACAGTATCGTATATCATCATCATAATAATATACTGCCGACTGCCTCGGTGCAGTGATAGCGTATACGACTGCTGTGCCCTCAGCACAGCAGTCGTATACGTCTCTGGTTCGATTCCCGGGTCGGACCAAATGTTTGTTTCGGAGTTGTGTTTTCTATGTATACGATGATAATATGTGTGTATTTACAGTAAATACATATATCATAATATACATAGAATACTTTTTTTTTTATAAAAAGACACCTCCCGCATTAAGAATACATTCCTGTGTCGCGGGGGACTTTACAAACATACATGAAACGGACACAAAGAACACCCAGACGCAGAACAAGAATTTGTGGATCACACAAAGTGTCGTCCCATGTGGAGTTTGAACCCACAACACTCGGCGCAGTAGGAAGCGGCGTGGCGACCGCTTAAACCACTGCACTTAAATATATAAGTATTCTATCAGTTAATCTAGCTTTCATGGTACAAGCGCTGCTTAAATTGAAACTAGGTAGCGATGTGTGTCAGATGTCCGAAAAAAATAAATAGATATAACTTTCGTCAAAATTTTAATAAAATTTAACAAAGTATTTTGGATCTTTTCTTGTCTGTACTTTGATGTCGAGTGTAATGTTGCCCCTAACGTTAGCTCCTCGTACAACGGGTTAGGGAAATACAATACTATTGTTTTGTCTTGTATGTTATTGAGTACATCTGGTTATATATGTTATTAAAGTCATTTGGTTTCGACACTCCAAAAGTACTTCCACACTCCAAGCTTCGAATGCGATATAACCTTGATATAATTTTGTTCTTTTAGGTATAATGTTCGCGCAGTCGTCTAGAGGAGCTCGCATCGTCATTATGAACGGTTACAAGTATCGAAAACAGAGGGAAAATGGAAGCAAAGTGAGATGGTTCTGCTCTCAGCAGGGATACGGCTGCAGATCTGTTATATACACAACTGACAATATTCTGATCAACATGAAATATGAACACAATCATGATCCGCCAGATGTTATTATGTAAAAAAGTACAAATAAGATAATAGATTACCTACCGGACCGTTATATCATGTGTCATCATAATTTATTATCTTATCGTAATCATAGAAATTACCTTTCTGCTAACATTAAAGTATTCTCAAAGCTCATTTAAATAGTCTCTCTTGATGTTATTATATCAACCTTAATGAACACTTGTTATGTGGATTTACGTAGATCAATAGAACATGTAAGAAATTTTCACTTTTCAATGATAATTGAATTATTATATTAATAAATTTTTAATTAAGGATTAGTCCTTTTAGTTTAATTTAATTTATTCCCCTTAATAATTCCTTTTAATTTAATAATTGTGCACACACTCACGGGAGGAAAAGGGGTCACTACACGGACGGTTTTTTAATAAAAACAGTTTTTCTTTCAAATAACGACTAGTCACTTGAAAATTGCAAGATAGATGTATACAAGAAGACGTAAACCAGCTCCAACGATGTCATCCCACTTTGAAGTAGGATGGCTAGCTCCGGTAATTGATTCGTCCTGCCAAACACTTTAATTCAAAATCCTTATTTAATTCTTCAACAGGACAAAACCAATATTCTTACAGATTTGATTAAAATAAATTATTCTCTATTTATTAATCTATTTATTTCAGCATTATTTTTCCCATCGTATGAAAACTGTCGTTGTTTGCTGTATGACCGTTACAAGTTTACTCGCCACCGAACAACAGGAGCTAAAGTCCGGTGGCATTGTGCGAGACAGAAGCATGGTTGCCGGGCGGCGTTGCATACAGTAGATCAATATGTTATTAAGACGTATTCTACCCATTCACACTCTCCACCTCCCATTTGGCAAGATATATGGCGCTGAGTTAAGAATAGTAAATAAATCTGTTACAAGAAATAACAGTGATGCTGATTGCCAAGCCCAAGTCCGTCGTCAAATAATTGTGTGATGAACACGAACACTTGTTCGGTGTCTAACAGGAATGTATTCAAAAATATATAAGTATGGTTATATATATATAAGCAGTCCGAATAATATAGCACAGGCTGTGCTAAGTTTGAGGTCAGACGTGAGAGTGAGACGTCAGAGTGTATGAGATGTGTCGAGTTATTGTAATGTAAGATTTACACCATTGGAAGATTGAATAAATTAAAAAAAAAGTAAGCAGTGTATCGAAAAAATGTTTATTAATTATTAAAGTACACAATTTGGGCATTTATTTCTTAAAAATAATATCCTCCAAATGTAGACCCTCGCGTTCGCGGCACTCATTTAATCGAACAGTAAAATTACTTATGACGGCTCGGCAGGTGGACTCAGTGATGGCTGCCATTTCGTGACGGATATTTTCTTTCAAATGCGCCAGGGAAGTCAGTTTATTCGCGTAAACTTTAGATTTAAGATAACCCCATAGGAAAAAGTCCATAGGGGTTAAATCAGGACTGCGTGGAGGCCAATTTATGTCACCTCTCCTGGAGATCAATTTTTCTGAGAAAATTTCACGAACTCGTGGCAGAGACGTATTGGACGTGTGTGACGTTGCTCCGTCCTGCTGGAACCATTTTCTTTAGTTATGGCCAGGCAAGTTTTGCAGTTCAGGCGCCAAGAAGTCGTTTAACATCTCCACATAACGCTCTGAATTCACTGTAACTGCACGCCCCCTTTCGTCTTCAAAAAAGTAAGGGCCGATAATTCCTCGCGCCGACATCGCAGCCCATACTTTCACTTTAGGCAATTCTGCTTATTTACGTTTCCATTAACATGAAAATGAGCTTCATCCGAAAACAAGATGTTGGTAAACGTTGAAAAGCGCTCAATCGCCTGATTTACGAAGTCAAGCCTCTGACTGGCATCTTGGGGCTTTAATTCTTGCACCAATTGAATTTTGTAGGGGTGCAGCTTTAGGTCTTTGTGCAAAATGCGGTGTAATGATGATCTATGCACATTTAAAGCACTTGCGCGCTTCCGAATTGAAAGGTTCGGGTCGTTACGAACAGACTGATTAACACTCTCCACGTTTTCTACCGTTCTTGATGACCTTGGTCGTCCGGATTTTGGTTTTTCCAGCGTTGTACCGGTCTCTTCAAACTTTTTGACCCATTTTCGAATAAGAGGAATGCTTGGCGCATCATTTACATGGCGAAAACCTAGAAGATAACGAATTTGAAGTACATTCTTTTTATTCTTTGTTACTATATAATATATATAAAATATTTTCGACTTTCATTTATACGTGGAGGGCGCAAAACTGCTCTCATTCATTACGTTTATATTATATAATACATATATTATATAATATATATAATGTATAATAAAATAGACTCTTGATATCTGTACATAAAAGATATTTCAAAATAATTGTCAAACTGACAACGCAATTACTAAAAAGGCACTTAAAAATAATCTCAATTATATGTTTGTTGGTTATTGATGATATAGTTACAGTTATTGAGGGTAATATAGTTTCTCAGCAATGCATGCTGGAGACTTTATTTAAAGCAGTAATACATGTTACGTTATGAAGGTTCTCGTAAGAGAGCCATGCTGCCGAACATATGGGCTAAACTCCACCAGAGTAGTACCACGGCCTTACAGAAAACCAGTGTTACGCAGTTCTTTCATCGCTTTTCATGGAGTGATTGATGTCTCCGAGTCCCAAACCTCCCCCTGATTCTGGGGGAAGAGACTCAAAGGGCGGCACCGCATTTGTGACTCCTGAGTTGCAGGTGCCCGTGGGCGGCGTTAGTCGTTTGCCATCAGGTAACCCATCTGCTCCTTTGCCCCTATATCATACAACAAAGATCCAGCAGAACTAGCCGATACTTTACAAGCTTATTTCTTGAGATTAACTGAAAGAGCTGCGTATGTGCACTTTGAGATATTTTATTTGTTGATGTTCTAAGTAAACCGTGAGAGACTCCTCCCCAGGAGGACCCAGCTCAACTCATTTTTTTCAAAGGTCGCAATATTCTTGTGTCGCCTTCTCAGATAGCTACTTTTTTACTACAAGTGAAAATTGCCCGCAACGGCCAGGCAAAATGGAAATATTTATTTAAATTTATTTTACAGACATGTCAGTTTGCCCATCGAAGCAAGGTGGTCTGCTGTTGACTGTTGCAAGACATAGATACACCATACATCGGAAAAATAAACAAACGATACGGTGGCGATGCTATAATAGAAAATGTAGTGCGTCTGTATTTACCTTAGCCTTTGGAGACTTTGCAGTTCTAGAAGGAAAAGGCCAGAGGACCCATAGTCATCCTCCTCCGGAAGCCTGGTATCTTTGACAGGATCTTCTAGCTATAAAGTCCGACTTTGCGACTAAATTTGCCTTAGGGATGGTATTCGTATTCAATATTTTGTAATTTGAAATATAAATTGAAAAATGAAAGATGAAAAAAATATTTTTATAAACTAGTTCCTAAATTATGGAATTCTGTGTTACCAAACATAAAAAGATAACCGAATTGAGAATAAAACCGATTTTGAACTCAGATACAAGTGTTGCGCAATAATTAAGTGAAAATGGGTGCTTTTATTTTATACTTTTTAAATATATTAAATTATCGTGTAAATACAACTATAATATTTAGCAACTGTTTTGCTTTTAAATTAAATTAATAATATAAATTTAACTTTAGTCGGTACAACACATAGTATGCGACAGCTTATAGAGAAGAGGCCTTAGGTTTTGTGTCCGCCTTTGCATACATTTTTGCATGAACTTCAGTAATAAAAGAAAAAACTTTTTCAGGTTAGACGTGACCAACCTTCTTCCTGGCTCATACACACTTATGTTATTTTCCGCTTTGTTTTGAACTTCGAAATTGTTGGTTCATTTCAAAAGTGTAGTAGCGTGTGCTTATTGTCTTCATTTAATATTTTTCTATCAGTTTCTAAAATTGATGTACTGCTGTTTCTAAGATGAAGGATCATGCAGAAAAGAGACACGTTAATTATCAAATTCCAAATGCAAAATTTTCAATAAAATCAATGTCAGCGTTATATTTAATTTTAATTATTATTATTTTATTACCAAATGAACGATGTTACTTGATTTAATGATGATGATCATTATTTTATACCGACTGATTTCTGTTCTAGAATCCATATACTACACAATGCGTCGAGGTGCTCGTATTCTATGCATGAATAACTACAGTTTTTCGAAGCATCATGAGGTTAGCGGTAAAACACGATGGAAGTGTTCCAAGTGCTCAAGTAAAGGCTGCAAGGCGTCGGTCACAATCATAGACGGTCAGATTGTGAAATACAACAGCAATCACAGTCACTTACCGGAAAATGACTTTATTGCAATGTAACTCCTGACACTGCAGATTAATACAAGATAGAAACTATATCGCCTTTTCTTTTAAAATGCAATTAAAACCTTTTAAATAAAACCAAGTTTAGAAAATATATCTAAACAATCCACTACAAAGAAGTCACTTTTCCTCGGAACCTTTTCAACATACTAGGTTTGGGTCGACTTTAAGTCGGCTGATTTTTTACGCGGAACGACTAGTACTTGGGTTGTAAAGGTCTGATGTGTCATCCCGTGGGTGTCGTAAGAGGCGACTAAGGGAGCGAAATACGCAGGACAACAGCACTGCAGAGAGAAGGAAATCTTGACAAAAACCCTATACCAACCCGTCTGGCCAGCGTGGTATAGTAGGCCAAAACCTCCTTTCTAAGGAGAGGCCTATGTCCAGCAGTGGACTGTTAAAGGCTGTTGATGATATCGAAATTGATGAAATGATGTAGAACTGAACTGAGGGCTTAGTGCAAGTTTATGTCACACAACTCGCTTTCGGCAGCGAGCGGGTTCCCGCGTTGCAATTGGTGAAGGTCTCAGTGCGGGCCAATCACAACGTCGAACGCGCTCATCGTGACGAACGAGTGGATGTACCGTAAACTCACACTTGGGCCCCTGATCTATTGTCGGCCTTTTAAGGGGCTCCAACTACCCGTATTGATTGCAACAGATGTTCGTATGGCAACCAGTATCGTATGGCACGGAGGGGTCTCAATGTGTTAAGAATGGTCACCCCATATATCGACTGACCTGGCTAGGATTGCTTAACTTTGCATTGTATTAACCTACTCGGTTACCACTTAGTCACGAGCCCCTCCTACCTCCTACTACAAAGAAGTCACTACATACAAGAACTGAGTAAAGTACTTTATCATCAAAAAGTCCGCTATCCACATGTGACTTTTGGATTGCAATTGTTCATGGTTGGAGATAGTCACTCACTTGTTGATCCGTCTAGTCGCCTTGTTCACTCTCTTTTTTTAATAAAACAGTGGTTCTTTGTAGATTGGTTTGAGAGTGACCTATTATTTAATCTGAACGGTGATGTGTACGAAAGGTTTGTAAACATTAAAATCTGTAAATCTGCAATTTTATTATTATTTTTGAACTTATATTTATGAACGGTTTATGTATTGAGTGTATGTGTGATTTAGATGGTCTAAAAAGAACCAGGAGAATAATAGGATGCATTCAAGCATTATTTTTTTGTGTGCTATCTAATGTTGTATTGTGTAGTGTTAATATTAGGGGTTAAAATATGAAATTACCGATTTGTACTAAAAAATATAAACTCTTTTTAACAATTTATTTAAACAAAATATTTACCCTCATTATATATGCTTTGCTATATCAAACTGTGTAAAAGCATTTTGTACTGCCTCCTGGTCCGTTGGAGCAAGATTTGGCGAGTACGGAGGATGACTTATGGTTTCTAACTGCAGCTCCTGTAAAGTTAGTCTTGCGTTATCATGGAGCAATAATGGTAAAGATCGATTCACGAGTCGGGGCTGTTTCACTGCCAGTTTCGCCATCAATGTTCGAAGTTTGGCACAGAAAACATCTGCTGTTATAGTCTGACGAGACCTGAGGAAGCTATAGTGAATAACACCATGAAGAGACCACCAAACAGTTACCATTACCTTTTTATTGGTAAGCTTTGCTTTAGGGCACTGTTGCGCCGTTTGACCTGTCATCAGCTATTGCATTTTTCGCTTACAGTTATCGTAAATTTCCACTTCTAGTCATGTCACAATTCGATCCAATATTCCTTCATTTTTGTACCGATTCAACAAGACAACACAAGTTTCAACACGCATTTCTTTCTGCAGGCCAGTCAAATCATACCAGGGCTTTCCTTTCTAGGGTATACCTGGTTCCCCGGCTACTGGTACCTGGAGACGGCGTGCGGTTTTTGGTCGGTTCGAGTCCGACATAATCACCCACTGGTGGGTGGTATCCGAGGGGAATTCCGCACAGAAAAAAAAAAGAAAAAAAAGCCAGTCAAATCATGAGGAACCCATTTTTTTTTCATATTTCTTTAACTTATTGATTTGAGGCAAATGAGTCAATGTAGGTATATAACGTTAAACAATGCCGCTAATTCCTGGGTAGTTTGACTCCGATCGGCTTCCACCATCTTCTTCAATTCAGCATTATTCACCTGTGTGGGCGGTCTTATACGTGGTGTTTCTATTACGAAAGAGTTAATTTTAAATCAAAAACGTACGGTGCGTTCATTAGCAGTCTCCTCTCTAAACGCAGCGTTGATATTGCGAGCCGTTTCTGCCGCGTTAGTTCCGCGTCGGAACTCGTAAACATCGTGATATTGGTATTAAAACAAGATAGAAATGCTTCAAGGAGAAAAGAAAGGGTTGCAAAGCATCAGTCATGTTTTTAGGTAATCAACTTTTGAAATATAATGAAAACTATAATAACTTTCCAGAATATGCATAGCAGCATTTTACTTCAAACAGGAATAAAATTCAAATGTCAAAATAGTTATCGGCTTTCGAACAATAATAAGTATTGCAATTCCCGTAGTTTTATATTAATATATTGATCATTATATTACAAACCAGTAGAATTGCTTTATTAAATATTTAAGGACTTAAAAGTTTTATATTATAAATTATAATGTTTTTCAGGATCTGCATTCTTCACAACTACAGACCGCGGGGCTCGCATCCTATGGATACAGGACTTCAGCTTTTCCAAACACTCAGGTAATGGTCGACGAATCAGGTGGAAATGTTCTAAGCAGAAAACCAAGGGCTGTAACGCTTACGTCATTACTTTAGACGAGGAAATTATAAAATATAATGACAGCCACAATCATTTACCTGAGTAAAAAAAATTGTGCAATAAACATACACGATGTATTTTTTGTATTCCAATTAACAACTTTTGAAAATACACTCTGTAACATCATATAAAAACTAGGCAACACGACAGGCTGCTATTATATAAGAATCACTAACCTGTTCTGTTATTGTCATACTCATATAGCATGTAATTTAGTTTTTATATATGTATAATAAGTAGAACCATGTAGGTAAAATATTTCCGACTAAAATACACTCGGACGGATTGGTAATGAACGCGTCATGTTCACGTTAACTGTATAGAGTGGCCAGCATTTAGCCTGAATCTTAAACAGGTCGAGAATGTATGGACGAGTTACGACGATGCTGGCATAACAAACTCCTTCTCCGATAACACCCGATAGCTCAAAATGGAAAAAAAAGTGTTCTGTAGGTAACCACTTGGAGTAAGGGACTCCAATACTTTTCAAACACAACTCTAGACCAGAGTTGTGTTTGAAAAGTATTGTAAGTGTATGAAGAAAAACTTTATAATTGTGTAAAATACAGTATTCTTTCCTTGATAAATTTGTTTTTATTACAAAGGTAGAATTAACGCCACAAAGGTAAATGAACGGGGGTGACTGTCTCGAATTGTTACATATTTATATATTTTTATGTTATAAAGATAAATAATTATCAAATACACATTCCACTTTATGTTAGATTTAAGTTGTTTTAATTATACCAACTACAATTATACCACATTTTTATCAACTTATCAAAATACTAATTATACTAAGTACCGATTCTTTTGCAAAATGATATAACCAAATATATTTTTCCAGATATCCATTTCTCGACGTCTGTTAGAGGGGGTCGTATAATCGTAATATCTGGCTACAGATTCTGCCATCATCGCACAACTGGGTTCAGAAGTCGGTGGTATTGTGCAACAAACCATAAAAAAGGATGCAGAGCCATGATCTTCACCATACAAAATCAAATTGTCAAGATTAACAATAATCATAATCATTAATAATCACTAACAGCATTAAAAATAGCTTTTTTAAATAAAAAATGTGTTGAGAGATATTTATTGATTTCCTTGAACTGGTTTGCGTGTCCTGATATTCAGGCCGTATTCTGACATTATCAAATTTGTATTTAAGTAGGTAAGTAGTAACTTGACTGTATAAGTGTGTAGCTAAGTCATTTAATATATTATACCACTTATTGTGTAGTTGTTCTTTTTAACATGATCTCTGATTGTAACACTATTTCGTCAAAATCTCCAAGTACTAGTTACCAGTCCGAAACTACAATAAACTATTCTTAGGAAAATAATAAAAATAATACAAAGATTTTTTTTTATAATGACGACCAAATGTTATAGTGGTTTGTGTTACGAACTGCTATTCCAAAGGTTGCGGGTTCGATCGATTCCCGCTCAAGTCAAACATTTGTGTGCATGAACATTTTATGTTTGATTTGGTCTGGGTGTTTCTATGTATAATAAATATGTATTTACAAAAAAAAGTATATATATATTTATATCAGTTGTCTAGTACCCATAGTACAAGCTCTGCTTAGTTTGGGACTAGATGGCGTTGTGTGAATGTGGTAGAAAAAATAAAATAACGCCATAACAAAAAAAAGCTACTTCAATCATAATAAGACAAATATTCGAAACATTTTGAACGTTATTTTGAAATATTCGTTTGAGTCGTTTTGAGTCCGCCAAGAAGAAGAACGACCCATTTATGATTAAAGCGAGCTGTATGTCGGTGTGACAAGCAGTAGTAAAATAAGTCAATGTTTATTACTTTATAGTTATGAAAATTGTGTACTGTAATGTGTACGGTAATGTTTCAAGTTACGTGTAGTGTCAGTGTTCTAGAAATTTAGAAATACGTACACATTATACACTTAAATAAATCATTTTAATTTATATCAATTCTTCTATCAATAACGCTTTGTGGTGGATAGCCCATTTATCAAGGAAGGAAATACAACATCACACTAACTACTAGCAATAAGAGCCGAGCATTAAAGAAAACTGTTGCAAAAAACTGGAAACAAAACCTTTCTAGAGACGCAGACGAAGTTTCTTTGCACATTATCCTAGTAAATGAAATGATATTTATCTCTGCAAGTAAATCTTCTTTTCAGATATTTTTATACGTCGGGAAACTTTGCAAATAAATCAATCTTTATATCGTTAGGCCATAGACTAAAGAAAACAGAGGTCAACAGATAAAAAATGCGCAGTGCGTAACCTAAAAAGTCAAATACTAATATCTATTTTTCTGATTTCCCAAATAAAAAAATGTTTTACCTAAAGATTAAAATAATGCCGTATTTTTTGGTAGGTATATTTCTCACTACAAGACGTTACAATTTGATTCTCGTATTTGATGTTAGTATTGTTTGAAATCGTTGAAAAGTTGAAATATATTTTTTTAAAAGGATCTACATTATGCGATTAAAATAAATCCTTTTAAATAAAATGATGAAACGGAGATACAAAGAATTTGCATATTTATTTACCTTATTTCTTGAAATCCTACGCAATACAAAAACCAGCTCGAAGTGTATAATGTAACTTTTGAGATGGAACCATTTCTTAAAGGTTATAGGATAACCAATGTAGCAATTTTTTTGTTTGTTTTTAACGTATTTAGGCAGGGTGGTGTATCGGAGTCGAACCGACTAAAACCACACGGTGTGCCACTCTGATCCTGTTATAGAAGGGCTCCGGGAACTGTTGTTATTAAGACATCCGGACCCCTCCTAGCTCTTGCCCGAAACGGCGTGGGCACAACTTTCGCGTACATTATCTATTTAGGCGACGTCCGGCACACGCGGACTTCGCCTCCTCGCGGCTGGCCGTTATGGCGGGTGGAGGGGAAAACCGGCGGCCTGAGGCGCTAGTAAGCGCGCCTCCGCTGCCCGGCCTCCGCTGCCCGGCCTCCTGCTAACGGCCATGGAGCGGCCGGTAGCGAGAGATCTCCTCCGATAACTGAAGTGAGGACCCGCAGCTTCGACGCGCAAGCCGGGAAAATTGTCAGCGTGAGCTGAGTCCACACTGCAATAGCAGTGGTGACAGGCGGGACTCAATTCCCTCCTAGCGACCGACCGACTTTCCGAAGCAGCCCGGATAGGACCTGCGTTAGTCAGAAGGAAAACAAGGATCAACCTGTGTGTCAGGCGATCGCTTAATTTGAAGTTTTAAACAAATTTTATTTAGATATGAATGTACAGCGACAATAATAGAATAATAAAGAATATAAAAATACTACGTAGTGTACACGCTCAAAAGCAAATCACAAACATAATGTAATAACAATTTCTAACCTATATCCTCTTTCTGCATAATTTAAGTTTATTATTTAAGCTGGATATATTTAGTAGCTTATTAATTTTATTATACAAGAAATGTCCTAAAAAATGAAAGGTCTTAACACACTTCAATTATTTTTGATTAATTATTATTGGGTATTATTATTATTAAAATAAATTTATACTAATGAGGTTACATGTTTTCAAAGTAAACAAAATCTCGAAGTTATACTTGTGTATTACTTCGTTTTTTTGCTAATCTTTTTTTTATTGATACTTATACATTAAAGCAGAACTAAAATTCCTGCATTTTTTACGTCTACTAGGTGGTAAAATGTTTCTGTTGTGCCATAGTACCTATGTAAATCTAAGTTTAGTCTTAAAGTCCATTTGAAGATACATATATACGTGCTCGAAGTCTCTCATCGCATAGGAAAATACAACTGAAAAATTAACAAAAAATTCCATTGTTTCAGATGCACAATACGTCACATCTGTACGTGGGGCAAGACAATTAGTACTGAATGGATATACTTACTGCGTAAAGCACGTGCTTGGTTCGAAACTCCACTGGATATGTTCCACACATCACAGCAAAGGTTGCAGAGCCAAGGTGCACACAATGAATGACTCGGTGTGCAGCCAACTTGGTGCTCACACTCATCCACCAAGACTTATTTCCCATCAAGTCGAAATTTTAACCAACTTCTGTAATGACATGTTTATGAACCAGTAACGACATGTTTATGAACTCATAATGACATGTTTATAAACAATGTATAACGCTTTAGATATCACGTGTAAAATTGTTTTTTTTTTTCATTATGCATATATTATGTTTTTTTCATTATTATCTCGATGCAATGTGTAATGCAGTCGTCTTTTTTGTAATGAATTAATGATAATAAGTCGAATGATTAGGGTGATTCGTTTAATACTTGGTTACAGTCTCGAAATTTCTAATTGTCCGACCCGACAATTAACGACATTATTCGCATAAATATGCGAACAATCTCGTTACTTGGTAGGTCACAATACATACGACTTTACTAAGGCTGTTGTAACCTGTGATTCATACACCTCTACCTACCTCTTGACTCTTGTTATTATTAAGATTGAATGATGTAGTGGATCTTATTAAATAATTAATATAAACTGCTAGTCACTCTAGGTCATATTTAGTCAAATGATAACTGTCGGAACATTTTGGCTATTAGGTATTGATTTAGAAATTAAGTTATTAAAGCTAACCTGTGTGCCTATATATCATCTCCTATTTATGAGTTATAAAAGGCTTTTATGATTCTTTTAATGTAAGGGCCAAAATGAAAATGTCTGAATTTATCATTCAACATCGCTATTGTCACTAACTAGCTAATACTTTTTTTTTGCTATGTAGTAGAATATTATAGTTCAATTCGCGTTTTTAATCTTCACGATTGGATATGTCCTACATAGAATTAACATTTTTATTAGCTTTTAACGCAAATTATGGCGTTTTGAAATAGGTAGGTATGCTTATACATACCTACTATGGTATGATATATGCTTAAGGCTAACTAAACTAAGATTTAGGTAAAGGTTTTAGAATTTTTCTGTATAGACGAGCTTGTAATCCTATTTTATTTATTTTTTTACAGTACTATAACTGTACAGCTGCTAACGAAAATCTTGGTCAAAACTTATCGTGTGTTTTCCTTTTCTTCGATAACTTAAATATATGTATTTTCTTTCTTTCGCGTTGTTTTATTTAATAAATAGTACAGCTATACCATATACGACCTAAAAAGATTTAAGATTACATTGTTAGAATGTATAACGATTTGTTAAATGACAAACATGACTAAAATATTAGTAATTTACTTTGTTAATTACGGTATCATCATTTATAACAGTTTTCCCTTCATATTTCACTCAAAATTTTCCCTACTATTCCCTACCATACCTGGTATACGATGTATGTGTAATAATGTAAATTCCAGATACTACGGTGTTACCTGATAATACAAAGACACAAAGAGGCGGTGATAGCTTGGTCTACAGTAAATTTAGATTTACACTGAGAAGGAAAAATAAAAATGGTGTAATTGCTTGGCGGTGTACGAATAGAAAATGTCCCGGTTTTACACAGAAAACGGATATGTGATAGAGAAAATCAGTATCATACTTGTGATATTTTAATTTGAAAATATTAAACAAATTTACATATACTTTTTTTTCTTATACTTTTTATTTATTCATTTATTATTACAAAAACAGGTACAAAGTCAAGATAATCTGCCTCATAAACTTATTCGAGTTTTTCCGTGCATCAGTGTTATCGCCATTACATATTTAAACATACTCACATAATTAATAATGACTACATTACGAGTAATAATACAATACATTAACTAAGGCTATACAATACTAAACCAGTACTCTTAAGTATATCAACTCATCTCTATAGTTGAATATACAAAAACTATTGTCATTACACACAATGGAGATCTCGTAAACCTTAATTTCCTTAAAATATACAACTACATCAGTTCTATTGGTTCACAAAGATCAATTTCCTCCAACACTGAAACTTACACATGCATGTAATTGCTTTTGAAACCCAAAATCAACTTAAACTTAATACTATGTAAATTTTCCAGAAACAATACTTACTACGACAAAGAAGGGTGCCAGGATGATTGTTTTTCGAGGCTGCAAGTACACGAAACATAGAAAAAGTAGAGGAGGTATTACTAGGTGGAGATGTTACGCATACAACAATAAGAAATGTAATGCAACCCTCTTCACTACTCGTATTGATAACGAACTAGAAATTGTTAAGAGTAATAACACGCATACACATCCTCTGATAGCATGGGATACTTTTATTTAACAACTTGCTGCGAAATCATACATGAACAATACTATTTAGTATACATATAATGTTTTGAATTTCGTTTAATAAATTTAATTTTCTGTAATTACAATTTTTTACACAAAGATTATTTGTATAACCATCGTTATGTCAAATAAAGTTACGTGTTTTGAAACATAAGGGTCATCTTCTGATTTCTGATTGATAAAATGTTCGATAGTTTTAAATAAAATACAATTGTTTTTTTTTTTTTTGCAAACCGTTTTATGATTATTTCTTTATAAACAATTTGTTTTGGCTTATTTTATAAATTGTACATGTAGAAATATTGATATTATAATGGCATCATGGATTTCTAAATTTATTTTGGCTTTCTCTTTCTATATTTTTCTTTGTTTTTTAGCATTTACTAAATTGTTTGATTTATTTTGTGTTTCTTCTATTTCAGGTACATGTCGCTACAATCTGTCATTTAATTTTGATATTCCATTTTTACATTAAAGCTATCACTGCAAGTTGTGTAAAAAAATGTTTTCTGTCAAAAAAGATTAATTAAAAAAAAACTGACAGCAATATGCTTCATCATGATAAGCTATAATAAACTGAATTCCTCAACCATTTTCAACAATCATTTTCAACCTAAGCGGTGGCAACCTGCCTTATAAATGACGGAATTTTTGAGGTAAGGAAATTATATACGAATAATAATAATAATTAAAAATTACAGCCTAATTGAGAACTGCCTGCTTTTTTGAACTTGGTTAAAAAAAATATATAATTTTGCTAACTAATTGCTACCTAATTTTTTTCGTATGAATTTAAAGGTTTAGGACCTTATTTCTCTTTGAGTACCATGAGTCGTGATACGAGGATGGTCTTTCTATAAACGAATATAATTTCCACAAACAAAATGAATTTGGCATTAAGAATTTGTAGGACATATTAAGTGGCAAGCACCGCATGACCGCATAATCAGAAGGACAAACATGAGACAAGTTAACTTCTTGTTAGCAAAATGATTTAACATCGTATTTGTGAATTACCACGAGAAATATATAAAGGGGGTTTTTGGCCCATATTACGGCGGTCACCGAGAGAGGAGAAGGAATAAAAAAAATAAGAAATGGGTACGATACCATATAAGTTCAGTTATAAAGAATTTACGTTGAGTAACTACCAATGTGCTGCCTTCCTTTTAGTGTATAAAGGAATATGTTATAATAAAACCGTTTATTTAAATTAATAAAATCGTATACAGTTTTACTCCCGTGTGTATTTTGGGATGTTAGAGGTCTTGTTGTTACAGATCTCAAACATTCGATAATTGATAATGTTATCTACGTACCTATAATTATGCCTATTTGTTAAGACAGTTGATAATAATTTCTAAACGTAATTATAATATATAAAAATAATCTTAGTGGTCTGAAAGATATTGGTATATGTTTGTATGCTTTTGAATTGAATTTATAAAATTAATTAATGTACAATGTATGTTTTACACGGCCTTATGCTTTTGCATATGTACATATTTTTTGAGTACTATTTATGTTATATAAATAGACGTTGCAATTACTATTTAGCCATATTGCAAGTACTTACCATCATTTCTGAAAACACAACTACTCCTTTTAAGCATTTATTAGATACTTTAAATACCTGTCCTCGCTTTAGAATCAAAACAAAAGTATTTGGGTAATCTTAGATAAAAATACGTATTAAGAATAATTGAATTAAATGCTAAATAAACTTATATAATTTTAGGACCTTATATATGGGCTATCACTAAGCCCGAGTCGAGGAATTTCTCCGTCGATGGCTATAAGTTCTACAAACAACGTGAATATGGTGACAGGACTCGCTGGGTATGCAGTAATGGAAAATGCACTGCTCGCGTCTTTACCCTCAATGACAGTGAGACTATTATCAGTCACAAAGGCCATCATAATCATACGCCGCAAACCTAATTACGTTTTTCCTAATTGAAATAACGATTTGTTTCTCGTACAGTAAGATAAGCTGTTACATATTATTGCAGAACGCCTATATTTAGGTGCAGCGTCGATCCGGGGGGACCTGAAATCACATGATCCGGGTCCTCCCCAGAGTAGGGCGCCTGAGGCCGGCCGTCAGGGTGTTTTTTTTAGTAGAAACACCACAGAGGACGCAGAAGCCTGGAGTATCCAGGCTTCTGCGTCCTCTAGGACTCGGAGATCCAAAGGAATTTTCCACCCCCTGTCACTATATAGTTAATAATATTTATTTTTCCCTTGTACGATGTTGTCATGACAGTGAAATTTCATTAAAAATAACATTAAACGATTTAGAAATATTGTAAGCATATTTTATTTCATATACCTACAAATGGGGGATTAAATCAGATAATTTCAAATATCTTAATAGTCTGTTAATTAATATATCTCTTTTTTATTGAATTGTGCCCACTATTCGATGATTTAAAATAAAATTATCCTATTAGCGTAATAACTAGCTAGTTTACTACTACATTATGTCGGTTTTTTAAAGCCTATTAGCCATTATTTTGACTATTGTCTGCACGGATGGCGTAGTGGTTTAAGCGGTCGACACGCTGCTTCCTACTACGCCGAGTGTTGTGGGTTCAAACCCCACATGGGACGACACTTTATGCGATCCACAAACAGTTGTTCTGAGTCTGGGTGTTCTTGGTGTCCGTTTCATGTATGTTTGTAAAGTCCCCCGCGACACAGAATATATTCCTATTGCGGGAATTGTCTGATTAAAAAAGAATTAAAAAGAAAAAAGAATTAAAGCCTATTTTCTATTCTTTACCCGGTGGGGTATAAATACTATAAGTTTCAGACATAAATAAATCATTACTATCGATTTTGTATAACATTTTTTAATCGTATTCTTCGGAGTGTGTCATATTGTTTGCTAATAAGTTAATTTTCAGTGCCGGTGTTTCTAACCACACCCCGGGGAGCTCGAGGCATCATTATTGCGGGCTACAAGTTCCTTAAACATCGCACAACTAGTCAAAAGGTACGCTGGTACTGCGGCACCCATGGAAATAGAGGCTGTCGGGCCTTCCTGTATACTATCATTGGTTTCGATGAGGTTGTGAAACTGTTTAACAACCATAACCATCCTCCACCTATTAGTAACTACAGACAACAGTTTTATGAGGTTTATAAGTAAGATGTTAAGAACAATGTTATTTGCAATATTTTTCTTTATTTGTATTTCTACCACTTTTGGTACATCTGTTTCATGTTAAAAAACTGCCATACCTACTAAAAGAACATAAACTTATACTTGTTTTATTTTTTTAAATGTCAATGATAAGCTAAGAAATGAATAATAAAATATTAATAATAAATGGTTTCCGTTTTTTTTTAATTAGCAGTGGACGCGCGGCGATAGGCTGATTATGATGTTGATGAAATCGTTTTCTGGTTTTCAGTCGCTAATTATTTATATCCTAAATGTAATTTTATGTTTATTCGTATTGTCCCTTTAGTCTGAAATAAATAAATACATACACACATAAAATTATCTGTACTAATATTGTAAATACGTAAAGTTTGTGAGTGTGAGTGATCCGATTTGAAAAAATCTTTTACTATCAGAAAGATATTAACTCAGAGTGGAGCCGCGGGCAGAAGCTAGTTTATTATAAACCATATAAGGAAGTGAAACTTTTTTGTGTTTTAGATAAATAGTTTTAGTAGCAGTTTATTTACAAGATAAACTGCATATTTCAGTCAAACTTACAAAAATTAAAATAAACAAATATCTTAAGATAATATGTCATTTATTTTGCAAGTAATAAATCTACACTATACACTACTTACAGAATATTAACGGACACAATACTGAGAGTAAAAAAGATTACGAATAAATACAATAGTTTAGACAAAAAATAAAGCACTCATAATGATAAATTTGCTACAGTATAGTTTAACTACCGACACTAACATTTTCTTCACTTTGTTCCTAAATTCTTTTTAATAATTCTATTTTAAGAACATGTTGTGTTTCTAATTCGTGCATGACATCCTTGTGCTTCAATTCTTTTTCTAAAAGTTTTCTTTGTATTAATTTTTGTTCCAGTTCCTCTGTTACAATTTGTTTTTGAATTTTTGCTATTTCAATTTTTTCTTCTGTTAAATTATGAAAAGGTATTTTTTCTTTTGGCTTACCTATAACCCAAAAAGATAATAATTGTACTCGTAGTAAATAAAGAAAATCTTTTTTAAGTAGCTGGTTGAACATTTTGTTCTTCGGTAGGTACGAGTAACCAAGTTATGGAATTCGAAACACCTTGATCTTTCTATTATTTTGTTGTTATATGTTCATTGATTAAGTAAAATAAATAAGACACGTTCAGTAAAATAAATATTTCTTCTCTCTGTTGATCCTTCAACAGAGAGAAGAATCATCTCCTTTGCTTATTGCACTGGAGCTGTGCTCATACCGCCACCAGTTTTGTAGTGGTCAGCTCAAATCAGAGCACTTTCCTGATCTGTTTTAAATGCCATCTCAATATCCTTTCAACATTTTTCTTTGTCTTGCCAAGTCGGATCATGATTTTTTTATTTTCAATGTTTTTTTATGCGTCTACAAGTGACACTAAAAGATACGTTTTCTTCTTAAGCGAAGTAAATTTGTACAAACTCATGTTTGTTCTAATATTCAGCAAAACTTTATTTGTTTGTTGAAACTGAAATGATTTGATTTTTTTACACAGTGACATGTATATTTTTAACATCAATATCAGTAAAACTGAGGTAGGCAATGCTAAAAGCTGACTAGTTACTTCTACAAAAAAAAAAGCCACGCTTTCAATTCTTATTTCTTAGTGTATTTCCAACGTTTTAAGAACATATAAAATTTAGAGTTACTACTAACTTTTAAACTATCGCGTTTCATGAGATATCATTATGTTTACGGGAATTGCTACCCTAACCTGGTCCAAAAGTCAGGCAAGAGCTTACTCCTTCTTCAAAGGTCGGCAACGCGCTTGTAACTCCTGAGTTGCAAGCGTTCATGAGCGGCAGAAGTCCTTTTCCACCAGGTCACCCGTCTGCTCGCTTACCCCTTTTCCATAAAAAAAAACAAAGATACAATGTACTTAATGGATTAATAATTTTGCATATTTTATTGTATGTTTCAGTTCCGTTCTTTGGGTGGTCTGCAAGAGGAGCCCCAATGCTTATAGTGTCCGGTTTCAAGTTTTTAAAGCATCGCACTAGGAGCGGTGTAGTCAGATGGTTCTGTGGGACTCATAGGAAGAAGGGATGTGGTGCTTACATGTATACTGTACAAAGTGATATTGTTAGGGGTAATAATAAGCATATTCATGAACGTACTCCTGTATGGCAAATGTAACGATTAGACTGATAACGGTTAAGCGGATCTCACACCCGCATACACAATTTACAGTTACAGCAAGTTGTATTATTAATAGTTAAGAATGGTAGTAATGAGCGCATCATACCAAGGCTACAAAACAATTTGACTGTTAACACACAGTAATAATTTACTAAGTTCAGTTTAATGATATTATATTTGAAGTCGGCTAATCCAGTATATAAATATCTAATGTCACAGTGTTTGTGCGACTCCTTCGAAACGCCTCGACGAATCTTAACGTTTTTTTTTTATGGTAAGCATGAGTAAAGTAAAGTATTTTTCGCTTAAGAGCGAAAATGGCAGTGAAAATGGCAGTGGAATTAAGATTCCACTGCCACTTTTTAATCATGATTTGATTTTTGATAATATATATGGCAGAACAACGTTTGCCGGGTCAGATGTATTTTATAATATTAGACAACTTCAAATAGAATATTCTCAATTTGGTTTTCAGTTTTAGGCATTTCTAAATTAATTTAGTTTTTTGTAATATACGAGTATATTGTTGAAGTCGGTTATTCTTTTTTATTACGTGTAGTAACGTGAATCATTAATGTCCATTATGTTAACTTCTGTAACTATTTGTGTTACTAAAATACTCCTGTTTGTTGTGTTGTTGTGTTACTAAAACACCCCTGTTTGTTGAACATGGTACGCCTTAACCCCTCACTGGCCTACCAAGACAACACATTTACTGTACAATTTCTAGTTAATTTTAAAGATAAGTTTTGTATAATAGCGCAGTTAATAAAATTATAACATCAACAAATAATTTTTTCTATTAGTTTTTTACAAAAATGCATAAACTTTTTTGTTGTTTATCTGTTGTTAATATTTTTCCTTTGAATTTATATCTGAGGTACCCATCTTTTCATGCATGATAAAAAGCTAAGTATTCAGCTACCTCTACTACAAGCCATAAACACAAGTAGGTAATATTTATTTCCATATGTTTACGAGAATGTACACACACACATTCACTTTAAGTACTTACTACTGTAATTCTATACGTGTGGTGACCTATTAATAATACGGAATGTCACCACCCCTATTCATCTCATGGGTGTCGTGAGAGCCGCAACCTACGCAGGGCAACATCGCTGCAATGAGAAGGAAAACTTGAAGCAAACCCTATACAAACCCGTCCTGCCAACGTAGTACAGTTGGCCAAAACCACGTATCTAAGTAGAGCCCTAGGCTATTTTTTCTCTCAGAAAAACCCTATTAAATTTTGCCTGGTCCGGGAATCGAATCAGGAATCGACTAAGGCAGCGCTTTCAAATTCCATTGCATATTGCAATTATTTTTTTCTCAATGTGCATTTTTCCATACATTTTCGACACATCAAGGTAAGAAAAGAAAGAAAAAATATAAAATATCATAAAAATTAAGAAGCTATTGGATTACATCGATTACATGAATCACATAGCTCTTAAGTGTTTTGATTTTATGGCGTGGTGAAGCGTGCAAAGAAGGAAGTACTTAGGAAAATGAGCAATTAGAACTGCACGGATGGCGTAGTGGTTTAAGCGGTCGCCACAACACTTCCTACTACGCTGAGTGTTGTGGTTCGTTCCCCACATGGGACGACACTTTGTGTGATCCACAAATTGTTGTTCTGAGTCTGGGTGTTCTTTGTGTCAGTTTCATGTATGTTTGTAAAGTCCGACACAGGATATATTCCTAATGCGGGAGTTGTCTTTTTAAAAGAAAGAAAAGAAATAAGAATAGATATGAGCGTTCTGTCCCTTTACCATCCGAAGGCTGATAAAACTAGACGTTTGTTCATTTGTGGTGAACACCGAAGTAGTGACTACCCTAAATGCATTGCTTTAGCCAGTGATGAAAATTAGAGTTAAAATTCTGTTCTTCTTGTTTTGCTCCTGTGCTGTATAATACCTTTGATTTTAACCTTTAACATAAGTTTTACAGTTGAAGTTGTTTTTACCAATAGTTTATTCATCTTGATCATCAGCAGCAGCTTTTAATGGTCCACTACTGGGCATACGCCTCTCTTTAAAAAGAAGGTTTATAGCTTATTCATTTAATTATATATTACAGTCAATAAATTCATTTTCCTATAAATTCTTGTTAATCTTCTAAATAACATAAAAAAGCAAATAGACACTGCTATTTATTTAACGAATATTTTTTTAATTTATTTATGGTTTGCTTACAGTCGTAACATTGTTACTTAGTCAAAAAAAATTACAGGAAAACAGGAAAATATAATATCTAATTTATATTTTATTTAAATATGTAAGCATACGAACGACAAAGCGACCACACGACAGACACTACACACTAGGGATGACATAAAATCACAATCACATGTGATAGATCATATGATTTATAATCATATAACTACACATGTGACTGATTTACAAAACCACTGATACATATTTATTATTATTACCCTAGCGTAAGACTCGCGAAAGGTCTAAATCTAAAAAAAGGTCGTAATTTTTGATAAACATAATTTTGTTTGATTTTAATGCTATTTATCTTTGCCTATGAAGAAATCCAAATTACATGTGGAATCGCTGTGACTAAAACCAATCATTTCATCAAATGAATATGATTTAAAGTAGCAATAACCCGGACCGCCCGACACCCCGCACCGGCCATGGTTGCAGGCTGATTGAATATTAAGAGATAATCAACTAGCTATCAATAAATGATGTACTACTTATACTTACTACTAACACTAAAACATTTAGGGTATTTATATATTTTTTTCATTTACAGAAGCGGTGTTCTTAAGGACTTCCAGAGGAGCACGTATAATCATGCTCTCGGGGTATAAGTTCTCGAGACATTTGAAAAGAGGCCAACTGACGCGTTGGTTTTGCGCCAGCCATAGGAAGAAAGGGTGTAACGCTGTATTGTACACGCATGACGATAATATCATTAAGGGCAGAAATGCGCATACGCATCAACCTTTATATCATGACATAGATTTTAATAATTAACGTAAACACACGATTACTGTAAGCATCATCAATTATCTTATGAAATTTTTTATATATTTTTTTAAATAATTTAATTCTAATGATTTGTAATGTAATATTGTTTAAATAAAAAAAGAGCTATCGTAACACACTGTATTTTAAGACCTCGACTTAAACATATCCTATATATCTTGAAAGGCTGAAAAGTGACATGAACATGTCTTCCTGCTGATGAAGTACAGGACAAGGCAGCCTCTCACGATATCAAGATATATAGCTGCCAGGAAAGGACATCTGATGTTCTACTACCTCGTGTTGGACAGAGGTGATATTAGCTATAGATTGATTATTTGCCATGTCACGGCTTTATCAACTGTTGTTGACAGTCAAAGTGGTTTTCCTGTAGGAATATTTTAGTTTGTTGAAGTTCACTTTACCAGTTGACTTTTAATACCAATATGTCTTTTATTTTTTCTTCGTCTCTTTTAGGTATTATCTTATAGGCATATATTAGGTAACACCTACTACTGATGACTTTATATAACTTTCAAATAACTTGGAAAAAAGTAAAACTAACGATGTGCTCGAAGGATATTGTTTGGAATATTTCCGAGACCCCAAACTTTAGCAACTTACCAATAAGGCAGATCCGTCTTCTATTCGAAACCCTGTGATGTGTAAATGTTTCCTATCTAAATGTGTTGTATATTGATAAACTACGTTACCAATGTGGTCCCAACCCGTATTTCCGTAACCAGTAGACAACCAGCCAATAACAATAACGCAAAATGATACATAGCACTGCGACACTACGCGCATTCGAACCGACCGAAATTTTCCTTATTTTGGTAACTGACACCGCGTGCATATCCGACCGATTTCAATACTTTTGTGTGTAAGAAGCAAGACCGCACTAACCTATTGTGAGGCAACTACCCGCCTTTTTTAATATACTATCTTAACTACGTTTATTTATTAAACAGATATATTACGAGGGATGTGTGCGAGGGACAGGCGATAGCGTAATAGTCACTAGACAGTGTTTGTCAGAGGTTGCCACACAGCAAACTGCTTATTTATCTGAAACTAGCTGGTACCCGCGACTTCATTCGCGTGGAATTTGAAAAGCACTGCTTAAGTGGGTTCGATGCCCGGACCGGGCATAATTTTAAAGGGTTTTTCTGAGAGGAAAAAATAGCCTAAGTTATTTCTTATGTAGACAGCTACCTGGTAGTAAAATATTATCGAAATCGGTACAGCCGTTTGGAAGATTACCCGGAACAAACAGACGGACAGGCAGACAAAAAAAACTTGTTTTTAGGCATAGGTATCATGCAAATAACTGTGTGAGCATGGAAAAAAATCTATAATTTTGACATTACAAACAGACACTTCAATTTTATTTATTTGTATAAATGTATAGAAGAGTCCGCTACACATTCTCGCACGGTCACCTTGTTCACACATCTCTGATAGAAGCACTCACATCATCCCATAGCGTCGCTATACATCCTCGCACTGCTCAGCTACCTCGCACATTTCTCGTGGAAACGCAGCCTAAAAGTCTGGTCATTGAAAAATTTCTTCTTCCAGATATAGTATTTACAACGGGAAGTCGTGGTGCTGCTATTATCTCCGTCGGTGGCTATAAATTCCTCAAGCAGAGAACAACAAATTGCAAGACTAGATGGTGGTGTGGTACCAACGTGCATAAAGGTTGCACTGCAGTTTTATTTACCATTGGAGACGAGATAGTAAAGATAAGGAATGAACATAACCATCCACCGCCTCAGAGACTATGAAGGGCTAGAGAGTAATCCCTGAGAGCTTGCAAAATAGCACTGAAGAGAGTTAGGGCTACCGTGAATAAAAATACTACTACGCCTTGTGAGGAAATGGTGCTGGATACGCTCTGTGCATAATTTATTTATTTTCACAAATATGAAGTCGTGTTATGGAACGCCTTGAGAACTTTACAGTTAGTATTTATGTTATGAAAAAGCTTAATTATATGTTTACTAAATAATATGTACCCATTCCAATCTAATCATTATCTATAGTCAATGAGTGATCTATATCACTGGTGCTATTCAAAAAGATCATCAATATTACAATTTTACAAATACAATACAATCATATTTTTTCTTGATACCTAAAAGTTTGTCTAGAGTATTTTGCGGTAGCAATTTTCTTTCTTATATATTTTTATCATATTATTAAAAAAATAAAAAAAAACCTTGTAAATATTAGCCTCCTTTAGGAAGGTGAATTATACATGCAGAAGACATACATATATAAAAATGCTTTACCTATTTAATGTACTGATTTACTAAAGTGATTAAAAATAAAATGTAAAATAATTTGGCATCATGGTTATTTTTCTACAATTATTATTATTACCTTTTAATCTTCACCCATCAGCAACATCTATTCTGAAATAGTGTATTTAATAGTGTATCTAAACATTCATAACAAGGTAGACCTTGGATCGAGGTAGGTACTAATATATTTTATCTTTTCAGATCGGCCTAAATTCTTCACATCGGGTATTGGCGCGAAGATCATGAAGATACGTGGATACAGATACACTCGGCATTCAGTTTGTTCGTCGCGCGTTAAGTGGCTCTGCGCCGATAGTCGAGAATGGGATTGCCACGCCATCGTTGTCACAATAGGTCATACGATGGTTGATAAGCAAAATAAACACACCCACCCGCCAAGTTAAGTTGTTCCTATGAATTAGTCCCTTATATATGTTGAAGATGAGCATAGACTCTGCTTTGTGGCTTACTTTATATATAACCACTCGTAACTGACTTCATTGATTGCGGAGAATAATCTTATATTTGTTGTTTTAGATTTAATAATATTATTTTAGTTTTATATGGAATCCAGATCTCGTCAGTCAGCTTTTAAAGCTTTCTTTCTCATCTTATATCAAAACCTTTAAACACAGCTATTTGTGTATTTCTTCTTCTTCTGTTCCTAATTGATTTCTTGAATATTTGAATTTGAAGATTGTTCACATTTTAATTATTAAATATTGTTAGTAGTTAAGTGCATTTGTTCATTTTGATATTTTACTCTTTTTGAATAAGTGTGTCCATTGGATAGATAGTTCCTAAACAAGTACTGAGAAAATTATTCGAATATTGCAAATCTATTGCACTGTCAGTATCTAATATAGTATCATCTTGTCAGATCTAAGGCCATTGCCATTGTAGCAAAGCGACAATTTCCTTTCATCGTATGCGTACTTGCCAGTTTGAAAGCATTTGCGGGTATTTGTAAAAAGTAAGATAGCAAGTTTTATAGCAGTAACAAATCAAATATGAAATTGCTTGTATAACACGAAAAACGTCTAGTGGCTTTAATTTTTAGTTTAGTTGTAATAAAAAAATAACTTGTTTTTTTTTATATTCTATAATACCTAAGTATAATAAATCAGTTAATATATTTTAAAGTGAATTAAGAAGGTCAAAAAGAACTTGTATGTGACTTACTGATTCTATGATTATGTCACTGTACTGAACGTGAGCAGATCCATTGCTTTTACCGAAAATAACTTTTACCGAAAAAGAAAGTTGGTTAAGCGAGTACCTATATAGATAACGTGGCTCAATAGTGGCATTCAGAGTATGGCTCGCTGATATATATTTGACAGTAAATGGGAATGTCAACGAACGAAAGAAACGTTGATGAAACTAAAATATTTCCATCTTAACGAAATAGAAAGTTTATTTCTATTTTTATTTTTTTTTAGATATTGACAGTTGCAATAAATACGATTTTTTAATAAAATTTTAATCAATTACTTGAATCTTATAAAAGGATGTTGTATTCTCTGGGGAAAGTGCAGTACTGTTAACGTCTGTAATACTATTATTGTAAATATATATTACATGAAGATTCCAATTTAAAAAAAAAATACGTTTTTATGCGCGTTTAGCGTGTTTTTAAAACGCTAATTTCGGTTTTTAAATTGGATAGTTTCACGAAACATTAAAATCGTAAATAATAGTGAAAGCTTTTGTAGAACGTAACATGACGAATAGCCGTTGGTTAGGTGTTTGATGTAAAACTTGACAACTCTCACGAAATTGATTTACTTTTAATTATTCATTCAAAATTATATGATTTTTTCATTAGCCCATTCCGTCCAATTGTAATCGACATATTAAACGTCAGGTCGACTTATTGAATGATTTAAAGTTACTATTGTGTTCCCTCATATGATTTTACTTAATTTGTTTTAATATGATTTTTGGATATATTAAAATGATCTAGACGTAGTTCTTTGTCAGTCGGTGAAGATTGTTTGGAGAATTGGTAAATGTCATAATTGATTCATATAAGTACGACGAAGTGAATATAGCCACTGATATTAATACCTTAAGAACAAACAAATATAAAATCAAAGTGAGTTGTGCGGTCGATGACATTGGAATAATAACTTGCCCAAAATATGTTTTATTACCTAGACTGTTTGTTGACTTTGACTGATTTGTTTGATGTTTTTTTGTTTCTAATACCTACAGGCCGCTAACGAGCAGCTAGGTCACTGGATAGCAATGACTCCATCCGGCTTAATTTATTTATTAATTCCCTGACTGTATATAGGATATTAGTTAACTGCATAGAAATCGTCATGTTAAAATCTCCCAGTTTTCCGAGCTGCATTACAATTGTTTTTTTTTTTGTGTAAAACCCTTATTCGGACTATTATTACTATATTATCGTCCCAGTTATTCCTTAGTGACGTTTTTACCTAACAACATTTCATTTTCATTTATAGGTAAGGTTCGTGAATACCATTTTGTCGATTGCATAGTGATGTCCGTAATTGTTCCAATCATGTGTACAAAGCAAGAAAAGCAAATCTATTTTTAAATATATTAGGTGTTAAAGTATGACTTTGCCGATTTGTACTGAAAAAATGAAACCAAATTAATCAAAATATTTACCCTCATTATTTATACATTACTGCCATCTAAAGAGAAGTCATCATGTATGCCTTTACGATAGAACTCTGGGATCTAGATTTGACAAACCGTGTCAAAGCATTTTGTACTGCCTCCTGGGAAGATTTTTTTTATCACGTAGAAAATTGTCCAAATCACGAAAAAAATAATAGTCCGTTGGAGCAAGGTCTGGTGAGTACGGAGGGTGACGTATGGTTTCTAACTGCAGCTCCTGTAGAGTTACAACGGTTTCTAGTGCAAAGTGAGGTCTTACGCTATCATGGAGCAAGAATGGTGAAGATCGATTCACAAGTCGGGGCTGTTTAACCATCATTTTTCGAAGTTCGGTACAGTAAACATCTACTGTTATTGGCTGACCAGACCTGAGAAAGCTATAGTGAATAACATAATGAAGAGACCAGCAAACAGTTGCCATTAACTTTTTATTGAAAAGCTTAACTTTAAGACTGTTGCGGTGTTTGATCTGGGGTC
The DNA here is from genome assembly GCA_902825455.1 of Arctia plantaginis. Taxonomy (NCBI): domain Eukaryota; kingdom Metazoa; phylum Arthropoda; class Insecta; order Lepidoptera; family Erebidae; genus Arctia; species Arctia plantaginis. The sequence goes on along the minus strand of CADEBD010000348.1, from coordinate 810,373 downwards.
AGCCATTGCATTTTTCGGTTACGGTTATTGTAAACAATCCACTTTTCGTTCCATGTCACAATTCGATCTACACAAGTTTCACCACGCATTTCTTTCTGCAGATCAGTCAAATCATAAAGAACCCATTTTTTATCTTATTGATTTAATGCAAAGTCAATGTTGTAGCAATGGTCGGCTTCCACGTACTCCTTTAATGCAGCGTTATTTACCTGTATGGGCAGTCTATTACGTGGTTCGTTCTTCAAGTCGAAGTTTCCATTACGGAAGCGTTTAAACCAAAAACGCAACGGTTCATCAATTAATAGCCTCCTCTCCAAACGCAGCATTGATTTTGCGAGCCGTTTCTCGTATTCAAGAATGACTTGGGCTTTCGAAGTGTCCATCTTTCACGTCTAAGCTGAATAAAAAAAAAAAGTGGGAGTCGAAAATCGGATGTTGCACATTTTCTAAAAGAAGAACTTCTTAGGTATCATGTGAAAAAATTTACACGAAAATCTCACACCATGAAGGTTTTATGTTAATTCAAAGTATCTAGTAAGTACTATACAACGGCAATTTCATACCTTAACCCCCTTTTTTTTTTCGTGCGGACATGCCTTAACCCCTATTATGTATATAACTTAACAAGCACATTGTCGTTACTACATCTCATTCTAGTACTGCATTATCCTCGTTTCACTGTTATAGAATAGAAATATTTGAATTATATTAAGATATGTTTAATGGTTGTGGAAATTCAGGTCCAAATATTATACGCAGGTGTAGCACAGGCTAATTGAAAAAAAAAAACATATAAAAATAATGCAGTGTGCCTTAAAACACACTGATTTCTATTAAAAATATTTAAACAATAAATTAACAATACTTCATTCAAAATATAGGGGTTTTAATCAAGTTTTTTTTCTATTAGCTCGTTCTAAGCCTGCTACTTGTATGTTGATTCAATGTATCTGGCTCGTGATTATACATATAAAAATTAAGATCTCACTTTGTGTTATTTTTAAGTAAAAATATGTAAACGCTTTAAATGTAATATTCAATAAAGTCCATTTCAATGTACGTAACTTTTTTTTGTCCCGTATATTTAAGAGAGTCATACCCGGCAATGAGACACAGGTTATTGTTTGATATTGAGGCATTGGATTCAGCGGGCGGAGGTTTGTTTCTAATGTTTCTCGTCGCGCAGTTACATATATCTTGTTACAAACGGTATGCTTACCACGAGGTAGCAGGGAGGCTAAATCGCTGGAAGAAGCTGAGTTATAATCAAAAACTCGTTTTGGAAAAGAAAATAAACGTATGCATATAAGTCGTGCAGTCTACGGGTCAATCACATACGATTTGAATAAATCCTTAGGTCAGACATTTTACAAAATCCATTTGATGACTGCATTATATGTTTTTTTACAACTTCCGTACTCCGACTTTACAAACACACATGAAATGGACACAAAGAAAAGACTCAGAACAACAATTCGTAGATTACACAAATTATTGTCCGATGTGGGGATCGAACCCACAACACTCTGTGCAGTAGAAGCGGCGAGGTAACTGCTACGCCATCCGGGCAGTGTAGTCAGTGAGTAATTGCGAGATAAAATAGGATGTTTTGTAATAGTTTATTTGTAAATAATATATTATAGTGTTATAGTAAGTAGTTAACAATCAGTTTGAATCTATAAAAAATATAAAGGGGTATATTGACAAATTTGATAATAATGAGAACGAAAAACATCCTAACCCTTTATATTTATTAGATACAGAAGTATTGTGTCCGTCTATTACAAGAGCAAACAAGTCGGTTATAAAACAAAATGAAACATAAACTAAATTGTTATTCTTTAAATTTCAGAACGGCCTCTGTTCATCCAAACAGATAAAGGTTACTGGAACTTAGTATACGGTGGCCACAAATACACATTGCTCCAGCGGGAAGGACCGATAAAGAGATGGCGCTGTACCAAAAGAGCATACAGAGGCTGTCGAGTGACCTTGCAGACGAAGGACAATGATATTGTAGCCGTGTACAACGATCATAACCATCCACCACATAAGTCTTTTGTTAAAGAGAGTATTTTAGAGCAGGGTATAGTATACGCACAATCGTGATCGCTATAGCTGATCATCCTAGCTCCTCTGCTAATAATTAGCGGCAGTCACTTCTTCGCATATTGTCAGCTAAGCATCGGTACTTTATTTGGCCGTCTTCCTCCGGGGATAGAGTCTAGTTTGAAAAACTACTCGCGCGGCATTTCTTAGTAAAATTACCACATATTCCTGGCTCTTGAGTCTCCAAGAAGGTGGAGATCCGAAGACATTCTCTACCCCACCAACGAAAAAAGGAAGCGGTACCTTTGAATGAATTTTCACAGTTTGTTACTTGACCGGAGTTCAATGAAACATCAATGCTTATTAAGACTGACTTAATTCTAGTTAATTCCGACTCAATTCATTTTCTCATGAACAAATGTTATAAACCTCCTTTCTAAGGAGAGGCCTATGTCCAGCAGTGGACTATTATAGGCTGTTGATGATGATGATGATAAATGTTATGTACATTGCAAAGTCATGCTTTTTCCCAAAGCAATCCCTTATAGTTTGTGTGATTCTTATTATCTTGAAAAACTTTTGCAAATACTTAACTAAACCAGCGCACGCCTTTCGCAGTATTGAGAGTTCGAAATCCATAAAGGACATTTGTGTGACAGAATTTGTAAGACTCTGGTTCTTTAGTAATTTTGTTTTTATATAATGCTCAAAACATCCAGTGATTTATGATTAATATTTTACAGAATTGAACGAACTACACTGTCTATTGTAAGCATGTTTACTTTATTTTTGTAGATATTAAAAATTCGTCTATTGGACTGTAGTTTTAAACAGTTCCTGTATGGTGATGATTCATTGCAGTTGCGGTAACTTTGCTAAACAATAAATAGTCGTTATACGTTTAATTCAGCTACGTATATGAAATGTGAACTAAAACTAAACAATAATTATATACTACGTAGAAATGTTAAGTAATGTAAAACTTTTTAATATGTCATATCCATAAATTCTTCATCGAGTGGCTGTCGATATTATATAAAATATTGCACCGATATATGTACTACTGATGATGGTGATGAATAAATGTAGAAATAAGAAATACTACCTTTTGTATTCGAGTAAATATTTATTTTCTAGTTTTAAGTATTAATTTTAACTCTTTAGTTGTATCCTATATGAAGTTTTAACGCTATCTTTTAAATTTCGCCAAACCATAGAATTTAAATAGTATTTTGTTTTTTATATATTAATCTTTATTTATTGCTCAAGTATGTTAATGTTGTGTAAATAAAAAAAATTGTTTTCAAGTTTTTGTTTTATTTGCCACTTTAAATAATTAGCCACCGGGCTTATTCGAGCGGCTTTAGGAATAGAAAAGTAAATTTATGAGATATCATGTGACTTAGAGTAAAGTAAACTTTAGACAAAAATAATAATAAATATTGTATTTATTTCTTTTAGAAACTTAGGAAATACATTTACAGATCAGCCTACAGATCGGTCGTTCCTTAAAACCATTATACGAGTAAGTAAAACCCAGCCAAGTGACATTATTAACAAGTGCTTTCGGATCCGAGGTGTTCTAATGGAAAATGGTGATTTTCGCAATCAGCTGGTAATTGATATAGTGATTTATTGTTCAAACACAGTTACAGCCTACTCATGCTCCGAGGCGGCCTTTGTGGTGGCGAGTAGGACAACCGCCCGGGACCTTGCTCACTCGCAATCTAAAAGTTTAAAACAATGTTCATTTGGATTTCGCGCCTAAAACCTCGCATTATAAAGCTCACGTCCTGCTACTGGCGCTCTTTTGCGTGGGGTCTCGCAACGGCTAAGGCCGCCACTGCTAATGCTCATACATGTCTAGATAATATAACACTTTTTTATGAAGTAAGGACCAAATAAGCAGACAGTCACATGATGCTAAGTGACTACGATAAGCCTATAGACCTTTTGTGTAATACGCTCTTTCCTTTAATTATTGTCGGTCTCCGATAGCAACAGCAAAATAAAATTTATTTGGTTGCCACAGAACCAATGTTTTCGAGAGTTAGTATGACAAGATGTCATTGTCAGTATCACCTTTTCGAATATTAGTTGGATTCATTGTTATTTGCTGTTTCTTTTAATAATTTATTAGTGGTCACACTAAATATTAAGATCTAAAGTGGGTAGCTTTGCCAATCCTTTAGGGCCATATGGGAATAAATGAATTAAATATATACCTTTTATACAATTGCCAGCCACGTATAATAGAAAACTTATGCTTTATATTTAACACTTATGTTTATTCTCTTGTAAACAGCTGCTTATAAATAGAAATAAAAATAAGGCATACTGAATTTAGATATATTTTTTAAATATCGTCATTCTTAAAATATTCCAACTCTATTGTGTTCATATATTTCAAAGAAGGTAAAAATATCATTTATCTATTTATAAGTAGTATATATAGTAGTATATAAGTATATAGTAGTATATAAGTTAAGTATATCCAAACCTTTTGTGAGTTTCGCTTAATAACCAGGTACATTTGCCAACAGCCGCAGTATTCATGTCTTCAAAATCAGGTCACCAGCAAATCCACATGGACGGTTACCGGTACAGCTTCCATTGTGAAAACAGAGGCCGAGGACGATGGCGGTGTGTGAAACAGCGGACCGGATGCAAAGCTATTGTCGTCACTTACGACGGGGACATTCAGTTTATCAAAAACATACACAATCATTTGCCTGAGATGCCGAAAATGTCATCTAGATAGTCTGCTCTTCTACAAGTACTTCTTGTACAACACACTCCATCACTCCAAAAACAAAAGTTCTGCAATTTATATTCTAAAGTATATTACTAAATATTTTCTTTTATTAGCCCTATGACAGCTGTCAATTCTGCTTTTAAACTTAAAGTTTAGTTTAGAGCCTCCTCCTCCAGAGACGCCTCCTTGCTAAATAGCAACTATGAGCTCTAATTAAATTCGCCAATTCACTAAGAATCTGTAACTGAACCATGAAATTTTAAAATATCTAAGGTCATAGCGTTTTTTTTTTGGTTTGTTTTTTATGCCATAGGGGGCAAACGAGCCGACAGGTTACCTGATGGTTCATTTATAATCACTTTCAAGTCTCTTTAAGTAGCAAGTGCAAGTAAACATTCACTGACTCCTGAATTGCTAAACTCAGGAATCACAAGCTAAGCAGATAATAACACCATATTTACTGTAATCAATATTCCTATATAAGGCTATCCCTTAAAATACTAGGACTGTATTAAATTGGCTGAACATGTTCACACATCACACACATCTTAAATGAATCTTTCTTTTGTATTGTGATGATAATTTACTGATAATAATCAAGTATATGCTCTTATGTATACAAGTTTATATTAAATTAATAAATAATAATAAACTGTTTTATTTTAGCGTATAACAGTAAGTAGAAATATCCCCTAGATATTTTGTTTTAATTGACCACGTTACGAACTGGCATAAGATGGGGAGTTTGTCATATCTTATATATAAAATTCTCGTGTCACAATGTTCGTTCCCGTACTCCTCCGAAACGGCTTGACCGATTCTCATGAAATTTTGTGTGCACATCGGGTAGGTCTGAGAATCGACCAACATCTATTTTTCATACCCCTAAATGGTAAGGGTGACCCATCCCTAATTTTTTTTTGTTTTGCAATACAACGTTTGCCGGGTCAGCTAGTTATTATAATAAATTGATGTCATCGACCTACCGCCAACGGCAAAGCTCCTTGAGAAAATCGCCAATGTATTCCTGCTCACGAACAGCGACATGTTTAGTGTTGCTCCTGTCCTTGAATCATTGCTCCTGTCATTTGAGTTTAAGTTTTTGTCAATTTACCAAACAAAAACTACGTTATTTTGTTTGCCCCTAATTAATTTAAAAATCAGCGCGTCTAATCGAGTATTTGATCCTCAGTTTGTTTACTTATTTATACACTTACAAGAAACAATTTACAAATTTCGGAATTAACAGCGGTTTCTGCACTAAGCTCGAGGCTTGTACCGCGGCAACGAAGTGATTTCCATTGCTCAGTCACTTTGTAACGATTCTAGCTAACAGAGTAGTTACATAGTTTATTTTATTTAACTTAATGCACAAGTTGTACACAGGCGGACTTAATGCCCAAGGCATTCTCTGCCAGTCGACCTTCGGGTGATGTAGTAAAATGATGCTGTAGGTGCAAGAAAAACAGAGAATTTGACTTTTTTGTATTAAATTTTTTCATTTAAGATAAGTCTAACTTACATATATACACTATATACTATAAATTAAATACTATATTCATTACTACATATACATAGAGGTCTCAAGTATATACATACAATACATGAACATACACATTTATAAATACATAAATATCAAAATACATAGTTTAGTTAGTTAAGTTATAGTTTAATTTGTTTGGTATGCTTTATTTGAGAATGACTACACAGAAAAGACTAGCGATGTTCAGCAATGTATAGCGGCGCACTTTTTATTTATTGCTCTTATTGCAGATAGTAAGGACTTTTTAAAATGGAGACGATTATAATTTATTCATTCATTTATATAATAGTTTCATTTATTTATCATACAAATTTATTTATATTTTAGGTATACTAAAGACTGAAGATCTCAGTAAAGCCGATATAAGTAGTGAGTTCGACGTCGAGTCAGATGACGGCGTTGATGATCCAATCTTTAGGCATAGATTACGGTCAACAGATTCAACTTTATCTGCCAGCTACAGCAGCTCATCAACTCCAGTCTTACGAACATGCTCACAGCCTTCTCACAGTGAAAACATTTCACCCAAATTACAATCCTCTAACAGCAGCAAAAACACTTGCAAATTCTCACTTTGAAAACCTTGGTTCTAACATAAAACTCACACGAAAACGACAGCGAAATGCGAGTAACTGGAAATCAGAAGTCGCGAAACGTTTAAGAAACACAGGTCAAAGCTACATATCAAAAACACTAAAAGTCATTCCCGCCAGAAAGGTAGGACCACCACGTGGTGAAAAGTGTCGCCTAAAATGTTCTGCAAATGTATCAGAAGAAAGAAAAAATATCTTTGATGAATATTATAATTTGGACAACATAACGAAGCAGAGACAATACATCATTAACAGCACTAGTACAATTAATCCAAATATAAATATACAAATGCGACAAACCCTAGGCAGAACAACAATGCATTTCATTTTTCGGTTCAAAATAGTAAAGTACGTGTTTGTAAAATATTTTTTAAATCCACATTTGCCATAAATTACCGCGTAATAAGGACCGCTTTTCAAAAGCGAATAACTTCTTTGAGTAATGTTGTAGCTGCAGATGGCAGAGGGAAGCATGGACATAATGCCAAAAATATCAGATATTGTTAAAACTGAAATAAGGGAACATCTTGAATGATTCTTACCTTGAATGTTTTTAAAAGCTTATGCCTTCTTTGAGTAATGTTGTAGATGGCGCTGTTGAAATTAGTTTGAAAAAAATATAATTTATAAATACTATGAATATTTTTATAAAGAATTATAAATATATTTCAGACATTGATACAAATCTTTATTTTACCTACTAATTTGTAGTTACTAGTTGTACTAGTTTTAATATTGTGTTTCGGATTTCATTGCCTGCTCGCAGTGCTCGCGTGCCTGCTGCTCATTGCAGTAAGAAAATCATCTCCTAAACCCGTCCCCGTCTCCGTCTGTTGCCCTAAGTTTCCAGGTAACAGACTTCCCGCACTATCTATATATGGATATATACCCTCAATGCAGGGTCCATATACTGGCAGGGCAAGGGAATCTAGGGAGATTAGGGGTTTAGATACTTAGGCGTAGGTCACGTACAAGTATTGATTGGTTCACTATGGTGAGCGTAAGGTACACTAGGCTTTCGGTGTTACATGTACGAGTGCTGATTTGTGTACCACGGTTGCCGGTCCACACCCGTACATTTACTTTTGCTTAATTAAGAATTATGTTTTTATCAACAAAATTGTTGTCCTTTAGATAAGTTTCAGTAATAAGTTTTTTAGCTGGTTACATTCTGCTTCCGACCACAGCCATTGCAACCTGGCTATGTTAACGTACAAGCCCCTGTCATTCCAGTGACACGCTATTGACATTGGTTAAAATATCGGTATTTTACTAACATTAATTCACAGTGTCAATAGACTGTCGATGTAGTGACAATGGCTCATCAAAGCCATATCTGGAAAATTATATATATCATTGCCTTAAAAATTTAAAATGTACCGTTTACCAAACTATTACAAAGACATCGACCACATTTGTATCAATGGCAGTTCAGTGACAAGTCATCAGGAGGCCATTGGTCTTACATAATTAGTAGAATACGAAAAGTGGAAAACTATTTCGACGACATGCTATCGACAGTCTATTGATACTCGTATAATATTAAAATAGCAGAATTGAGGCTCAAGGTCGAAACGTAAAGTGACTATTTAGTTAATACTTGATACCAATTTTAAAACATGAACTATTTTGGTTATTATTTTATTTATTTTTATTTTATATTTATTTAACTTAATGCACTAGTTGTACAAAGGCGGACTTAATGCCCAAGGCATTCTCTGCCAGTCGACCTTCGGGTGATGTAGAAAAATGAAGCTGTAGGTGCAAGAGAAAACAGAGAATTTGACTTGTTTATATTATTAATGTTGGATAAATCTAACTTACATATATACACTACCACTATAAATACTATAAATAAAATACTATATTCATAACTACATATATACATAGAGGTCTCAAGTATACACATACAATAGGTGAATATACACATTTATAAATACATAAATATAAAAACACATAGTCGGGTACTAGCGATGTGACCTTTCTGCCAACTTATTTTGTAGAAGTTCTTGTACTTTCTTCTTGAACGTAAACCGGTTAGTGGACATCCTAATTTCAACTGGGAGCGCATTCCAGAGAAGAACTGACTGTACATAGAAGGAAGAATTGATGAAGTTGGAAGTGTGAGGGGGGCAAAGAAGAAGCATATTATTTGTTGATCGAAGATTTCGGTCGTGACTGGAGCAAAGGAGGCGGAGATGGGGAACCAGGTACTCAGGTACCGATGGGGAATTAAGAAAAGAAAAAAGATATGTTAGTGCGCGCAGACTGCGGCGTTGACGAATCGGGAGCCATTTCAGTTGGGAACATAAAGCAGACACATGGTCATACTTGCGAAGATTAAAAACAAATCGAATGCAGTTATTAAGAAGTCGGTCTAGTTTATTGAGGAGGTCTGCATTCAGGTCAAGATAACACACATCACTATAATCGATTAAGGGAGTAATAAGGGACTGCATAAGCGTAGCCTTAGTTTTAGTGGGCAGAAAATTCTTGAGGCGATATAAGGCGCGAAGACATGTAGTGACTTGCTGGCTGACGTGGGTGACTTGTGCTCTCCAGTCAAGTGTCGAATCAATATGTAGCCCTAGGTTCTTAACCACTGGGCTCAGAGGTATGATTATGTCGTTAAAAACAACTGGTGGTAAGGCCGTCATGTCCAACCTATTTAACATCTGTTTGCTACCTATGACGATCACTTGACATTTGCTTGGGTTAACCGACAAACCAAACCTCATTGACCAGCTCCTTATGAAGTCCAAATCTTTGTTGACTTTATCAGTGGCGTGTGATATATCTTCAACTCTCGATTGGGCGTAAATTTGCAAGTCATCTGCATACAGGTGATACGCACATTGAAGGTGTTGGGTTACGAGATTAATAAAAATTGAAAATAATAACGGAGATAATATACCGCCTTGAGGGACCCCAGTGAAAAGATCGCACCAACTCGATGACAAGCCGTCAATACGAACACACTGTTGTCGTCCCTGAAGATAGGAGGAAAACCATTCCAGGGCTTCCGAGGAGATCATAAGATAGGAAAGGATGGACAGCAGAACATCGTGACTGATGGTATTAAAGGCATTCGAGAAATCAATCAAAGCCAGCACTGTGACTTTGGTGTCCTCCATACCCTGCCTAATATCGCCAGTCACTTTTAGGAGAGCGGTAATTGTGCTATGACCAGGTCTGAATCCAGATTGTAAATGGCTAAGGAGCTTCTGCTGGTACACAAACTGCGATAGCTGCTTATGTACACAAGCCTCAAGCACTTTTGAGAGAAAGGGGAGTATGGAAATAGGTCGATAGTGTTCAGGGAGAGAAGTGTTACGCCAGATTGAGGGAAAATTGCCGGAGTCGAGTGAAAAGTTAATGATATGGGCTATTGCAGGAAGAATTTGATCCAAGATAGTGACAATCATACGACGGCTGATGCAGTCACAACCCATAGCATTGGAATGGATAGACAGGATGATTTTTTTGATGTCCTCGGAAGATGCCGGAGAAAAGCTAAAGGATTCAATATTGGGTCGGGCAAGACCAGCAATATAGTTCAAGGTTTGACTCTTGGTTTGATGATCCAGCTGAGGTGCGGACGAGAAGTGACGATTGATATCATCTAGACCAATTGTCATCCTCACCTCAGGGCGCTGCTGTTTGCCAATGCCCAATGTACCAAGAAACTTCCACATATTGGAAGACGAAGAGGTTTCTATATTTTGAAGAATATGACGGCGTTTTGCGTTACGTATCACCTGGTTGCACCGATTCCTCGCAGTCTTAAAGAGGTTCCATTTCTCTTCACAGCGGTTTCTCCTGTATTTTTTGAAATAATGGTCTCTCCGTCTCATGGCCATTCGTACTTCCTCTGTCATCCATGGAGCGGGGGGCCGCTTTAATTTAACTTGCCTAACAGGTGCGTGAACGTCATACAAGTTCTGAACTGCGTCGTTGAATATCCTGACCTTGTCGTCTATGTCAGTGGCTGCTGCCAAGTTCGTCCAGTCTAATTTGGAAGCATCTAAACACAGTTTTTCGACATCCATTCGCTTAAAGCTACGCATACGCAAAATTTTGGGACAGGATTTAGGGGGTTTTAGGATATAGGAGAGAAAGATCAAGTCATGATGGGAAAATCCAGGAGCAAGGTGTTGACCATGGGAGTGGACCCGGTTAGGAGCAGAGGTGAGCATTAGGTCAAGCCAAGTATCCTGGTGCTCAATATTATGATGAGTTGCTTGAAGGGATGTGATTGGATGATGTGAAGGAGATTGCGGGTACGGGGAGAGTTAATCGCTAGAAGATCGGTATTAAAATCTCCCATAATGATGTGATGTGCATATTCCGACCCTAACGATTCCAGAACTGTTTCCAGACTGGAGAAGTAGCTAACAACAGGGGGACAATAAACTACACCCAGTAATACGTTAGATCTTCCGACACGAACTTCAAGGAATAGGTATTCAGCGGTAGTAGAAAGATCGGAAGCAGAAGCGGCGACGATTTTATAAGGTAAACAGCTACGGAGGTAGATGGCAACAACACCGCCTCTTTTTGATTCTATTCGATCATTACGAATAAGTACAAAGTCAGTCAGTGAAAAAGAAGAAGAAGATAGGTGCGGCTTGAGCCAAGTCTCTGAAATCAGTACGGCATGAACGTTGTTGTCGGTGAAAAATACAGTCAAATCATTAAAATGACTGGGAACACTCTGGGCATTTATATGACATACATTCAACAAAGATTGATTGTTAAATGACTGCCGTAATTGTTCCCTCAAGGTATCAGGTAACGAACTGTAGCTATCATCATCTGAAGAGTCGTTGGCAGAAAAATATACTTCGTTATCATCAATCATTATAACAGCAGAGTACACGTATTAAACATACAAGGAATTAAATAGAATACGATCTAATAAAATATTATACAAATATATAATAATATTGTACATGCATATATATATAATAAATATTTTTGTAAGTACCTTAGTCGACGTTGGATTTATGTATTTCTACACCACCCGCCAGCTCACACACAAGACTGAAATTAATTAGTAAAACACTAAAACAAAACACGCAAAGAAAAAATCGACTATAAGTAACTGTTATAAATTAAGCATAGTGTACCTTATTTAGTTAATTATATTTAGGCAGCTAAACCAGAGAAAGAACAAAAATAAAAACAAGAGTTATATAGCTAAGGGTTTTGTGAGTACAAGATACTGAACGCAACAGTAATGGTTGCTGAACGAGCGAAACATTGACTTGACAGATGTCATATCTGTCACGATTGTTAGCAATTCACGGGACAGCAAACAAAGTTTTTAACTATTTAATGAGTTGAAGGTACAATAACAAACAAGAAACTATGAAAACTTATTATCAGGATATTATGAAAATATATCGAATGCACAATGCGACAAATAGTAGTGTCACTAATACTAATGTCTTCGCTTACTTTTATTACTCACAGCTAAATTTGCATTTTCGGAGACGCTTCTATCTGCAACTGATACCTTAGGATATTTGGTGACCAATCCTTTAAGCTCGTCGATGGATGTTATTTTATGCCGACAGTTGTCACGGGTTTTGATGTTTATAATGCCGTCCTGTGTCCAACAAGCTGACATACCGAAATGCTGTCGGGCCATGCTGAAGGCAGTCTGTCGGCGTTTAGTGAGAAATTCCCTCACTGAGAAGCCAGAACCCTTCAGGGATGTCTTAGACTTCCAGACCGCCAGTCTAGTCTCCGCGGTGGTAAATCTCACCAATATTGGCCGACGATGTTCTTTAGATGGAGCACCAATCCGATAACAATGCCTGATATTTGGGCGTGAGATGTCTTTCTTATTCATCTTTGTATTAATTATGTCGAGAAGAGTTGTCTCACAGTCCTCTTTGATAGCCTCGGGCACTCCTAAGAAGATCAGGGACTTGTGACGGTGCCGGGTCTCCATAGCATCCACCATCCTGACACACTCACCAATTTGCTTCCGAAGAAGACCCAGCATGGTAAACATCAACTCACGAAAGGTTTTGAACTCCTCTGACCACCGCGCCACTGTTTCCACCAGTTTGCAGTTGTGCCTCCAGCTGAGCCATCCTCTTCGAGAAGCTCTCTTCTAAACTGTTCTGAGCCTCTTGAATATCAGACAGTTGAGACATAGTTGTGATTATATATATATAAAACAATATTTTCTTTAAAGTTACGCTGTGTAGTGTTGATGTGCTGGCAGGTGGTTAAAATACCTGGCTTAAATCATGTAAATCAGTGTGATAACTGTAAGTACAATGTATCTAAGCTTTATTGCACGCTTTTTGATAACAAACACTAGGGATTTATTAATTAAAATTATTTAAAATACTGCAGAGATTTTTACTATGTGTGTTAACTTATTTAGCACCTACCCGTAAATTGTATAATTACATAGAAAACACCCCAACTCCGAAATAAATATTTGCAGATCATACAAACATTTGGTTCGACCCGGGCATTGAACCCGAGAACTCGGCACAGCAGTCGCATACGCTACCACCGCACCATTAAGTCGGCGTTAATAGAAACAGGCAAAACCTAAACGTGAAATATTTTTGATATTGTGTGATGGGTTTACATTTTTGTTAAATAAAAAAGCGATTATAAATTTATGATATGTCTACTTTAAAAAAAATGGTTTATTTATTTACAAAACTATTTTAATGTCATAGAAATAATCAATACAGTCAATTACCAGGTGGTAACTCCACTTTCGTGGAATCAACCCTTCGATGACCTGTACCATCAACATAAAAACTTCGACATAAAAAGCGTTCGAACGAAACGATCCATCGATAAATGTAAATCAATTAAGTATATTTCGATAAATCATACGAAACTCCAAAATAAAATTGATCAAATAATTTTTTAAGTGCATGAAAATGAAAGTTAGACGAAAACTTTTTACATGAACCATTAAAGAACTTGCTGTCACAGTCTATATCTGTATATAAAATAGTATTAACATATTTAAATACCCTATATCGTCTGTACATATGTATACAGTATTGTAGTATAATCATAGTTAACGTAATATTTAATGTTGTTAATTATTATATTATTTACAATACTAAAATTAATTACGATAACTGCAGCATGAGGCTTTAAAAAATACTTAAAATGTGATTTAATAAAAAAATACAATCTACAAGAAAGCTGAAACCTGTTCGATGTAAGAATTATGAATGAATATAAAATGAATTCATCATCATCATCAGCCTAGTACCGTTCACTTCTGAACGAAGACCTCCTCTAAATGGCGCCAACCATCCCGGTCTTGGGTAGTCCGCATCCATGACCAAAATGAATTATTAATTATTACTATACTCTAAAATTGCTGCGTCACTGACCTCGTCCTGCTACAGTGAGTCCCGCTGTATTCAGTTGCATAGCGAATGCTGCGTCGGCGCATCGGATAGCGATATGTGACGTACTGATATTGTTGCCTAATATGTTACGTTAGCGATACCCTAAAGGGTTCCATATACAACAAAGGTATCAGGAATACAACAAATTGCAAATGCAAGAAATGATAGTTTTTTTTTTCTTAAAAATATGTGGATAACAAACTTATCTCAGATAATATTTAAGGTATTTTAAGACATCGTCGGCAACCCTACTTTTAAATTTAACGAAAATAGTCCAATTTAAAAAAAAACAGAATTAGTCATTTTTCATCTTTCATGAATTTACTTGGGTAAATGGAAAACGACAAATTCAAACAGAAACACTTTTAATCGAACATTTGTAAATACTTTTAAGAACATAACAACAGATATGAAAGTAAGAGTGTCCATAACCGCCTACATAGTATGTAAATACCTGCTGACGCTGACCCCATAATTTATACACCAACTTAGGCAATAGTTTTTAAAGCTACGTTCTCCTGTAAGTCTCTATAAACGAAAGTGATACAATATGAACTTACTAAATGACATGATAAATCATTTAATTTATTTATTTAACAACTTTACGCACATAAGTACAATGGCGGACTTAATGCCATAGACATTCTCAACCAGTCTACCTTAGGGTGGTGTGGAAATGAGTGTGGAGGTGCACTACCCTTTGGTTGAGAATTATAAAGTGGACATAAAAGAAGTAATGTTAGCAATACTGAGCAAAAAGCAATGAAATAATATAAAAATAACAACGTATACATACAAGAATACATACATTCATATTCATATATATTGTGTTATATATATACACATACATATATACCATAATATATAAAGTATCATATTTGTGATGATTCCGCTACATTCCGGTCAAGAAGAGCCCGCACCTTCGCCCTAAACGAATTACGACTGGTCGCCATTCTGATATCTGATTTAATCTTTTGTTAGTATCAACTATTCCCAAATTGTCCTATTATTAGGTAGGGGTTTTTTAAACTTGGTACCTAATTAAAATAATGAAAAAACGTAAAATTATGAAACAACAATTAAATGAAAAAAACAAACTGCATCATATATTTCAGGTAATACAATTCCACTGTGTAAAAAGGTAATGTGGGTAGATTAAAACCAACTAGCTGCTAATGTTCCTTACTATGTATCTATTATTTGTTCTTAGTCGCTAGTTTTCTCCACAGCTTTCGGACGACTGCACGGATGGCGTAGTGGTTGAGGCGGTCGTCACGCCGCTTCCTACTACGCTGAGTGTTGTGGGTTGATCCCCACATGGGACGACACTTTGTGTGATCCACAAATTGTTGTTCTAAGTCTTGAGGTTCTTTGTGTCCGTTTCATGTATGTTTGTAAAGTCCACCGCGACACAGGATATATTCCTAATGCGGGAGCTGTCTTTTTTTTAACAAAAAAGCTTTTGTTTGGATATTTTTCAATTGATACGTAACTCATTTTGGCACGCATCGAATTTTTTCTGTAACATTTTTTTTCAATTTTTCCTGATTGTACAATTTCAAGCACTCTCTGGATCGACGTTGTTTTTCAGCACCTTTCGTTAACTTTTTGTCTGGAACAAAAAATATTTATAGCTAGGTAGAACAAACACGTACTCATAG
The DNA here is from genome assembly GCA_902825455.1 of Arctia plantaginis. Taxonomy (NCBI): domain Eukaryota; kingdom Metazoa; phylum Arthropoda; class Insecta; order Lepidoptera; family Erebidae; genus Arctia; species Arctia plantaginis. The sequence continues at coordinate 794,366 of CADEBD010000348.1, read as the reverse complement.
GAATATAAGTTATGAAGGGTCATTTTGATAGAACTGTAGTAAAAGAAAAAAATCAAAGACAAGGAAACACCATATTTTTTTGTAGTGTGAGTAGTAGTATTTCTCAAGCGAAGACGTAATAATATAATATATCTATATATATTTTTTTAAATAACATTTTCACTTATACAGCTTTTCTTTTGATTATTAATGCTGAAGATTAAAAAGCGTAAGTACAAAGTAGCCTGAATAGGTGTAACAGGAAGTAAAATTTGATGTTCTCTGATTTTTTGTATGACGTCATACCTACAACTGTGACTCCTGAGTTGTGGACCTGTGTGTCACCTGTGTCACTTGTGTGTCACCTGATGGAAAGTGACTAGTGAACAGTCACTTTCCATCAGGTGACAGGCACCATAGAAAAATCTGAATTATAAAGATGAACTTCAATTGTTCTTGAGGTCTAATTCACATGGCACGTAACGCGCGTTTATGACAGGTAACCCTTTAGCTCGTCTGCCCCGTCTTCCATAAAAAAATATATTTTTCAATTGGCCGCTTCTCGCCAAATTTTTTCTTTCTTCACTTCTTGGTTTCGTAGTCATTTGAGCTACAAGTTAGATGGTACCTTGTCTTTTTTTTAATGTAGTTTTGTCTTTAATTTTCTTTTAATTGTTCACATTTAATTGGATCGTTTTTAATTCGTTGACGTATAAACCTGTCATAGATTCTTTTCTTTGTCCTTATTATTTCCGAATCAAACATTGCTAGCAATGTAAGCTGTAGCTTGGAAGTTATTAGAGGCGTTAAAACAACGGCGACAATTAACTAAGAAAATGTCGTGAGGGTCAGGGTTCGTTTATTTCTTATATGATTCGATGATTTCGATTTCTTGAGCATACACATATGACATAAGCACACACACACAACTTTCACTTTTTAAATTATACTGATAGAAGATACCAATGTAAAGAATGAACAATCTTATTTTTATATTTATTTATTTCAAGAAACGCACAACACATAATGTAAAATGACAGAGCAGCAATATGTAGAATTTATGTAAAAAAAATTAACATTCAGTACATTTTATATGAAACATATACATAAATATATAGTTTTTTTTTCCAAAATTAAAAAAGTATATTCTTTAGCAAGTCAGTATTATTAGTAGTTTAAAATTAAATATATAATTTAACCTTAAACTACTAATAATACTTCTTCCACTTGCTTCCTCTCTATGGTTCAATTTCAAACATTATTATACTTTCAGTGTTTTTGTATAGTTGCTATAAGGCTCCAAGGTGGCGAATTCAAAGTTTATATTTTTGATAAAAAATATTTAATAGATGTTAATGTTCTCGCAATATTTGAGATGAGCACGTATAAAAGTAATATTTTTGTTAATTACAGGACATATCAACGAATTTCGTCATTGCGGGAGTAATTTTTAATATTATATTATATTAATAATAACAAGATTGATAGATCCATAGTATTTACGTAATAATTTATTTTAAACAGAGAACATTTTTGTAGTAAATATCAAATTCAAGAGGTGTTCCCGAAAATGATTCAGTGTTCCCGGAATGATTAAGATGTTCACTGAATGATGCAGTAACGATTCGGCGACAGTTGATTGCGAATTTTGAAACAGTAAAAGCAAAAATATAGTCCTATTTAACTTTTTATTTAAAAGCTATCAAAATTTGAATGTAAACAATGAAAATAATATTTATTTATAACCTATATAAATCAGCTTTAAATGTAGTTGCACATTTAACTTTTGAGAAGCAATAGTTACTAAAAAAAGAAAACTCAAGTAAAAGGCAACAAAAACATATTAAGAAAATTGAATGAACTTAAATAACAAAATTTGCATTAATGCAATCAACAAAATTAAATCAACAAGTTATAAAATCAAACTTTCAAATATGTCAATATTAGACTTAAAATAATAATATGTAATCTTTTTCCTTTTTAAATAAAGATATAGGAACGATCTTGATTACATACGATACATCTGTTGGGTCTAATTGAATTACTTTAGCACTCAATCAGTCACTCGTAGTCTTAAACAGATGTTTGACTTACGCCAACATATCTGTAAAAGGCATTTGCTTTTTGGGTAGGTACTTTAATTAAGAGGAATGTTCCAGGAGAAATTAGATTGGTATACAGGTTTTCTTTGTCTGTCGCGTAAGATGTGCTAGCTCTAATGTTATTGAGATTTTGTTCTTCCTGCTGACGAATGGAGACCGTTCTTAAATCTTCATCACCTGACGACGAAGAGCCATATATTTTTTTATAGATGCTTTGTCTATTATTGATAGTTATCAGGTCTTGTATATACATTGTTTCAGTTCAATTCGTTGTCTGATGGTGGAGGCGTATTACTGCATTTGCTAATATTTTCTTCTTTTTTTCTGTACTTCTTTGACGCTTTTTTCCACTTTTTCCTTAGTTGGCGCTTTTCACGTTCCATCATACGAGGGCGGGTCAATAAGTCCGTGACTTTTTGAATTTCTGACCTCTTTACTGAAAAAGCAACACTACTCCTGTCAACAGGCATCTGACAGTTGACTCCTGTCAAAATTTGAACTTGCTGCGTCAGTTAGTTTGTATTTAACAGCTATCTTTATCAGACTACCCAGTAATTTGAGAAAAAAATGGAAAAAAGTGAATTTCGTGTGCTTATTAAGCATTATTTTTTGCGAAAAAAAACCATTACCGAGACCAAGGCTAAGCTTGATAAATACTATGGGGACTCTGCACCATCGATTCCAATGGTAAAAAAGTGGTTTACTGAATTTCGTTGTGGCCGTACAAGCACTGAAGATGCCGAACGTCCTGGACGCCCAGTTGAGGTCTCTTCACCCGAAACAATCGAAAAAATTCACGATATGGTGTTGGCCGACCGAAGATTGAAAGTGCAAGAGATTGTGGAAGCCGTAGGGATCTCGCAAGGCTCAGTGGTTTCAATTTTGAATGATCACTTGGGCATGAGAAAGCTTTGGGCAAGATGGGTGCCGCGATTGCTCACAGTCGACCACAAACGCAATCGTGTAACAACTTTACAGGAAGGTTTGGCGTTGTTTAATCGCAATATGGAGGAGTTTTTGCGCCGTTTTGTAACCGTGGACGAAACATGGATCCATCACAACACACCAGAGACCAAACAACAGTCAAAACAGTGGGTTTCTAAGGGTGAATCGGCGCCAAAGAAGGCCAAGGTGGGTTTGTCAGCCAATAAAGTTATGGCGACTGTCTTTTGGGATGCACGCGGGATAATCCACATTGACTACCTTCAAAGGGGAAGAACAATCAATGGGGAATATTATGCCAACTTATTGGACCGTGAATCGGTCCAATAAGTTGGCATAATATGATGATATAATATGATGATGACGATTTGAAAAAAAACCGACCTCATTTGGCCAAGAAAAAAGTTCTTTTCCACCAAGACAATGCAAGGGTGCACACATGTGCAGTTGCCATGGCAAAAATCCATGAATTGGGCTATGAATTGCTCCCTCATCCGCCCTATTCTCCAGATTTGGCTCCAAGTGACTACTTCTTGTTCCCAAAGATGAAGAAATGGCTTGGTGGAAAAAGATTTGACTCCAATGATGAAGTCATCTCGCAAACAAAGGCTTATTTTGAGGACCTCGACAAATGATATTTTTTGGAAGGGATAAAAAAATTGGAGAAGCGTTGGACAGTGTATAGAGCTCAAGGGAGACTATGTTGAAAAATAAAATGATTTATTTATCAAAAAATCTGTGTTTTATTCCAAAAGTCACGGACTTATTGACCCGCCCTCGTATCATTAATTTTTTTAACTTTGTTTTCATCTTTTTTTTTGTGGTAGTACTCCCTGCCCTTAGCTCGTTTAATTTGTCTTTGTTCATCAGTCATTTTATCCAGAAACTTTCTTTTTCTTGCATTGGCTTTTTCTCTTTGGCGTAAATATGCTGCACTATCTTTTTTCAGTTGTTTTTTAGGTCTCTTTTTTTTCTTTCCTTCTTCAGTTGTTTCCATGCTTGCTGCAAATAAGTTTTGTAGCTATAATTTATTTTATAATATTGCTTGAGTATATATATATATATGTATATATATATATATATATTGGCACGTTTTATATCGGCATCAGACATCTTGAACACAATACTTCGAGGTAAATGTCAAGTAAACACTAGTAGCTTTAATTAATTATTCTTACAAATACTGCGTTTGTAATACAAAAATTGTACGTGTTCCCGTAATGATAGGTATACTATAGATGTTATGACATGTAAATTGTAAATAGAAACGTATCTACTTACCACTTTAATTATAAATACTTTAAAAACGAACAACGTTCACCACAGACACACTCGCTCACTACAACAGACCTTTGGCACTAGTATGCTAGTGCCAAAGGTCTCGTTTAGTAAAAAAAAAATTGCTTATGACGTACATTGTCTCGGACAAACTTTAAGGCAAATTGTGTGTTCTGAATAATTTTATTATGTAAGTAATGGATTTCAATTAATATTTTAAGGAGAATATTATTATATATAGACAGGAAAAAGGGTTAAAATTCGATCCAGCATATAGGGACGCGTTCTTGAAATGATTTTTAAACAACAATTTTACTATATTCATGAAATTTATTTATTTCCCAAGCAGGTAATTTGGTGTATAAATAAGTCAAATCAATTTAAATGGTGTCAAGTGTACATTAAATGAATTTAATTACGATGGCTTTTTTAATTCATTTCCGATTAGAATTTTTCACCTTGTGGTTTTGAGTCACAAATACATTTACATGTAAAATACAACAAATAAAACAATGCATAAAATACAACTCAGAGATTAGGTACTACTATATGTATATCGGTGAAGCCGCGAGTACAGCCAGTAAAACAATGTACGGCATAAAAAAACAAGTAAGTACAATCGAGTACATATACTTTGTTTGTTTACTTTTACCTACATTTCTCTCACCATATCGAGATATATTTGGCCTACTTAGTTCTTTAGAAATCCTTCCTTTTCACTTCCCTTAAACATCTTTCCATTCTTTTCTTTTCTTTATATCTGGCATATTCTTCTGGATTATTTTTTATTCTTTGATACCGCAACCTTTCTGCTAGGCGCTTCTTTTCTAAATAATTTCCATGTGCATTGCGATAACCTGTATTGTAAATATATTTGATTAGTTGTTTGGTGAATGCATCTGTATTAGTATATGCATCTGTACTGCACCACTAAGACAGCGCTTTTTAAATTAAGTGCGAACGAAGTCGCAGGTACCATACAGTATATAAATAAATGTATTTAAATATCTGTAGCCTAGAACTAAATGAGCCTCATATAATACCGGTGTTAAACAGTTTTCCGTTTCTTTTCACTGAGTGAGTGAGGTTACCAGAGCTTATACCCTGTTTCCCTTAATCTGTTTGAGGGGGGACTGAAAGAGCGGCTACGACTTAAGTTGCAGGTGTCCTCCATGGGCGGTGGTTGTTACTTTCCATCAGATGACACGTCTGCTCGTAAGCCTTTAATCGTCAGTCATTTTATAAATGCAAAAAAAATAAAAAATTGGTAACACTTTTACGCTCTTACTACTTCATCATCAGCCTATCGCAGTCCACTGCTGGACATAGGCCTCTCCCATTGCATGCCAATTAGATCGATTTGGGCTTCTCGCATCCAGCTCCTGCCAGAAAAAGTCTACTTACTACTTAACTGATGATAATAAAACTTTATACATACGTTGTTAGAGGTGCGCTAAGGACGTCCCCATCCTCAAACAAAGGTAATGTTGTCTCAATTCTTTGGCAAAATGTACATAAACTAAACTAAAAGAAGAATATTGCAAGATTTAGTCAGTGCATTTACTCACACACACACCCCTTCCTATGTGGAAGAGCCATGCTTCGGCACGAATGGGCCGGCTCGACCGGAGTGATACCACAGCCTCACAGAAAACCGGTGTTAAGCAATTCTTTCACTGAGTGAGTGAGGTTACCGGAGCCCAAATCCGCTGACTCGAGCGGGAGGGACTCCAAGGGCGGCAACGCACTTGTGACTTTTGAGTTGCAGGTGTCTATGGGCGGCGGTAGTTGCTTACCATCAGGTGACCCGTCTGCTCGTTTGCACTCTTATACCATAAAAAAAACTTACTACTTCCAACTCTACTTGTACATTTGAAAAAAACATATACATATATCAAAGTTCTAAGGTCAAGAGCAATGACGTCACTGAGTTTATCGATTCCTTTTAATCTCTACTTACGGCAAAAAACAAAATATCTCTCTGATCTGGAGATATTTCTTTTTCTTTAATTAAATTCTAAACCATTTAAGGTCTGAAATGAATGCCTTATCAGTAGATTTGATTTTTATTTAAGTAATCGGACATCTGACACGCAATGTCATCTAGTTTTAAACTAATCAGAGCGTGTACTATGAAAGCTAGATTGACTGATAGAATACTTATACTTTTCTTTGTAAACACATACATATTAAACATAGAAAAACCCTTAACTCCGAAAGAAATATTTGCAGATCATACAAACATTTGGTCCGATCCGGGAATCGAACCCAAGACCTCAGTACAGCAGTCGCATATCCTACCCATTGAGCCACCGCCACAGAGGCAGCGATAGATAGATAGCGGTTTAATCCCAGTGTTTAAACCGCTAGATGGACACCGCTAATGGACATATATTAACAAGAATGTTTGACGAGTGGTAAATTGAATATAAAATTTTTGTAAGTTGTATTAAGATTCTAATTAAGAGGGCCTGCATAAATATCAGAAATCTTTACAGGATATTAAATAAGTAATAAAACAATATTTAATGTATTTGATACACTAAATTTAAATTTATTTGGTCAACATTTATTACTATCTAATTATTACAAAACAAATAAATAGTACACCATAATTAAACAGTTGGTCGTAAGAAACAGTATAAAAAAATGTACTATATTAATTACCTAATGGTAATAAAATACGAATTATATAAAATCTCATGTTTTATGTGTAATATCTTTCCCCTTACTTTTCTGCAAACTATAGGAGTTCTTGAAAAATAATAATAATAATACTTCAGTAATTAATTTTGCTAATGAAACCTCCTTTTAAGTCCCTCTCTCTTCTATTAATTACAATTTTATTACATTTCAAATATATAAATAGGTATACATATTTATATAAAATTCAGATATTTTATAATTATATTGTTACATGTCTCTCAATGTGTATGCGCGTGCATGCATGTGTACGAGAATGTGTGTGTGTGTGTGTGTGTGTGTGTGTGTGAGGGACGGAAGTGTGTAACGGGAAAGCGTGGGAAGCTTCCGATCATTGGTCAAATCAAATATAATTAGATTGAGGGCCAGCGCAGACGGAGAGGAGCGCAGCTAATAGGATTTCTTTAGGACACTCGGATATAAACTTGAAAACTATTGCTATAAAGTGCATACACATGGGCAACATATATCCGCTGCGCTGCGCTCCTCTCGGTCTGCGTTGGCCCTAGTGAGCCATCAGGTGGTAGGTGTCATATCAGATATTACACAACACATTTGGCTTCTATAAGACTCACTTTTTTTTAACTAACACTATCAACACTTATCGTAAACAAATTAATTATAATACCGATTTCTTAGACTAATGATAAGACTTCATGTAGGCTTTTATTTAGGAGTCAAATAACAATGTAAAAGTTCTCGTATTATTCAATCAATTAATGCGGAAATATCCCGATAATTTGAAAGCAAATCCTAATTCTTAAAAAGGTTGAATTGTTTCGTTCACAACAACACTACACTAATGCCAGATAATAAAAAAGATTAAGGAAGATCAAGACAGCATTAAAATTAAATATAAAAATTATTTTATATTCCATTTTTATTGTTGTCTATTACCATTAGGTAATTAGGTTAAAATATATAATATCAGAGTGAGCTAAAAAGTAAAATTATGAGCTTTGCACATCGCAGTGACTAACAGTTTCATTTTTAAAGGATTATTTGGATCATAGAAAATTACTTTGCTGGCTCAAAAGTGTTATTACTGGATTAAAGATTACAGCAATGGTAAATCTGCTTGGAATTAAATTGATCTAACCACTAGCTGTAAGGACAATGGTTTGTAAGTCATCGCGATGGAGGTTCTATCGACCCGACCCGGTTTTGTGATATCTTCATTATCCATCAGTTTTCGCCATTTCTAGTAGGTCGCGTTACGAACCTTTATAGATTTATAAGCTTGCCTGGTGACAGCAGAATGGCCTATGTTAGACCTTGCCATAGCGATTTGAGTGTATTTATGTGACTCTTCTGTGTATGTATGAGATAGCATCTTATTATTAAAGAATTCAATAGTGTTCCGGCCTAATGGGTTGCAATTACTAAAGTCCGTTGTATATACACACACACATCATGTAGGTGTATCAGATTATACTGACAGTAAATAAAAAGTATTAACTTTTTATTATTTTTAATACATTACAGATAAATTTCAATCTTCCTAACTTAGCAAAACCAATACCAATACCATTTTTTAAATATGATATCTGGAATTGGTTTACAATCGTTGCTTAATTTGAAGCCTATTTTAGTAAACTTTCCTTAAAAAAATCAAAGCAATAGTGGTGTCATTAATGCATTAAAACCCTGTTACCTCTTTCACAGATTTTCATATTTCAAATATAGAATAATAGCACTACCCTGGTAAATCTCTGTAACCTGGTCCCATTCGAGCAGAAGTAATGCTTTACTTACTTCCAAAATTGTTTACTCCTATCTTCTCTATACATTCTATTAATAACTGTCTAGTTTTAATGTTAGCAAAAATAAAGTGTTCCGTTTATAACATAACAATTGATTAATGTTACTATTTGGCATAAAAAATTTACACTAAAAGCCAAACACTAAAATGACTAAAATTATGGTTCAATGTACACGTTTTTTAAATGTAAAAATATATAAAATTAACACAAGTTTAAAGAATTGAGACATTCGACATTGTTATTTATCGAATGACTTACATGTAATAAAACAATAAAGTATTTATACAACCGATTGTAACTATGAACTTAACAATGACTTATTGTCTTAGAACTTAGAACTAACATTTGGATTAAGTTTTAGAAGAACTTGATGATAATAATTGTCCAATAATATATTAATGAGCAACTTTCTTACAATTCATAACACTTACGACTAACAGGATGTATGTATCTGTTTTATATATATATATATATATATATATATTGACTTGCCTGCTGATCTAAGTGAGCCTGACTGCGAAGCCAGAGATAGTAGTTTCGGTATATAGTATAGTTATCAGCGGTATCAGCTCTGCCTAGTATGGGATCAGACGGCCGTGTTAGATGTGTGAAAATAGATATTCTGGCCCATTTTATAACAGCTTTCTTTAACTCAGATCCTTGAGGATCAACATCCTCCAACCCGAGAATGTCCACATCCAATCGCGTCCACTTATCTCATCTGCGACAAGCACCTAATTGGTCCATTACCTACACCGTCTATTATCTTAGTTATTCTGTTGACAATGCTGTAACCAAACAGTATCTTCCGGCCTCTAATATTTTATGTAACAAGTTAGAATACTTAAATCATTTTGTTAGGTCCTGTGGGTCATCGAGGAAAACATGGGGCTAGCCTCGTGGCCTTACAACCCTTGGTGGATTTCTTCTAATTTAAATGCGGACAATCTTGAGTAAAATCAACGAAGAAAGAATAATTGAAAACAGTTCACATACAGCGAAGATATCGCGTAAAGAACACACCAAAACAAAACAAAAAAACTAGTCGAATTAAGGTCCTTCTGCTTTTTAGTACGCAAATAACTGTTAAGATGTCCAAAGGAGGAGAGAAAAAGAAAGAAGAAAAGAGAAGAAAAAAGATGAGGAGTCCAAAAGTTTGCTGATTTAAAGTTACAAAGAATAAGTGGTTTTATATCGTAGTAAGTTAAAATTCTATTCATTACATCAATTGTAAAATATATCAGATATCTGTTAGATCTTAGGGGGCACATTTTTATTAATAAACTCGATTATGAACGGGTTTATTTACAATTTGTGTATTTAAAAAACTATTTTAATTTTGTTGGTTTCTTATCTCCCAAGTCTATCCTTTCCTTCCTATCAAATACAGACATTATTTGCGCTATATTGAATGGAACCCTTGATAATTAAATGTTAAGTTTAATCCATGATTATGAAAATAATCTTGCTCTGATTATTCGCAGTACAAATATAGATTGAATAATAAACCTACTATGTAAACAATTTAGTAGTATTCAGTCGGCGTCATTTAATTTTTCTAAAACCCGCGTGATCATGAATATTGTTTATTTTTATAATGGCATCGTTCAACGTTGTCAGTTTGGCCTTACACCCTTTATCGCATTTGTTACAAACCCAGTGGCATTCCTGCCTCTGGTTTCTGTGCTTCGATCTCTTTTTGAACCTGTGTTCCCCCAGCATGATTATCGCATTGCCTTGTCTTGACCAGCTGTATCGAGGCACAATCTCTTCCTCAACCATTTCTGAAACAAGGAGTAACACAAGATTCGAATTCAGAAATATTTTGAATGGAATAGTTTTTCTTTAATTTAATATATTAGAAGAGAAACAACTCGGGTAGATTGGAGAAACAACAAAACCAGAAGCTTATAATTGTATATGTTTAATTGTATTAAAAACATTTTTATAATGGAAACAGTAAGTCTTTTCCCGTTATAAATAAAATACATTTACTTTTCATTGCACAACGATTTAACTTAAACTAATTATTATTATTTTATTACTTTCGATAATAGCTACCTATAAATCTTAAAATTTACTATCGGTTAAATTGATGTATATTTATTTACTGGGATATAGTTTGATGAAATAAATTCTTAAACTGTCGCTTTATTTTAGACATTTCTATAATAATATTTGCAATATTGCTACAATAATAGCCGGGTCCACACTGAGCGAGCAACATCGGAGTATTTGCCACGCGAAGCTGTTCAGTCTGTGTGGACGTTCCTCGGCTAAGGAAAGCGCGCTCGCTGCCACGGGCGCGACCAAGCGGCCGAACAAACGAGTGTTGGTTTTTTGTTTTGCTTAAAGACGCCTCAGTCATTTGCCGCGCGCACTCTTGACGCACACGTTTTTGTTTAGTGTCTCGCTCAAGCATTTCAATCTTTGATTTATATTGTTTTGAAATGCAGAAGAGATACTGTATTTTTCTGCCATGATGTTTTAACTATCAACTGAATGAACGAGCAAATGGCTCGGGCTTGCCGCGCGCAGCAGTCGCGCTCATTCGCGGACAGTTTCGGCAAATGGCACGCGAGGCAGCTTGCTCTATGTAGACCGATCCGACCGACCGATGATTTCCATTCAACTAAATTAATTCAAACGGTTTTAATATATATTTAAACTACATTTTCAACAAACTTTAAAAATGTTAGTATACTTACAAATCACAGTCAATGTACAGTGAAATTAGTCTCGAGCAATTTTTGCATATGTAGTGGTGTGTATATTACTCAGATCTTAGAGCGCGTTTCCACTATATCGTTCTGGCCTATACAAAAATGTTTCGATATCCTAACATTACTATTTAATTTTATACTTATCCCTAGCAACACTCTGATTTTTGTTTTCAATAAAAACAAGTTTTTATTTTAAAGAAAAAGGTTTTGACTTTATAAAAAAAAAGGTGTGTGTGCGATTCACATACGATAGAAGTGAAACGTTCAAAGAGGAGAGACCGATATTTAAATTTTTATTTTCTTTCCTTTCATCTAGGTTTATAAAACTCCGGGGGGTCTACGGGGGGGTCAAAATTTTTGTTATTTTTGGCCTAGGACGCACCGTTTCCGAGATATTTCAATCTAAAGCAAAAAATCGTCACTTGATAGTGGAAAGTGGAAACACGCACAAGATACACGCACCAGAATAAACCAGTTTACGCATACACTACTACAAACGCAAAAATTTCTCCAAGCTAATTTACCTGTAAACATTTAAGTCTTAAAAGTTTAAGTAAAACTTTTTTGGCCAAAATGATAAAAATAGAAATCCAAAAAAAAGGTAACAAGGCAACAGCAGACATTTTGTTTTCAAGTTCCTTAATATTTATACAAACTTTAACTTTATATAGTATCGTAAAAATAGACCTTGCTGTGACTAGTGGTAGTTTTGTAAGCATTCACTTGCGTTAAATATCATTTCGATTTATATAACCTTAATAGGATTAGTCTTCTTAGTTATATGAATGAGCCTAATTAACAATAGATTCTTTAAGCTCTTTTACTTTCATTCAAGTTACAATCAACATCAATGCAAGTGACTACGAAACTTGCACTAGTCACTTAAATGTAGAGATTGAAATTTCAGTGTCCACCAATAATAGAATAAAACAAAACTAATAGACAAATTAGCATCCGGAAATCTATGTTAAAATTGGCTGTTTGTGAAATTATAAATGCTGCCAATATTTTTTTCTGGTATAGTGGCAGACGGGTCACCTGATGGTAAGCAACTACCGCCGCCCATGGACACCTGCAACTCAAAAGTCACAAGTGCGTTACCGCCCTTAAGAGCCCCTCCCGCTCGAGTCAGCGGGCGGAGGGATCTGGGCTCAGGTAACCTCACTCACTCAGTGAAAGGCAACGAAAGAATTGCTGAACACCGGTTTTCTGTGAGGCTCTGTGTTTTTTTCTGTATCACTCCGGTTAAGCCGGCCCATTCGTGCCGAAGCATGGCTCTCTCACGGTTATTATTGCACGGATATTATTGCATTCAACTTAAGTTGTCTAAATGACTACAAATAAATGTTATAAAACCGTAAAAGTTATTTTAAAATTTTATAACTATATTGCTCAAAGATCAACTAACTACTTATTTTATATTAAACCGTATAAAAAGGCCTGAAATTCATTACATTAAAATAACAATTTATTAAAATCGGCAGTCTCAAAACAAGAAGATTTGGCACCAAAGCCAGTTTTATTAATAGTACCGCAAATTTTAAATGCGTTTGATAATAATTATTATTCATTAAGTCATTAATAATTATTATTGAACAGTTACAACAAAATTTTCACCATCATTATTTTATTTATATTCAAGACAAAAGTGGTACAATATTACACATTCCCGTGTAAATATAATTTTTTCTTCGTAACTAACGCTGGTTGCATTCCAGAGTTTAAACATTTATTATACCTGCAGAGCTTACACCACGCCCTTGTCTGTATGGTGACTCTACAGTTCATATGTAAGGCAGTACAGGAATAGGCGTTTTCCCTCTCCAATTGAATTGTTCTTTTGAAGAAACGCTTGCAAGATTCGCAAGTACGGATCCCATAGTGTATACCGGACGGGACATCGCCGCAAATTGGACATGAGTTATAAGATGCTGGAAATATAAAATGTGTTAAATTATGTTTATGAAAAAAAAAATAGTCTTAAGTGTATTAGAGATATTTGGTGAATTGTATTCGCATTAACTTGTTGAATGTATGGCTGCCCTCTGGTGGTATACTTCTCCTGGTATACCTTTTTTTTTTTTTTTTTTTTTTTTTTCCGTGCGGCAATCCCCTCGGATACCACCTGTCGGTGGCATGTCGGACTCGAACCGACTAAAACCGCACGCCTTCGCCGGGTACTAATAGCCGGGGAACCAGGTATACCCTAGAAAGGAAGGCCCTGGTGCCCCGACATACCTCGGGTCATCTACAGACGAGTAGACGACCCCCGCCCCGTGTGGGAACCCCATGTTCCCTGTGCTCCCTGGAAGCGAGCGCGCTTCGCAACGCGCTCGCCGCCACCCCGGCCTGCTTCTGCTAGGGTGACAGATGGCCTCACCTGTCACCCCCAGGCCTCTCCTGGTATACCTATTAATGTGACAATCGGTTATATAAAAAGCCTAAGCCAAGGTCTTCAAGTAGAAACTACTCTATAATTCTAGTTAATATGTATGTAATAGAAAAAGCTGGAAAACCTTTTCTGGAACTGATTAACTGTGTGAAAATAATTTTGTTTAACCTTGATTATTACAAGTTATCAAAAGAAGATTCAAACAAATTACTTTGGTAATGTAGATTTTATTATACTAATTACAATATATTAAATAACGTTTTTAATTAAATACGTGTTTTCAATGTAATTCATGTTGGTACATATTAGGAAATATTTAAACGCAACATGTCATTACAAATCTATTGTGTTCGCCAAGATGCTTTAACCACATCTTAATAAATTATAGGTAAATAAAATATTCCATTCTACATTAAAAAAAACAACATTGTCCTAAGTATTATGGTAACCTATTAGGATATGTGAATCTTTTCATGTATTATAATTTAAAATACACAATACACTATCGTCAACTCAGGTTAAGTTTACATTATGCTTAAAATTATGAACACTTTTGTCTAAACACATTTTATAATACCTAAGTACGGTTTTACTTTTTTTAAATCCAACGGTGTGGTGACAGATTAAGAATACGGAGTGTCAGCACCCATATTTATCCCGTGAGTATTGTAAAAACTGATTAAGGGAGCAAACTACGCAGGACAACAGCACTGCACAGAGAAAGAAAATTTGACACACACACTACCAACCCGTCTGATGATTATGATGATGAAATTCAACTAATAATAGACCAAGATATCCAAAGTGCGAAGGATGAAAAGAAAGGAAGGAAATCGTATACTTATCTACCTTAAAAACTTTTAAAACATCATAACCTAAGTCGGTACCCTATACGTAAAGTAGGTAGGCTATGGACGTTAGCCATTTGGGACAATTATATAACGCCAATCATTTGAAATTTAAAACATATAAGGGCGCTTTTTTGCTAAGTTATATACAAAGATAAGAGGCAGCAGCCCTTCACCAAAGGAATATAGTTATTGTAACTAATTTACTAGTCATTTAAGTAGTGACTACAAAATCATATCAACTGTACTTTGTAGAATGCTACATTGAATTAATGACTGACTAAATGAATGATTATTTGATTAATAGCTAGAATTCATTTAACAATCGTCAGTCTGGTAAGAGATGTTATTTGAGATATCTTCAATATTTTCCAATATATTGTTCAGAGCTATAATTCACAAAAAAGCTCCACCATCTGACAAAAGGCACTTATGTAACATGCATTGTACGGGCACTTTCTTAGTCTTTATCCTTGAAACATTTTAAACCTATGTATTTTTCTGACTTACCAATTCTAAATAACTGCAAACTAAGCTATAATTATAATGTATTTTTGTAAAATTGGTAGTATTGCGACTATGAAAATATGTGTTGTTTAAAACCTACGACAATTTACTTTATCATAATTACCAGTTTCGCTTTTTCTTGTTTTCCTTTTGAACTTCTTAAATATTTCTTACTTTTCATTGCACAAAGATTTAACTTAAACTAATTATTATTATTTTATTACTTTCGATAATAGCTACCTATAAATCTTAAACTTTACTATCGGTTAAATTGATGTATATTTATTTACTGGGATATAGTTTGATGAAATAAATTCTTAAACTGTCGCTTTATTTTAGACATTTCTATAATAATATTTGCAATATTGCTACAATAATAGCCGGGTCCACACTGAGCGAGCAACATCGGAGTATTTGCCACGCGAAGCTGTTCAGTCTGTGTGGACGTTCCTCGGCTAAGGAAAGCGCGCTCGCTGCCACGGGCGCGACCAAGCGGCCGAACAAACGAGTGTTGTTTTTTTGTTTTGCTTAAAGACGCCTCAGCCATTTGCCGCGCGCACTCTTGACGCACACGTTTTTGTTTAGTGTCTCGCTCAAGCATTTCAATCTTTGATTTATATTGTTTTGAAATGCAAAAGAGATACTGTATTTTTCTGCCATGCAGCAGCAGTCGCGCTCATTCGCGGACAGTTTCGGGAAATGGCTCGCGAGGCAGCTTGCTCTATGTAGACCGATCTATTGGCATTTTCAAATGCACCAGAATAGTATTTTATGATTTCCATTCAACTAAATTAATTCAAACGGTTTTAATATATATTTAAACTACATTTTCAACAAACTTTAAAAATGTTGGTATACTTACAAATCACAGTCAATGTAAACATTTAAGTCTTAAAAATTTAAGTAAAACCTTTTAGGCCAAAAAGATAAAAATAGAAATCCATAAAAAAGGTAACAAGGCAACAGCAGACATTTTGTTTTCAAGTTCCTTAATATTTATACAAACTTTAACTTTATATAGTATCGTAAAAATAGACCTTGCTGTGACTAGTGGTAGTTTTGTAAGCATTCACTTGCGTTAAATATCATTTCGATTTATATAACCTTAATAGGATTAGTCTTCTTAGTTATATGAATGAGCCTAATTAACAATAGATTCTTTAAGCTCTTTTACTTTCATTCAAGTTACAATCAACATCAATGCAAGTGACTACGAAACTTGCACTAGTCACTTAAATGTAGAAATTGAAATTTCAGTGTCCACCAATAATCCAATAAAACAAAACTAATAGACAAATTAGCATCCGGAAATCTATGTTAAAATTGGCTGTTTGTGAAATTATAAATGCTGCCAATATTTTTTTCTGGTATAGGTGGCAGACGGGTCACCTGATGGTAAGCAACTACCGCCGCCCATGGACACCTGCAACTCAAAAGTCACAAGTGCGTTACCGCCCTTAAGAGCCCCTCCCGCTCGAGTCAGCGGGCGGAGGGATTTGGGCTCAGGTAACCTCACTCACTCAGTGAAAGGTAACGAAAGAATTGCTGAACACCGGTTTTCTGTGAGGCTCTGTGTTTTTTTCTGTATCACTCCGGTTAAGCCGGCCCATTCGTGCCAAAGCATGGCTCTCTCACGGTTATTATTGCACGGATATTATTGCATTCAACTTAAGTTGTCTAAATGACTACAAATAAATGTTATAAAACCGTAAAAGTTATTTTAAAATTTTATAACTATATTGCTCAAAGATCAACTAACTACTTATTTTATATTAAACCGTATAAAAAGGCCTGAAATTCATTACATTAAAATTACAATTTATTAAAATCGGCAGTCTCAAAACAAGAAGATTTGGCACCAAAGCCAGTTTTATTAATAGTACCGCAAATTTTAAATGCGTTTGATAATAATTATTATTCATTAAGTCATTAATAATTATTATTGAACAGTTACAACAAAATTTTCACCATAATTATTTTATTTATATTCTAGACAAAAGTGGTACAATATTACACATTCCCGTGTAAATATATTTTTTTCTTCGTAACTAACGCTGGTTGCATTCCAGAGTTTAAACATTTATTATACCTGCAAAGCTTACACCACGCCCTTGTCTGTATGGTGACTCTACAATTCATATTGGCAGTACAGAAATAGGCGTTTTCCCTCTCCAATTGAATTGTTCTTTTGAAGAACAGCTTGCAAGATTCGCAAGTACGGATCCCATAGTGTATACCGGACGGGACATCGCCACATATTGGACATGAGTAATAAGATGCTGGAAATATAAAATGGGTTAAATTATGTTTATGAAAAAAAACAAAGTAGTCTTAAGTGTATCTATACTAATATTATAAAGCTGAAGAGTTTGTTTGTTTGTTTGTTTGTTTGAACGCGCTAATCTCAGGAACTACTGGTCCGATTTGAAAAATTCTTTCAGTGTTAGATAGCCCATTTATCGAGGAAGGCTATAGGCTATATATCATCACGCTAAGACCAATAGGAGCGGAGCACCAATGAAGAATGTTTCAAAAACGGAGAAAATTTATTACTATTGAGAGACGCAGACGAAGTTGCGCGGGTCAGCTAGTTAGAGATATTTGTTGAATTGTATTCGCATTAACTTGTTGAATGTATGGCTGCCCTCTGGTGGTATACTTTTCCTGGTATACCTATTAATGTGACAATCGGTTATATAAAAAGCCTACACCAAGGTCTTCAAGTAGAAACTACTCTATAATTCTATTTAATATGTATGTAACAGAAAAAACTGGAAAACCTTTTCTGGAACTGATTAACTGTAAGAAAATCATTTTGTTTAACCTTGATTATTACAAGTTATCAAAAGAAGATTCAAACAAATTACTTTGGTAACGTAGATTTTATTATACTAATTACAATATATTAAATAACGTTTTTAATTAAATACGTGTTTTCAATGTAATTCATGTTGGTACATATTAAGAAATATTTAAACGCAGCATGTCATTACAAATCTATTGTGTTCGCCAAGATGCTTTAAGCACATCTTAAGAAATTATAGGTAAATAAAATATTCCATTCTACATTAAAACATTTAAACAAAACAACATTGTCCTAAGTATTATGGTAACCTATTAAGATATGTGAATCATTTCATGTACCTATTATAATTTAAAATACACAATACACTATCGTCAACTCATGTTTTTAAGTTTACATTATGCTTAAAATTATGAACACTTTTGTCTAAACACATTTTATAATACCTAAGTACGGTTTTACTTTTTTTAATCCAACGGTGTGGTGACAGATTAAGAATACGGAGTGTCAGCACCCATATTTATCCCGTGAGTGTTGTAAAAACTGATTAAGGGAGCAAACTACGCAGGACAACAGCACTGCACAGAGAAAGAAAATTTGACACACACACTACCAACCCGTCTGATGATGATGATGATGATGAAATTCAACTAATAATAGTCCAAGATATCCAAAGTGCGAAGGATGAAAAGAAAGGAAGGAAATCGTATACTTATCTACCTTAAAAACTTTTAAAACATCATAACCTAAGTCGGTACCCTATACGTAAAGTAGGTAGGCTATGGACGTTAGCCATTTGGGACAGTTACATAACGCCAATCATTTGAAATTTAAAACATATAATATATACAAAGTTAAATACAAATATAGTTATATACAAAGTTAAGAGGCAGCAGCCCTTCACCAAAGGAATATAGTTATTGTAACTAATTTACTAGTCATTTAAGTAGTGACTACAAAATCATATCAACTGTACTTTGTAGAATGCTACATTGAATTAATGACTGACTAAATGAATGATTATTTGATTAATAGCTAGAATTCATTTAACAATCGTCAGTCTGGTAAGAGATGTTATTTGAGATATCTTCAATATTTTCCAATATATTGTTCAGAGCTATAATTCACAAAAAAGCTCCACCATCTGACAAAAGGCACTTATGTAACATGCATTGTACGGGCACTTTCTTAGTCTTTATCCTTGAAACATTTTAAACCTATGTATTTTTCTGACTTACCAATTCTAAATAACTGCAAACTAAGCTATAATTATAATGTATTTTTGTAAAATTGGTAGTATTGCGACTATGAAAATATGTGTTGTTTAATACCTACGACAATTTACTTTATCATAATTACCAGTTTCGCTTTTTCTTGTTATCCTTTAGCACTTTTTAAAATTTTGAATACAAGAGTAGATTTAGTACACTAGATTTTAAAAGTATTTTTTTTTTTATTTTATGGCGAAATAATCATATCTATTTAAATACAGACTATGGTTTTTTAATAATACGTAAACACATACATACAAAATATATAATGTAGGTAAGATCATTACCACCACCAAGACATCATTTCGGTATCTACGTTTATACTTGTATTTTACTCACTGTATATACATAGCTGCTATTTTAGCTGAGATTCTATTAACAAAAGTATATACCTACATATATAAAACCAACTTTTTAAATTCTCCTTTAAACTTCTTCGTTTCTTTAAAATCAAAATTATCTTTAGTTTGAATATATTTTAGCTCGGCCACCTCTTTCCTTCTTCAGTCTAACTAAGTTAGCATTCATACCAATTTTAACACATTTCTTAAACCTACAAAACTGGCAAAACCTCGACTTGCGACTTATTGGACACTCGCTACTTAAAGCGCATTTATACATTTCAGACTTCTTGTAAGATATAGCCCTCTTGAAGAAACACTTGCAAGATTCGCACGTGTGGACCCCATAGTGGATGCCGCTAACTGTATCACCGCAAACTGGACAGAGCTTATCTTGATGTATTTGCCGCTTATTTGTTAAGTTTCGTGCACCAAATGATACCTGGCTCGCCCAAGCTGTTGACAATTTCTCAATTAAACAATAACACTGTTAATATTTTTAATAACTTTTCAATGTACATGATGCTTCTACGTAGTGTAAAAATTGAAACACTGAGTGAACCTTAGAATGTATTTATTGTTAAGTTAAAATTAATTTGCGTAGCGATGTTACATTTTCACAGCTGATTATTAAATACTTTTGACAAAGTTTAAATTGGATTATTGATGAAACTGGTAAGTTTCAAAGTAATTTTTTCTTATATTAAAAGGAATCGTTATTCTTTTGTTACATTTCATCAAAGGATAATGGTGACAGACAAAGACACAACGGCGTCTTATATTTGGGTAGCAATTAAATTTGTGGCCGTAAAAAACAGAGAAGATTATGCTACCAAAGAATTATTGAAGGAATATTGCACTCTCATTGGGCAGAATTCTACGGTCCATGGTTGTGAGATATGTTATAATATGTTACTCTGCTTTCTACCATATGAACGACGGCTTTGCATCCAAAATAGCTTCTTCTGCTGCACTGCCAGCGTTCTTTCAAGTTCCGAGAGTAGTGCAAAGAAAACCTGTACCCATCTACTACCATTATGGGTTTCTTGTTTTTTGATAATTCAAATGTGACTGAAAATGTACAGAATGCGGTGAATACCTTCAAAATATTTGTTTGGGGTAGTTAGTACACATTCGCCTATCAAAATTGGAATCCTTTCGTCACTTCCACCTTTAACAGTTTTCTTTTGTCATAAGGAAAATAATGCACCAAAAATAAACCGTCCCTTGTTTTGTGATACAGTTTTTTATGACTAGCCTTTTTGATTATATTATCAAATCAAATGTAGCTTTATATTAACTTTAAATGGTTGGTCGTAATTTTAATAGCAATGGCTTACTAATAATTTGATATTTTTTATGAGCTTTTAATATGCTCTGATGTTACGTTTTTGTGTTCACGAACGGCAGTTGTATTATTTTCTTCTTTTGGATATGTCTCGCTTTTTGTACTCCTATTTATTAACTTAATGACCAGCTCAGCACCTAGGTGATTAAAGAGCGGTCAAGGCAAAATAAAACATTAAAAGTTTTAAAAGCACGGCATATCCAACAAGAGAAAAACATTTATAAATTGCTGATATATATATCAGGGTCTACGCCGAAGCTTAGGCGCACTGTCTTATGCTCAGATACCAAGAACGATACAAGCAATGGTACCGAAGTTGGCAAAATAAACTAAACGGCTGGGTGGTGAAACGATTTCCAAATTATGGCTGAAGCGGTAGTATTTCAAAAGCTTTGGAATCACTCTCCAAATGCGGAATTTATCATTAACACTGAAGAAATTCATATAGACAGAATAACCCTTAGCTGGTATGGTAAGCAATAATAGCTTTCATCAATGATTTGTAATAAGGTATGAAATAAATAAATGCTTAAATTGACTCATTATTCTTTTAATTCCGAAGCTACCTAACTACAAGTGTAATTAATTTAGTGATCAGACAATATTTTAGATCCAAATAGTGTAAATTATAGCATGATAATTATATACTTATGCTAGATGTTATACATAGTGTAACCTTATTTAGTTTTGAGATCTTCCAATTTATAACAAGGATACCAATATACTAAAATTAATTTCAAGACGCGTCTCTGTGCTATTAAGATGTTTATCATCAAGTTGGTGGAATAGGGAACAGGAATCACTTTATAAGTTTATGTATACACTCATAGCCTTCTCTTTTACTAGATTTTTTATTCTATGGTTTGAAAACCCTCAACAGTAGTAAAGAGGTAGTGGTGAAAGCAATTCAGTTATTTTTGGACAAACATATGAATTCTCTAGATATAACCTAGATAGGTTTTTCGACCCTTATTTACATTCTATTATTATAATTTTAAAAACAAAAATAAGTCCAATATAAAAACAAAAAAGAAATTAATAAACGGTAATATTAGTTACATAACTGTGAATAGCATTCGTTTCTTGTAATAGGTTTGCCAAATTCTCGAAAAATAAAGAAAAATTTAAAAATTGATATGCTAAAATATTTTTAAAGTATTGCACCAGAATAAAGTTAAAAGGCCCAAATGGTAAATATATCACATTATCATTACTGTATTCATTTAGTATATAACACACCAGTCAAAGTGAAACATAAAAAATAATAAATAGGTATATCGTACTTTTCTTTTCCTGTCCACCTTTTTTATGTACATGATATTTTACAGTTTGAAAATTGATAAACATAAATAGCATTTAAATACATTTATGATGTGGTAAACAGACAAACGGACGTTTTACGTACATATAAATGGTTATAATCACCGCAATATTTATGAGAACTTACATCGTTGTAGAACTTTATTAAAATTGATATGTAGTAGCTAAGTAATGTCCCAATGGACAGATATGGTTAATTCACAACCTAAGAAATTAACACGGCAATAAATAATACAATTATTACAGTTCTAATTTCTCTTCACGCGATGTTATTAATTATTTCAATACGGCCTCCTCTGAAGCTTATATATGGCTCGACTCACAATGTTTTATTTATTCACGGGTGGCTATGTATATTTCTATGTTAAGTTTGTCTAACGGGATGCGTTTCGAATAAAACTTTATTCGAAACGCATCCCGTTAGACAAACTTAACTATGTCTAAGTTAAAAAATTATATAAATATAAATTCGCATGATCTGGAAAGTAAGTATGAAGAAATATCATATGTTACTGTACTATTCTATCAATGATACACCCAGTTTCTCGCTCGTAGTATGAGACTTTACTTTTAATAAAAATATATCACTTTTTCTACTAACAGAACAATATTTATTTAAATATTGCGAATGAATAAGTTTACGTCTGCCAGATCATCCAGAAATGGGCTATCACGTGTCGAACCTCACTAACTGTAAGATAAGCAATCCACAGCCCTAGATGTAATTACTGTCTACGTCATCACGAACGTGATGTAATGCTAAATATTATTATTATTATTATAATATACCAAAAAAACATATGACCCTCTTTTCATTGTAGTTTTTTTGGTTAAGTGTCTATGATTGGTTTACACACAAAATATGAAAATTGCTAGCATTCGACGGCTCTATGTCCAGACACTAGATGAACACCAGACACTAGTAAAATAAAAGGGATGAACTTATCTAATTCCTTTCAGCAGTAGACTAAGATGATGTATCGATTTTCTTAGTTCAACAAGTTTTTGTAAAGCATACGCTTCACTTATAAAGAACTTGATTAGTGATATTTAACACTAATGCGCAAGTATTGAGTCAAAATACTAGCCTATTGTTATAACTTATCGTAATGACCATTTTCTTGGCATATTTTGTTTTATAAACACTAACCCAATGGACCTTAAACCTATATTTCTAACGAGATATTATATTTGACTATTTTGGTACATTCTGTACCTTGGAACCTGATTGGTCAGGGTGCGGGAGCTTGATCGATGCTTCACCATTTTCTTAACGCGAAAAGACTATAGCTAGCGAAGTTTAGAGCTTAATGGGCTATGGCTCTAGCTGTACATTGTCACTATATTGTAGTCTTTTAAAATTTAATATTCAGATGCATCGAAAATAAATTATAATCAATAGAAAATTATATGGGAGTTTATCGCTGAGCATAGCTGCAAAAACACACAAAGCAGAAGAAACAGTTCTTTAATAATATGATTGGATGTTACTGCGCTTTAAAAGCATTGGGTTATTTAAACTAGACCACTCGTCCTGAACAGGCTTGGATCGGTTAATCAGTAATTCTGAGGCATCGTGGTTATGAAAGCCTTTTACTTCGACAATTTTGGGACCTGACGTTTTTACAACAGCTTTGCAACATTTATAGGAATGTGTAGAGCACGTCCATCGAACTATGCCGTTCCGATCAGAATGGCGACAATATGTGTATTTATTAAAGACAATCAGAGGCTTCCCTCTCATCGATTGGATGTAAAACGCATCTTGGCCTATTAACATTTTTCTTTTTCCTCCTGGTCCTGTGAACAAAACAATCATTAATGTAGTTTAATTTTTAAAGATTAACTTTCAAATGAAAACTAATTCAGTGTAAACAAAAATTAAATATCTACTTACACTGTCATATGTTACTACCTAAAACATAGTAAAAAAAGTATCATAAAATCTTTTAAAAACTAACAACTCAACAAGAAAGTTCAGTATGGACATTATAGTTGTGGCGGAAAATAAAACACATTAGTTATTAAATTTAGTTATATTTCGTACAAAATAGAAAGCGATGGAACACAAGTGAGCTAATACTGAAAATAAATCGAATATGCCACTACTGTTTGTACAACTAGTAAGTAAGTAACTACTAAAATAAAGGCAAGAGTCCACAAAAATAAAAAGAGATCACAAGATAGTCTTTTATCACAAATTAGCACCTACAGTACAATAAAGGAGAGTTCACAATACAACACAAGGCAGTTAAAAACATTACGATTTCATAGAAATTTAAAAAAAATACATAGAACACAGATAGGAGAACACTTTCTGAAGAGGCGGCGGTGTGTCGTAATGTAAACTCGTCTCAATATAATTTCATTTAATATTAATTCTAATATTATTCCTTGTAGATTCTTAAATAGAAAGCTAAGAAATTGTAACCGAGATGCCAAGGCCAAGACTTTAACAAGCTTTGTTACCTGAATTATGTTACTTCCATAAATTGTGATAGATTTAATCAATTCAAATTTGCCCTTACAGCTTGATTTTAGGGAAGGCAATTTCGGAAAGACCACAACTGAGTCTAAGATGATCTTCTTAATATGCAGTCATATCGCATTCTTTTAAAGCCTTGTACTTGGAATCGAATTGCCATTTGACATCTAAAAATCGTGGAATTTTTATTTTGTTAAAACATTCTATCATCTAATCTCCACCTCTTTAGAAAATTAAATTCACGATTTTTGCAAAAAACTTACTTCTTGTAATGGGAAACAGCATTAAATAACATCAACGACAACGACCAAAACAAATTATCTTTCTGCACAAAAATGTTTCCTTTTTTATTTAATTTAGTTTTTTTCGTGCATTAACAAGAAAAATGAAAATTTACATCATCATATAAAATCAAGAATTTTTGGGAAGCGTAACTAACCGCAGGAATGTTAGTACAGTCAGTTGCTACCCATATAAACAATTTTAACTAAATGTTTAGATCTTTATTAATTATATTCGAGATTCGAGTATTATTTTATATATAATAAAATAATAACGCATGTTTACTTCAAATATTGGATTATATAACTCTAAAATTATAAAGCCAATTTCCCATATCAACCTTAGTCCTTAACACGGATTTACCACACAAAAATTTAAAAAAATTTATTCGTTTTGCCGAATTATTACAAGTAGCACTTAAATAAGCTCAACAGAGATGCCCAAATAACTTAGAACAACAGTCATTTTATAGAATTAGAAAAGAACATGACCTTGAAAACCTTCAAAATAGCCTGTGTATTTTCTTCCAGACATCAACATTTTGAATACGTATTAGGTGGTTTCTTTCAATATATAAAATTGGTGGTATACTAAATTTATTATGCTAAAAAGATTAAATGTCAAACAAAGAACTCCGTAGGAGGATGGTTGTGGAGATTCTTCGCATACATAAGAGTATTTCGTTCGGTATACACTTTGGCTGGGCATCCATGATTGTTGTGGGTGTAACAGGACCAGTAACAGTGATCTCCTTGGTACTGCACCCTGGTGAAGGTAAAATCACCAAGTTTCATCAGTCTATCGCCTCCTCTTGAGATCATGAACTTCACTGGAAGGTAAAGGGATTGTAAGAGAAAGTTTTACAAAGATAAACATGCCAACTCCGTCGGCCTGAAGTGCTTTTATCTTATTTTCAACATGTCAGGTTTGTTTGTTTTATTTTTGACATAGCAATTTATTTTTACAGCGACATTGTGATGATAGCATTTTTCAATATCCACCCTGGTCCGTAACGGGGTTTTTATGACCCGACTATAAAACCGCTTATGTTACGTTACGGGGTATATCTTTGCCCTATTAGTCTGGAGTTGCATTATAGTCAGTACAAACTAATTTACTTCCAAATTGCTGTTAAATGATAAAATAAAGTGTGTAATACAACTGGCAGCGATTGGGTATCTGATATATCTGAAATGTAGTTAATTGAAAGGCAAATAAAACCGGTCAGGAACGAGACGAACTCGTGCGCCGAGGATTCCAAGTTGTCAGTAGGTCAACCGGAAGTAACCTATGGGTTTTGGGCCGAAGACCTATATGGTAGTTCCCGTTGACCTAGAATCACGAAATTTGGCAAAAAAACGTCTTACAGCACAAATAAAGGGATAATTCCAATAAATAAAAAAAGTTGATAATCAAGATAAATTTTGGTACTTACAAGTTTTCGCGAAAATCGACAGACGGACAAGAAAGTGATAAGGCTTTTTTATCTTTTGAGGTACCGAACCCTAAAAATTTAAATTTTTTTCGAAAAAAATATTTATTTTGATGGTACTATTTGCGAATGACACGACCCACTCAAAAATTCTCTTACTTTAGACATGCATTTTGCTATAGTAATTTACAGATATGTGTTGCGCAGTGACCAACACACAATATTGATGATTTTTAACATTTGTCGGTTGTCCCGACTGTTGTACGTTACCCTCAGTCTTTTATAACAACCTCGGCACTTACTTTTTTGTGCCTTTAGAATATAATACAATACCTGAAAAAATTATAAGTATAAATGTACATGTTTCATCATAGCAAACTTTTAGATTCTGAATATCCATAAGTCCCATAACAAGACATCAATGATGTGTACGATTATGAGCAATAACTCCAAACAGAGAGACAAGAGAGCACAAAAGAAACATGGTCATCAGGAGGAGGTCATCCACCGCAGTATATGGCCCGAGGTACGTCGGGGTACTAGGGATTTACTAGGGCCGGTTATGTGCTTCACAAATCCATTGCCTGGCTCAGAATCGTATTTGGTTAAACGGTATTGGCAGGAGTATGGTTGGGCCGGTAGCTGGGGTTGCTGCTCCAGTGCTTGATGGCATTCGAAGACAATACCAGAGGTCATTGTGTTTCCCTCTAGTGCCTTTAGGACGGCCATGCTGTCGGATAGTTTTCGGATGTTATATGTATGTTATAGTCCTTGATACCCCTTGACATGGCCGTTAACATGGCCGACAAGCGAATGTGTGGCAATAACTTACGCCGTGGCGGCGTAAGTTATGCCACACATTCGCATTGGAATATGGAACTATGTTGGCTTAACGCTAATAATATGTTCATATTTAAGTCTTGCGAAAAAAGTCCAACTCCAGTTCCTAACCCAGTCTTGGAACCGTCCGTGTAAATTCGGATTTCGTTAATGCCGGATTGATCTCGGTCATTTTCTTGTATCAGGATATGTTATCTTTTTGTGAAGATGTGGTGTTTTGGGATTCTATCGCATGGGGCTGCTATTAGTGGTTCGTATTCCACTAATTGATCCCATAATTTGGAGTGCGATCCCTCACTTTCATGTCATAGGCTTAGGTGTCTGAGTCTAATGATCGCCATGGCGGCCTCCTGCTGTATGAATAAATCCAGTGGGGGCAGACCCAGAGCCACCTCCAGTGCGGCAGTTGGCGTTGTGCGCATACAGCCAGTGACCGCAGAGCATGGGAGTCGCTGGAATTGCTGCAATTTGCTTATGACGGTGCTTAACTCTGTTCTCTGCCACAACAGACAACAGCACCGTAAGTGATTATTAGTCTTATGACTGTTCTGTAGAGCCATAGAGTAATCTTGGGTGATAGTCACCAGCTTTTGCCGAGTAGCCGTTTGCTTTGACAGAAGGTAATGCAGGCTTTGTTCAGTTTTTCAATGAGGTGCTTATTCCACAGAAGTTTACTGTCCAGTATTACTCCTAGGTATTTGACCTCTTTGGTAAGAGCAAGTTGCGTTCCAAATAGCTTGGGAAGTCTGAGATTTCCTAGACTGCGTTTGTTTGTGAACACGATCTCTGTTTTCGATAGGTTCACTGTCAGGTTGTGTGTTACACACCACTGTG
Source organism: Arctia plantaginis (assembly GCA_902825455.1). Classification (NCBI taxonomy): domain Eukaryota; kingdom Metazoa; phylum Arthropoda; class Insecta; order Lepidoptera; family Erebidae; genus Arctia; species Arctia plantaginis. The sequence continues at coordinate 766,173 of CADEBD010000348.1, read as the reverse complement.
CAACGATCTTCAGTGCAAGTCTCATTTGGCCGCATGTTACGCTCTCAAAGGGACCGCTGATGAGGATAGTCAGATCGTCTGCATAGCCTATTGTGAGGAATCTTCGGTCATTAGGTTGTGCGATGAGTTCATCCACAACAATGTTCCATAGAAGGTGTGATCCTCTAGCCATCACTGCTACTAGTGGGTGGTATCCGAGGGAATTTCCGCACAGAAAAAAGTCCATACCATGGCCTCACAGACAATCGGTGTTAAATAATTCGATCGTTCTTGTAACCAAGCGAGTGAAGTTAGGCGCAACCCCATCGCCACTAATTTAGAGACGCGAATTCGATTTAAAGTTATAAAACTAAAAGCATACCGATTTGTTTCTAAAATGCCGTAAATATCTGAAATACTAAACAGGTTCAAAATGTCGTCTAAATGATTTTATTCTGAAAGTATAGTATTATGTAAGTATATTATATTACAATGAAAGTATAAGTCACTGATATAGAAATTCAGATAATTTTCGTAGTGCAAATGCATTATAATAAATTTCAGCAAATCCAATCAAATAACATTGAATTTGCGAAGTCAGCAGGCAGTTTTCATATGTCATGATCTGAAAAACTAAACATTTTGTAAAATCAAACCCTTCACAAAGTAAAAACTCATCCTTTACACCATGTACAGGTTCGTACATGATTTGATGACTGCACTTTAGAATAATAGGGTAATAAGGTCAAACATTATTCATTCTTCATAGGTATACTTAAAACAAGAATAAGTGTGTGTGTGTGTGTGTGTGTGTGTGTGTGTGTGTGTGTGTGTGTGTGTGTGTGTGTGTGTGCGTGTGTGCGTGTGTGCGTGTGTGTGTGTGTGTGTGTGTGTGTGTGTGTGTGTGTGTGTGTGTGTGTGTGTGTGTGTGTATATATAACAAATTGTTTTACATATCAGTTTAAAGATAGGGATTTATAAATAAGAGATTTCCATCTAAGATTATAGTTTTATTAACAAAAAGCAATTCTTAGAAAACAAAATAGGTAATGACTTGTACACAGTACTCTCATACAAGTAAATATAAAATAATTAAGTTCAAGCTAAAACCTTGTAACGGTGCATTTCGCGCCATTACAGTAATTTGAACCTTAGTCTCGTTTTTGTTTTGTTAGATTGAATTTTTTGTCGTTTCTGCGAGTGCCGATGGTCGAGGGGCGGACGAGAGTAATAATCGATGTTGTTCGCCCGCAGTAGTTAGTCGATTTATTTTTCTTGTACAGGCAACATTTTTGTTTCCCCGCTCTATGAAGCGAGAGGTTATTGCACTGGTATCACTTTTTTCACTTTTGGGTCGGACCGGCACGAAGCAGTTTGGATTCTTTTAAAATGTAGACTTTTTATTGTAATTTATGTCTTACGAGGGCTTATTTCTTACTTTTATTTTTCGGCCAACCTCGTTAAGAATCAAATTATTGATTGAGTTTTTATTTTCGTAAAAAAGGTGAGTTTTGTTCGGCCACGTGCTTCACGCTTGGCTTGGCGGAATTTGTGGTTTTAACTCTTTGTTTAATTGGTTACAGGCAATGCTTATAATGCTTATAATGCCGCTGTTTGATTTGTGAAGCGTTTTGGAACCCTGGTAAGTGAAATATGATTTCTTGTCAGAGTTATGATTCGTACTGTGAGATAGGCTTTTAACCTATAATTTTTCCTTATTTGCAGATGAATCAGGGTTCTTTTCTTTTTTAGTTTATATCTACAGTCTTTACATTCCCTAAATTATTTTACTTTCTTATTGGAATGTCCTTGCGTGGCATTCGATTTTTGTCTCTCGCCGGAGTTTGACCCCAAGAAATTAGTTTGCTGTGGAGCGCCAGAATGGTAGAAAAAGCTGCTTAGCTGTACGCCATGGTCTGGAGCCTGGGAGTGCTGACCCGCCTCTTCCACCACGTGGGAGCCGGAGTGAGAAGTTTCGGAGTTGGTTTGATTTCATGTCATTCGGACTGGTCCAAGGTCATTGTTTTGTGGTATGTAGTTTTGTTATACTTTTTCTTGGCGACGTGGCATTGAACACTGCAGGTCCCCAAGGGGTGTTATTTTTCATTAGAGAGTAGGTCAATGCTATGTCTACCCTTAGAGTCTACTGTTTTGTCTATTTAGTCTTTATGTGACTCTTTAAAATTTATTTAACCTTATATTTTTCTTATTGGAAAGGATTGCATTAATGACAGTACTAATTTGTGTATAAGAATTACCTATTGTAATTAGAGACATAAGACACATTGTACTCTACAGACACTACGGGAAAATAAACTGCCAATAGAACCTAACACCTTGTATTCATTAGCTGTCCTCCCGCTTTGTTTTAAAAAGGTTCAAAGCTGGCTGAGATGTCCGAGGTATTTGTTGTGTTTGTGGTGGGTTCTGTGTTCTTTTAAGGTGGTATCTGGCGCCCGAGACTTTTATTTAGTTATTTTGTTTCTATTTGATGCCACCAATTCTAGTTTTATTTTCTTTTAAACAAACCCCACAATATTAATTAAATTTTTTTATTTTTTATTATTACAATTGGCGCCCGAACAGGGACCTGAAGTAGTGTCTGTAGGTTAATTAGATAACTGATTAGATACTGTCTTTACTGCATCCTATATTTTTCTTACATACCTTGTGTATTTTATAATTGTATTATCATTAAGTGAGGTTATTTTTACAATTTTTCAATAATAATTTACAGCATTGTGACTTTTCATTACAATGTTATTTTTGCTTTAACAAACAACAATAATTTAAGTTATACTGCTGCCTATTGTATTCTCAATTAAGGGTATAGTTACTGAAACATTTTGTGTTACAATTTAATAGCTTTGAATGTTAATTGTAAGTCTGCTCAAGAAACATTTTATAGATACCTCCGCTTTGGAATTATTATAATATAACTTATTGTAAATTAAGATTAACTTAACTTAGCTTAGCCTTGCTGTTATTATTTAGTTACTAGAACAATTGTTAGTGGTTACTGCAATCCTTAAATCCTTTTTAATACAGAACTTAGATATTTAAATTAAAACTTAGCTTTTTTACTTCACTTTCAAATCAATTTAGACTTTTCTTTACAATATTCAACTTTTAAATAAATTTGAACCTGGTTGTTTACAACATTTAACTCTTAAATAAATTTATACTTATCCTTTCATAAGATTTAACTTTTAAATAATTTAAACCTAGGTTTTCACGTTTTGACTTTTGAATAAATTTAAACTTAATTAATTTTAAAGAATTTAACCTTTGAACGGCTGTTTTGGAATTGTGTGGTTAATGTCGGTTTGTAATATGGACAAGGAGGCTCCACCTTCAACGTCGCCTGCCAATGTGGATGTTGGCACAGCTGCGGATGAGTCAGCGGAGATGAGCGTCCCATTAGACTTGTCATATGTTCGTGATACTCCTGCTCTTGCACCAAGTCTGCCTTCGTTCAACAGCATGAATGAACACGTTAGGAGGAATATGCCTGCCTATACTACGAAGCTGCCTGATTTAACTAGGAGCATGATAATCTTTGACGGTAAGACCTGTGTTAGAGAATTTATCACTCGTGTTGAGGATTACTTTGTATTCAGGAACTTTCATGAGGCCGTGTTGATTGGTTCGTTCGCTGATCTGCTTGCTGGTACTGCTGCCAAGTGGTTTTGGATTATTCGTTAATTGTCAAAACTTCCCTTCTAGATATAAAAATTTCAGGGTTGATGACAACACATTGTATAAATTTTGTAAGAATAAATTAAATCTGGATAGTAGATTAAATTGGAAAATGGTTATTCCTAAGGAACATATTCTTAATACTATTAAGTCTAACTATGATGATATTAATTCTGGTCATCTTGGGATTCATAAAGCCACTAAGAAATTAAAACAACATTATGTTTGGAACGGTATGTTTATTGATGTTCAAATTACATTAAATCTTGTGACACATGTAAAGGCTATAAGCACAGCACCTCACATTAATATATTCTTTCAGTTGTAGTTGTTTTCATAAAATTTTGCTGGGTTTTTCTATTAGTAAAAGCTACCACCGTATCCAATTGTAGAATCCTTGAAAAAGAGATATTTCTTAGATTTGGTTGTCCTAAATTAATAGTTTGCGATAATGGTACTCAATTCACTTCTAAACATTTTGTAGTTTACATGAGAGGTTACAACATTACTAAATTTTTTATAACACATTGTACACACCTCAGAGTAACCCTGTGGGGAGGTACAGTAGGACGGTAGGGACTTGTATTTCATGTTTTGTTAAAGATTGGATTTTGTTAGTTTATTCTTGCTTTAAATTTTGACCTCACATTTAGTTGGCCTTTATTGGAAGTGTAAATTTGGTTATTGGTTTTACACTTAATTTTCTCATGTTTAGTAGAGAGTTAATTTGTTGATGCTTCTCTACACCGTTTTGGTAATTTTTTTGTTAGTTTAGACCAACTTGAGTTTGTTACAGGGATTTTTGTGCCCTTTCTTTTGGATCACCTAGTGATATTTTTGTTAGAGTTGAGTCACATTTGTTATAAGCGCATTGCTTTATATTAAATTTATTAATATTATTTGTTGCTATTATATATTAAAATTATTAATATTATTTGTTACTATTTCTTTTGATGTTGGTGATATCGTTTGGATAAGAAGTTTTATTCAGTCTAATGCCCCAGCTTATTTTTCGGCAAAGCTTGCACCTAAGTTTATTAAATGTAAAATTATAGAGAAAATTTCAAATAACGTTTACCTTTTGCAGGACCTTTCAAAGAACACCTCTGGTCGCTATCATATTAAGGATATTATTAAGTATTAAAATTTAACTATTTGGTCATTAACTTTTGGTCTTAATTTTGATGTATTTGTTGGATTACACATTTGTTTGAGGAGGTATGTAAATGGATGTATGCTAGATTATGGTACTTTGTATGTTGATGTAGTGAGAGGCATTCTTACCGATATATTAATTTTAGGGTTTAAGAGTTCAAAAGTCTACTTAGGTCATTTTGGTTTATTAAGTTAGGAACTTCATTCATATAGGAACCACATCAAAAGAATATTTTGTTTGTATTTTATTTGCACTTCTACCTAGTGTAGAGTGTTTTGTTGGAGTAAGGTTCGCCCTCTTTTCAAGGGTTGAACGGGGTGTTTGTTGGATTCACACTTTTTTCAGGTGTTGAATGTTTTGTTTCTTGTTGGATTCACACTTTTTTCAGGTGTTGAATGATTTGTTTTTTTGTCGGTTTCACACTTTTTTTTCAGGTGATGATTGGTTTGTTGGTGGTTGGATTCACGTTTTTTTTAAGCGTTGGATGTTTTTGTTTGGTTTCTGTTGCATTGTGCCCGGTAGTTCGGTGGAGTTGAGCCGATCACAATGCACAGGTTTTTATATATTCTCCCCGCCTTGTTGGGATGAATATTTTTGTTTGGTTTCTGTTGCATTGTGCCCGGTAGTTCGGTGGGGTTGTGCCGATCACAATGCACAGGTTTTTATATATTCCCCCCGCCTTGTTGGGATGAATATTTTTGTTTGGTTACTGTCGTATTGTGCCCGGTAGTTCGGTGGGGTTGTGCCGATCACAATACACAGGTTTTTTATATATTCTCACCGCCTTGTTGTGATGAATATTTTGGTTTGGTTTCTGTTGCATTGTGCCCGGTAGTTCGGTGGAGTTGAGCCGATCACAATGCACAGGTTTTTATATATTCTCCCCGCCTTGTTGGGATGAATATTTTGTTTGGTTCGACATGTTTGACATGTGTTTGAATGTTAGGGTGAAGCATTTTGTAACTCCATTAGAGTCGGTGACGAAGGTGTCCAACCGCACTTCTTGGAATTTGATATCTTTGAGATATGCATTTCCTGATGGATGTTGTTTTGTTTTGTGTAGTTCGTAACTCCATTAGAGTCGGTGACGAAGGTGTCCAACCGCACTTCTTGGATATTGATATCTTTTAAGATACAATTCCTAATGGATGTTGTTTGTGAAGTTTACTTTGTTGTTGTTAGTGTATTTTGTTGTAGTTTGCAGCTCCATTAGAGTCGGTGACGAGGGTGTCCAACCGCACTTCGTGGAAGCTGGTATCTTTTTAGATGTACAGTTCCCAATGGAAGCAGTTTGTGTAGTATATTTTGTTGTGTTTGTAGCTCCATTAGAGTCGGTGACGAGGGTGTCCAACCGCACTTTTTGGACTTTCTAGTCCTAATGGTAGCTTGGTGTAGGGATTTGTTTTTGGGTTTGTGTGATTCTGTTGTAGTTTATTTTGATCTTATATTTAGTTTCCTAGTCCTTTTGGCGTATGGATTTTTGTATTCCTGGAGTTTGTAGAGTTTTAGTAGAGTTTTTGGTAGAGTCAGTTTTGGAGTTTAGTTATTTTGCAATCTTTTTGTTTGATATTTTGTTGAGTAGTGACTTTTCAGCATAAAAGAAAGAGTCCTTTCTTTTATTTTTTTCGGGAAGGTATGTAATGTAACGGTGCATTTCGCGCCATTACAGTAATTTGAACCTTAGTCTCGTTTTTGTTTTGTTAGATTGAATTTTTTGTCGTTTCTGCGAGTGCCGATGGTCGAGGGGCGGACGAGAGTAATAATCGATGTTGTTCGCCCGCAGTAGTTAGTCGATTTATTTTTCTTGTACAGGCAACATTTTTGTTTCCCCGCTCTATGAAGCGAGAGGTTATTGCACTGGTATCACTTTTTTCACTTTTGGGTCGGACCGGCACGAAGCAGTTTGGATTCTTTTAAAATGTAGACTTTTTATTGTAATTTATGTCTTACGAGGGCTTATTTCTTACTTTTATTTTTCGGCCAACCTCGTTAAGAATCAAATTATTGATTGAGTTTTTATTTTCGTAAAAAAGGTGAGTTTTGTTCGGCCACGTGCTTCACGCTTGGCTTGGCGGAATTTGTGGTTTTAACTCTTTGTTTAATTGGTTACAGGCAATGCTTATAATGCTTATAATGCCGCTGTTTGATTTGTGAAGCGTTTTGGAACCCTGGTAAGTGAAATATGATTTCTTGTCAGAGTTATGATTCGTACTGTGAGATAGGCTTTTAACCTATAATTTTTCCTTATTTGCAGATGAATCAGGGTTCTTTTCTTTTTTAGTTTATATCTACAGTCTTTACATTCCCTAAATTATTTTACTTTCTTATTGGAATGTCCTTGCGTGGCATTCGATTTTTGTCTCTCGCCGGAGTTTGACCCCAAGAAATTAGTTTGCTGTGGAGCGCCAGAATGGTAGAAAAAGCTGCTTAGCTGTACGCCATGGTCTGGAGCCTGGGAGTGCTGACCCGCCTCTTCCACCACGTGGGAGCCGGAGTGAGAAGTTTCGGAGTTGGTTTGATTTCATGTCATTCGGACTGGTCCAAGGTCATTGTTTTGTGGTATGTAGTTTTGTTATACTTTTTCTTGGCGACGTGGCATTGAACACTGCAGGTCCCCAAGGGGTGTTATTTTTCATTAGAGAGTAGGTCAATGCTATGTCTACCCTTAGAGTCTACTGTTTTGTCTATTTAGTCTTTATGTGACTCTTTAAAATTTATTTAACCTTATATTTTTCTTATTGGAAAGGATTGCATTAATGACAGTACTAATTTGTGTATAAGAATTACCTATTGTAATTAGAGACATAAGACACATTGTACTCTACAGACACTACGGGAAAATAAACTGCCAATAGAACCTAACACCTTGTATTCATTAGCTGTCCTCCCGCTTTGTTTTAAAAAGGTTCAAAGCTGGCTGAGATGTCCGAGGTATTTGTTGTGTTTGTGGTGGGTTCTGTGTTCTTTTAAGGTGGTATCTGGCGCCCGAGACTTTTATTTAGTTATTTTGTTTCTATTTGATGCCACCAATTCTAGTTTTATTTTCTTTTAAACAAACCCCACAATATTAATTAAATTTTTTTATTTTTTATTATTACAACCTTACATGCTTAGGTAGTAATAGTAAGCAAGAATTATTTCTTTTATAAACTTTAATATCCTAGACCATTTTTTTATTATTTGTGGTAACAATTCAAGGCACACACGCAAAGGATTTACGTCATTATAATGTAAAATAATAATATCTTAAACATAAACCTTCTACTATGTAGTATACTATGATAGATAAGCACTGATATCTATGAAATGGACAATTAAGTATATTGTCTCTGTTTTGCTATCTACATAGTGAAAATTCACATTCGCACATATTTCAGTTACAATTTATGAGACAAAATAACTATTTTTTCTGTTTACATATTGGACAACAACTCAAGTATATTTTTATAACTTCTTTGGAAATATTACAGTACTTAGTTTTTAATTCCGCATCCAATAAATCTTTGTCAGCATGTTCAAATAACAGATGCATAGTGTGTAATACACCAAATAATTCGTCTGTTGAAACATAGAACTTAATGTGGCAGTTGGAGTCACTCTTCGGCTGTATAAGTCTTTCCCTCTCATTAAATTTAATAACATCATAGTTAGCAAGCATTTTATAGTCCTCGAAATTCCTGTGAAATTCGTTCTTTATCTCATTTACTTCTCTTATAATGTTGTGATATTGCGGACTACTAATTAGGTAGGCGCTGTTACTCTTTTTACGTCCCATGAGCCGACTTAATTTCTCATTAAATTCATTTTTCATTGGCTGAATATAATCCAGAGACAGTTGTTTGAGAACTGTAATGATAATTTTTATTGTATTTTCAATATATGAGATATATAATGGGCCCGTTGGTCTAGTAGTTAGTGACCCTGACTGCTAAACCAGAGGTTGTGGGTTTGATTCCCAACTAGGACAAATATTGTGTGATGAGCATGATTATTTGTTCTGTGTCTGGGTGTAATTTATCTGTATTTAGAAATGTATAAATATGTTTATCAGCAGGCTGGTTACCATAGTTCTATAACTATGCAGCAAGTATGTTCTGTACTACACAGCTGCTCAGCCTAGTTTGGGACCAGACTGCCGTGTGTGAGATGTGTGAAGTTATTATTATTAGTATTTTATAGAGATGTGATATGAGAGTTTAACTGATAACTTAATTTAAGAAAATGTACAGGAATTGAAGTCATACTTTTTTTTATGTTAGAGGGTGAAGACGAGCAGACGGTCACCTGATGGAAAGTGACTATCGCCGCCCATGAACGTCTGCAACTCAGGAGTCACAAATGCGTTTTCAGCGTTTTAGGAAGGAGTATGCTGTTTTCTTGAAGGTCCTATGGGTCCGGAAATACCGCAGACGATAACCCATTCCGCAGATTGGTTGTGAGGGGTAAAAAATGTCTTGAAAAGCGCACAGTAGTGGAGCGCAAACTATCCAGGTAATGAGGATGAAAATTTTGCCTTGAGTTATATAAGGTTTATAATTCTACAGAGATTTAACAAGTGGAGGCCATTTCTAGCCAAATTCTGTAACATATAGGTACCTTCTACAATTAATTAAAGGTCTAAGTAAATGAGACACCATATTAATATACCCAATATAGTTTTAAACTCAGTTGACAAACTATCTATACAAACAACAATTGTTGAGAAATTAAATCATAGTAAATAATTTTAATTAAGTATAACAATAACAAAATAAATATGAATAGGTAACACACAGGTTGTTTTTTAAAAAAATCACACTTATAAAGGCACACAGACAATTCCATTCTTATTTTATTACATTCTAATAGGTTTTATTAATTAAATTGTTTATTAAAGATCTATAGTTTAAATTTATAAAAAGAGTCACGTCAAGAATCACTATTATGACAAACATATTTTACTGAAAGAAAAGTTTTGAATACCCATGATCATAATAAAATTTAGTGCACAGATGTACCACATTTTAAATAGCAGCATCACACATATTTATGTCAATACAAAAATTCATTTAGAGGAAATTTAAGTAGATTTGTATAAGCTATGGGAAACATGATGTTAATATTTAAATAGAAAACCTGTTTAAAATGTTTTAATTGTACTTTAAGTAGATATTTAACTCTTTCCCTCGACATCATAGCGTAATAACAAACATTATATTAACTTACCCAAATGATGTTGTCAGATGAAACCGCGCTATTTCGTTCAATAATAAAATAATTTAATTGAGCTATATGACTTGAATATAGTATTTTACCTTTTCTATATGTTTTAATCCTTGAATAACTTCAAAGCACTATAAATTTAAAAGTTTTCAAACTAAGTGATTCATTTTTAGGTTATGTTTAAAGCACTATTACTTTCATTTCAACAACACATGTATTACACTTTTTTGTTCACAACATGCTTACAATAGTAACTCAAGAAAATGTAATTACGTTAAAATTAAATACATTAAAAAAACAGAAACTGTTTATTTACGTTCTTATACCGACCGTCAACCGTCAAACTTGACTTGGCAATTGACAATGTCACTGTCAGAACAAGATACGTTCAGAATCACATGGAAATGTAAATGTACAATTTTGTCACTCTCGCGTCGTATGGACGTTCTTACAAAAATATTATCAGATAATAATGCTATTTAAATGATGAATGAAGGTAGACTTATTGATATAAAGCACTAATGCGCTCAAGTCGGATTTAAAGATAGGTAAGGATTACAAGAAATAACTGTTATTAACAAATATTTAAATCATTAGGTTATTTCTTTGGAAACCAATTGTCGTATAATATTTTATTAATTTAAATAATTATATATTGTATAATAATAATGATAATAATAACTGTGAAATATTATTATTTTTGTAAGGCGACACGTAGCTGGGCCGGTAAGATTAGAGTGTCACAAGGAGAGTCCAACACTAAGAAAAAATTCGTTTCAATTTTATGTGAAGCGAGAAGTTTTCGTCGATTTTGTAAGGAAACGAGACGAGACTTGTGGCATCGGGTGACGAAATAAACGTTATTTTTTTCCCTGTTATGATAAAAAAGACAGTTAGATTTAGTCACGTGTCTGGCGCTAGCGTAATAATAATAATAATTAGTCGCAGTGATGTTGCAGTTGAGTCACAGGGGTGATAAAATGATTTAAAAAATTAAATGATTAATAACATGTGATTGTGATTTTATCCCATCCTACTGCCCTCGGCACAACATTTTGCGATTGAAACTTCTCTCTTTCTCTCTCTAGACTTTTGAAATGCAACGAATGCTGGGTGTCCCAGCATTAGTTTCAAACATATATTCAATAAGTGATTGTCATGTTATATAAAAGATAAATATTTATTTTGTTTTAAAGTTATGTAATAAGAGGCAATGGAACGTATGCACTATATCCGGCAGTGGGCGTTAGTGACAGCGCCACAGCGTTTCACTAACGCAGTCATTATCGAACACATGTATTTTACGCGATTACACGATTTATATTTTAATCTGTCACCAGTACCAAATGAAGAAATTTCATTTATATATTATATAAAAAAGCATCATAGTATATTAATATACGATTACGCCAGACAGAGTATCATCACGAACGGTTTAGCACATGTGACACATTCCCTCTCATCTTATCAAAAATAGTCCATACATGTAATAATAGTTGCCTACATTCAAAGTGTGTGTGTGTATATATCATATATCCACAAAAATGGAACACTAGCTTTAAATATCTCATTTAGTACTTGTTTTGACATTCAATTAAAAAAGAAAGAAAAAAACTGTCTGTTTAAAAGTTGCAATCGTCTCCTGACGCATCATTTGCAGAAATACATTTATTTTGTTTCTTTGATATTTTATTTTCTTCCTAGCAAAGTAGATTGGTAATTAATCTTTTTATTCTCGGAAACATATACTTGCTGATTTTAAAAATAAAAATAATTGCGGTTGTGTTTTGTTTTCATTAAAATAAAAGCTAATTATTTTTTCCTGATTTCATGCGTTTTCGTTGCTTGATAAATTTTGTAATTATCGCACTTAAATCATTTTGAGATATCCAGTTTAAATTACGTGGTGAGTCATTTTTTATGTCATGGCGCGACGCCATTTGTTGTCTTTGGCGGCGTTATGTCAGTACAGGGGATCCTGCTGAGCAGCACTCAGGACGTGGAAAAAGTACAACTGCTCGACATGACCGATACATACAACGTCAGCCGATAGATAGGTAAAGGTTACGATTCTCAAGCAGTGTTGTAGTTAGCCACCAAACCGTGAGAAATAGGCTGCATGAATACGGCTTACGAGCACGAGTTAGGAGGCTACCTATAGGCCATTAAAATCGCGTCCGTCGAAACGAATGGTGTAGGGAACACTTGAAATGGGCCCAGGAGCAGTGAGATAAAAAAATATTTTTTTGAGATAAGTCCCGGTTTGGATTTCGGCCTGATACGAGAAGGGTAAGAGTGTATCGTCGCTGAGATGCATCCAGGAAGTACACCCTTACAGTATCTCCACGGTGATGGCATGGGCAGGTATTATGAAGAACAGACGAACTAAGCTCATTTTAGTAGACTGCAATATGAACGCTGAAACTTACGTTGAATATGCCATCAGGCCTTATAATAATAACATATCTTACACAAGGCCGTCTGATCCCAAACTAGGCAGAGCCTGTACTATGGTAACCAGACTGCTGATAACTATACTTATATATTTTTAAATAGATACGGCTTATAGATAAATTACACCCAGACACAGAACAAATGACCGTCACACAGTATTTGTCCTGGGTGGGAACCGAACCCACGACCTCCGGTTTAGAAGTTTAGTTTTTTTTTGTTCACCCATTTGCACAAAGTCTTCACTCAGATTTCACGCAGATGCATCACAATGCGCGTTCGCAAACAGCTCGGAGGACCAGAGAGTATTTGGCAATGAAAAACATCCGGGTATTGCCGTAGCCTGCACAATCGCCAGACCTCAATCCCATCGAGAACGAGAGGTGGTTTTTTAGGTTCTAAAGAACCTAAAAAACTACTTAATCCATAATCATTACTTAATCCATTAATAAGAAAATATACACTACTTTTTAACGTATATATTTTTTAAATTATTTTTGAAATTGAATGCCAAAGACAAACTACTATAAGTGGTAAAAGCTGGTGTCCTATTTTCGTGGACACCTGTATACAGGTGTTCTTCTAGATATTTAGGATTTAGGCTACACAGTCATAAGGTTTCACATTGTAAAGTACGGATCTCTTAATACTTCATAATCATAATTAATTATTACTTAGTTGTTAAATTAGCTATAAATCTGGCACCATCAAACGAATACTTTTTAATGATTGTGGTTGATGTTATATTTGCTAATATTTCCAAATTTGTCCATAATAACCCTGGCAGGACATTTGATCGTCTTTCTTCTGGAACAGTACCAGCATCTTGATTTCCAGCTGTTTGAAAAAGTGTAATCTTGAAATAACATCACAGTTCTGCCACCACTTGTTTGTATTATTTCATAATGAAAACCTGCAATTAAGAAATCAGAAAAAAAATCAAATTTAAAGTTTATATGATAATCGTTGGTGTTTTGTTTTGGTGGCAGTTACTATTTGAATATAGAATCAGAGATACGAACATAAAAAGTAACATTTTCTAAAGAGAATCGTCGAAAAAAAAAAACAAAGTTCTTATTAGCGCCATTTTTATTACGGAATAGGTACCTTAACACACACAATGCTTGTTAATTAACTAACTATCGACATTGCACATTACATAACTAAGGTTATTTTACCTAATTATTTAACATTTTTAAATATATTTTGAATGTCTAACAGGTTGGTTATAAGTAATCTTCTTATATTTAAAAAGTAATGTACGTAATCGGTTCGTAAATCATGCCCTGCCGTACACAATATTGCCTGGATACGTGTTGCCAGGCTTAAAACAAAGGATATAGGTAACTTTCATCAGATCATAAACACTATTTAAAAATAATCTTTCGCGAAAAGCCGATGGCAAACTATCAAACTAGTGGCAGATAATAAGTGGGTACATTTGAAACACAGAGTTTTAACAAGTTGGTAATGGTTGGAAAAAACAAAACCATATCTCTTCAAAAACTTAATTATATTTTATATCTTTTAAAATATATGTTGTAGTAGGTACCTAGGTAGTAGGACATTTGTGAAACCCTCTTTTTACACGCTGTATATTAGCTTCACTTGTATGTTTGTAACCCACTCCTTTGGGCGTGATTTTGACTGACTTTAAACGGTCAGAATTCGTTTAAACTTTGTAGATATATCGAGGACCGATGACAATACACTAATTTAAAAAAAAATATTAAGAAAATAAATTTTAATAAATTTGAAAAAAGCGTGTGGTTCTTTTTGTTGTTGACAACAGGCACCCAATGCTTTTTTTTTAATTTATTAAAATTATTTTCTATTTTACAGTTTGGTTTTCTATAAATAGCGTGTTTTTTAGTTTTTTAAAACTATTTTTTTTTGATAACCCACTCGATACATTTTGAAGAAAATGATTAAGAAAAACAGCTATTTGGCACCATAAAGACGCTATTTTAACGTCACTCTCACATTTAAGAAGAATCTAACGATGCCGCAAACACAAAAAATCATCAAGACGTCTAGGCTACAGAAATATCAATACACACATTCGAAAAACATAACCCACTTGGTAGTCGGGTAAAAACAATTAGCATAGAAAGAGGTAATATAGACCATAATATGAAATAAACAAATTAAGTATGAACGTACTTGATATAAACCCTATACCAACCCGTCTGGCCAGCGTGGTATAGTAAGCCAAAACTTCCTTTCTAAGGAGAGGCCTATGTCCAGCAGTGGACTATTAAAGGATGTTGTTGTGATGAACCTACTTATTATAATATACTTTAAGTCAACATATTTTATATTTTTGAGTACCTAGCAAGCTTACATATATTATTAAACCTACGTTTAATTTGTACAAGTATTTAATACCGAAATTTAATGTAACCCTTTGTATTAAAATGTTAATACCTGTAGATTTTGTTATAAAAAGGAACCAGTTTTATTTTTATGGCATGTTGGGGGTAAACGAACAAACGGGTCACCTGAAGACCAATTCTCGTACTAAAAGTTCGGTCACAATTTAGTTCCGATCAACTTTCGATCTCACAACTGTACAACGTATTTTCTTTGTAAGGTATTAAACATCCAACGCTGGCTGTAATGTGATTATACGCATTGTAACCGTAAATTAAATTGGTGGTTTGCTACATAGTCTTATAAAGTATTACTAAGACTAGCAGATTACCGATTAAATTATCGGTCACATCATAATCATCATCATCATAATCACATTACAGTCAATGTTGGAGGTTTAATACTTTTTACTACGAAAATACCTTCTATGAAAGTTGATTGAGATCGAGAGAGTTCGATCGAAAACTGAACTGTGACCGAACTTTTATAACAAGAATTGGCCTTCTGATTGCAAGTGAGCTTACGGTTTCACACGGTGAAAAATATACAATATGATCAATTTGAGTTAAACAAAAAGGCATCCCAAAAATAATATAATTATTGCACTAGTATTATTGCAAATGGATTGATAAGCGGGTCTACTATTTTAATACTGCTAAATACAAAAAAATACTTTTTACTACGAAAAAAAAACTATAGTAGAAGAACTAAACATCAATCACAATTTACACTCATTCAAATTTACTCCAAAAAATACCTAACATTAGAGCGATGACAAACATGTTTTGTTAACACTAAAATTAGCGAATAATATGCCAGAAAAAATATAAACCAGTTTATAATTTGCTTCTACATAAAAACAGCAAAGATTTGCAAACTGATACCGATTAAGATCTAAGAGGGATAGTTTTGCACTTACACACTATTCAAAGACATGGGAATTATAGAAATAATACTGAAGCAGTCTACAGTCCAAAAAATGTTGTTCAGGAACTATATAATAATTGCATCGTTTGTCAATTTTAAAGATTTTTTACAACAAATTTTAAAGTTAAACTAAAAAACTTAGTACATCTTTCACAAATTCGAACAACTGTGAAAACAAATTCCTGCTGCACAAATGTATGAGCTAGTATTTCATACGTGTTAACTAACCCTGACAAAAGGTGCCACACACACAAGTAAGAACGAACGAGTAGTTTCGTACTAAAAATTATACTGATTGCACCAACCTTCACAACTTCACATAACTTCCATCGTGACTCTTAAAAAGCGAAGGGGGGCTATGATTATGTCTAATCTCATAAAAAATTAGCTTCCCAGAGTCGTTGAAACGTAACTTGGCTGGACATTTCGCTGAATACTTTCTGCTGCAATTCCAGTATCGATGGTCACTTGTTGTCTGAGCAAATGTATAGTTTTGCACCATAAGGAGATGTTTCTTTTGTCTTCCTACCTGGATCCTTTCTATAGTGAAACCTGCAAATAGGAGAAGTTAGGTTATAGAAAAGTAAAGAGTGACCGGCGGGATGTTTATGCCAGACTCAAGCCGACCGACCGACCGACCGGTACCAGTAGCCAGGAAACGAGGTGTAACCTAGTAAAGATTTCTCTGGTAACCCGACCGACCCCGTCACATCTACTGCTTATAGATGACCCCCCTCAATGTGGTAACCACGGTTCTGCCTGTAAAAGAGCGCGCGCTTCGGAGCGCGTTGCACCGACACCCCGGGGAGCTTCTGCTAGGCTGACAGATGGCCTTAGATGTCTCCCCCAGACCTAAACTTATAGAGGATGGAGTTTGTTCAGCAACCTTCGGAGCCTGGCGGACCTTGACGGTGCTAAACCTCTTCCGGTTCTCGCTCCGCCCTCTCCTTCGCAAGCATAACATGCTTACAGAAGGAGGTAGCGGAGTTAAACGCGCTCTTGCTCAAAAGTAATTGCAGTGAGTTGTAATAAAGTAACCTAAATACAACAATACTACAAACAGTATTATAAACTAAGATCACGACAGTAAAATAGATTTTATATATTATACCTATGTTTACATATAGACACCTATGTTAATAATAGATAGTATATTATAATTAAATTTAAATAACCTTAAATGCTGCAATTTCCATTGACCCGCTGAGAAAACACTGCGAAGTTTGAATTTTTATGACGATTAAATAACTCCATTTAATTAATTAGCTACATTTACATTTATATCACCTGGGGGTTAGAATGTCAACTCTTCACAATTTCACATAGGTACCATCATTAATTTTAAAAAGTGAAGGGGGTGGGTGATTATGTTTGATCTTATAAAAAGTCAGGTTGCCACAATCGTCGAAGCGTAACTTTGCTGGACATTTTACTGTATTCTTTCTACTGCAATTCCAGTATCGAGGGTTGCTTGTTGTCTGCGCGAAGGTATACTTTTGTATCATGAGGAGTTTTGTCTTATGTTTGCCTACTTGGATCTTCTCTATGGTAAAACCTAGAAATAGAAATTTTATTTAGCAACTAATCACCTAACAATGACACCTATAATACGTATTTCATACATTACTTCTTTTTTATAGTTCTCTCATATTAGTCATAGCGTGATGTTATATATAGCCTTTCTCAATAAAGGAGCTATCCAACACTAAAATAATTTTTCAAATAGAGTAAGTAGTTCCTAAGTTTAGCGCTTCAACCAAACAAACAAACTCTCCACCTTTATTACATTATTAGTATACATCACACACACATCAACAGCCTTTAATAGTCCACTGCTGGACATAGGCCTCTCCTTAGAAAGAAGGTTTCACCTCTACTTATTAGTATAAGTAGAGGTGAAATGTAAATATTATACATCATATGCGGCTACTATGATACTGGATATTATAACTTTTTTTAATATATATTTGTACTTACGAAGATTTTACAAAAGTTATACCTTCAATGATTAAAATACCATAGCATACAAAAGGTCTTGAAAATTTCCTTATGTTTTTGAATTATGATGTGATAGAGGATTTGCAATATTTAATGAAAACGCCATATGTAATATATCAATCTACCATTTTGAAATGATTTATTAGTTATTTTTTGCCCGTTACTTCGCCCGCGTCAATTTAAATTTAGTCAATAAATTTGCTGGAATGAAAGGAAGCCTCTGTGCTATTTCAGACTATCAGATTTTGAACAGAGA
Source organism: Arctia plantaginis (assembly GCA_902825455.1). Taxonomy (NCBI): domain Eukaryota; kingdom Metazoa; phylum Arthropoda; class Insecta; order Lepidoptera; family Erebidae; genus Arctia; species Arctia plantaginis. The sequence goes on along the minus strand of CADEBD010000348.1, from coordinate 748,132 downwards.
TATCGGCTTAAAACCTTGATACATTCATGTTCGATCCTTTTTGGCTTGATCAAGTAACAAACATTCATTTATAACGGTCGCAAGATATGACTTATAAATTTGAAATTCTACAAAATACAACAAACACTTTTTAAATCAAACATTTCAACTCAATGCAAAACGTTAAACTTTTAAAATTTTACTTTAAAAATATGACCACTCTATAAGGTACCTATTATCGTATTTTACACATAAAGTTGTTCGAAAAGATTGTTCTATTCGTACGAGCAAAGGGCATACTCCATCAGAAATACATACTGTTTCTATTAACATATTACTTTCATAAACTAGCTGACACATGCAGATCCGCCGGGGTGAGGGTGGGGAAGACCAGGATGAGCTCGAAATGCGGCGGAACGCCCACCGACAGCCACTGGTGCAGTGGCGCCCACGACTGGAGCAGCCGCGCCAACGCGCTGTCGGTGCCGTTCTGCCTAATCTTGAAGCTTGGGTAGGTAGGGAGGGAGGTCGCGTCACCTACCGACTGACGCAGGTACTCAGTGAGCATGGTTGCTTCGGGGAGTACCTGAATCGGATTGGACCCGAGGAGACGGCACAATGCCAGCACTGCACAGCCGACTGGGACTCCGCCCAGCATACGCTGGAAGACTGCCCCGATGACGTTTGAACGAGGTCCTGGTCGACCAAATCGGACGAGACCTGTCCCCGCCAGCAATCATTGCTGCCATGCTGGCGGGTGAGGAGGGCTGGGGCGCAGTGGTCTCTTTCATGGTCCGGGTCCTCCCCAGAGTAGGACACCTAAGGCCGGCCGTCGGGGTGGTTTTTAATTGAATCACCACATACTCCTGGTTCCTGAGTCCCCAAGGAGCAAGAGATCCGAAGGGATTTTCCAATTTTCCAGCCAGTCAACAAAAAAAAAGCTGACACATGCAACAATTCTCAAATGGAATAAAATTTCCTAGTTTTTGCAACATTTTTCATTGATCCTCCGCTCCTATTGCGTCGTAGCGTGAAGTTATGTAGCTATGGACTATGGCCTTCCTCGATAAATGGGTTATCCAATAATTCAATTTGACTTGTAGTTCCTTAGAGTAGCGTTCAATCAAACAAACAAACTCTTCAGCTTTATTATATTAGTCAACACTAAAATAAATTTAATATGTAGATAAAGTAAAGTCACGGTTTTGATGATACATTGCTTTATTGACTACAACACATATAAAGTTAAAAAAAATAGTATACATGTTATTTTGCTTAAGATATCAGGATTATATGTATATTTAATTCGTAAATCTCACAAAACTTCTATTTTACGCATACTTAGCCAAGTTTGTTAAATTAACTACAATTTTGATAATGGAAATTTTAAAACAATGTATCAACTAACAATATAAAGGATAGGTTCTTACAAAATTGCATTACGCAAAATTTCGTCAATTTTTATTAAAATCTTAAAAGTGAAATATCTTGACAATGGTTAAGATTAGGATATGGTATTTTTTAGTGAAATATATTACTAATAATAGCTACTACAAAAGTTTCTAGTACTAAAGTATCTAGGTCGACATAACCCGTAACCCTGTTTATACCTATGTTAATAATAGATAGTATTTAAATAGTCCTGTGCGACACAAATAAAAAAAAAACCAAAGGCAAAATTTACAAAACAGTCGTGAGGCCAGTTCTACTGCACGGAAGCGAAACGTGGGTAACCAAGACAACGCAAGAGGCTGCACACCACAGAAATGCTTATACTGCGCTAATTGGGTGGTGTTACTCTCAAGGACAAAGTTCGTAACGAGCATATAAGAGGTAGTATTAAAGTTGTACCTATTACCGAAAAACTTGTCGAGGCCAGTAACCACTACCTAACACACTAACCTAATGTAAAGTAAAACATCAGAAAAAAGCTTTTAATATAAAATAATATGGAAAAGAATTGCTGTATGTCCCATTGTCCTTTCCTGTTAAAAGTTCCTGACGAGTGATAACAAAACCACAAACAAAATCATATTTACATTTATATTACTTAGGGGTTAGAATACCCGACCTCCGTCCTCCATAAGCGCGGGCCTGGGGGTGACAGGTGAGGCCATCTGTCACCCTAGCAGAAGCAGGCCGGGGTGGCGGCGAGCGCGTTGCAAAGCGCGCTCGCTTCCAGGGAGCAGAGGGAACACGGGGTTCCCACACGGGGGGGGGTCGTTTACTCGTCTTTAGATGGCCCGAGGTATGTCGGGGCACCAGGGACTTCCTTTCTAGGGTATACCTGGTTCCCCGGCTATTAGTACCCGAGACGGCGTGCGGTTTTACTCGGTTCGAGTCCGACATGCCACCGATAGGTGGTATCCGAGGGGATTTCCGCACGAAAAAAAAAAGGGGTTAGAATACCGCAGCAGACAATTTGTTTCAGGCAGAACAATCTTGAAAAGCACTCGCAAGAACTGACCTAACGTAAGTGAAATGTCTGAAATAAGCTTACAACATATAGAAATATAAAACTAAAAATGTTGCTGCATGTCCCTTTGTCCTTTCTGTCAACATTTCCTGGCGATTGGTTGAATAATTACGACGAGAAAGGAAACAAAATGACACTTACATTTATTTCACTTGAGGGTTTAGAATGTCAACCCTTCACAATTTTACATAGGTACCATCGTTAAATTTATAAAGAGAAGGGGGTGGGTGATTATGCTTAATTTTATAAAAAGTCAGGTTGCCACATTCGTCGAATCGTAACTTTGCAGGACATTTTTTTCTATGCTTTTTGCTGCAATTCCAGTATCGAGGGTCGCTTGTTGTCTGCGCGAAGGTATGCTTTTGTATCATGAGGAGTTTCGTCTTAAATTTGCCTAGTTGGATCTTCTCTATGATAAAACCTACAAATAGAAATTTCATTTAGTAACTAATCACCTAAATAATGTCACCTGTAATACGTACTTCATACATTACTTCTTTTAAATATCATAAGAAACACTGTTATGGTGTTAAAATTTTTGGTAACTTATAAAAAGTAAATCATAATTTTTATTTGTCAAAATTTCTATATAACTTTGTTTGCATCTCTAAAAGTGAATACATTTTGTCCGTACTCGTATTTGCAACATTTTTCATTAATGCTCGGCTCCAATTGGTCACAGCGTGATGATAAATAGGCTATACAACACTATAAAAATTTTTCAATTCCAACTAGTAGTTCTTGAGATTAGCGCGTTCAACCAACCAAACAAACTATTCAACTTTATAGGTAACTGCGATAAATAAGGTTACGTCGTCATCATAAATTAATTAGCGACGTTTTAATACTGTTTCTCGCAATACCTAACTTAATTACCAAACAATATTCGTCATGTAACATCTTTTCTTTCGTTTTCCTGCAACGTGTTAGAGTGGTTTCAAGAATAGGAACGGAAGTATATGACAAGGAGCTTGAAAAGCGCTTTCTATTTGATATGATTTTTCCGTGTCATCACGGATTAAGAATATAGTGTCACCACCCCAGTATAGAGGCCAAAACCTTCATTCTAAGGAGAGGTCTATGTCCAGCAGTGAGCAGTGGACTAGTAAAGCTGTAGATGCTGATGAAGATGATTTGATGTGATAAGTGCGCAGAGCTAGAGTTGGTCGTGAGATGTCCAACATTACACATTGTATAATGTACGACTGTACCGTAAGACTGTTTTTTTTTAAATTTGCATTTGTACTTAGGAACTTTTACCTTTATTAATTAAAATAGCAGCATACAAAAAGATCTTGAAAATTTGCTTTTGCTCTTGAATTATGATGTGGTAGACGATTTGTTATATTTAATTAACAACACCGTATATGTCAACTTTAGAGTTTTAGTTGGTTATAGTAAAGTATATCCGTGTGGTGACAGATTAAAGATACGGAGTGTCACCACCTCTATTCATCCTGTGGGTGACGCAAGAGCCAACTAAGGGAGCAAACTACGCAGGACAACAGCACTGCGAAGAGAAGGAAAACTTGAAACAAACCCTATACCAGCCCGTCTGGTCAGCGTGGTACAGTAGACCAAAAACTCCTTTTTAGGGAGAGACCTATGTCCAGCAGTGGACTATGACAGGCTGTTGATGATGATGATGATGATGATATTTAATTATCAAGGGAGCCACTTTTACCTTTTCGAAATTATGAATTATTTATTTTTTAATATAATAATAAATTTCCTGGAATGAAAAAAGCCTCTGTGCTATTTCAGACTATCAGATTTTGAACAGAGATATCTGTTTAAAACCTTGATACATTCATGTTCGATCCTTTTTGGCTTGATCAAGTAACAAACATTAATTTATAACAGTAGCAAGATATGATGTATAAATATGAGATTCTACAAAACACGTCAAACACTTTTTAAATCAAACATTTCGATCGATTCAAATGCAAAAAGAAATAGAAACGTTTAAAATATGGCTACTCTAAAGGGCACTTATCAATTTCTGTTAACATGTTACTTTCATAAGTAAACTAGCTGACACATGCAACAATTGTCAAATGGAATAAAATTTCCTAGTTTTTGCAACATTTTTCATTGATCCTCCGGTCCTATTGCGTCGTAGCGTAAAATTATGTAGCTATGGACTATAAATAGATTATCTAACACTGATTCAATTCGAACCTGTAGCTCCTCAGATTAGCGCATTCAACCAAATAAACAAACTCTGCAGATTTATTATATTAGTCAACACTAAAATAATTTTACCACATATTTAAATAAAAGTCTCGCTTTTGATGATACATTGCTTTATTGACTACAACACATTTAATTTGGGAAAAAAAATTAAGTATACATGTTATTTTGTTTGGGGCCCAGTATGTTAGGTTAACTACAATTTTGATAATGGAAATTTTTAAAACGATGTGTTAACTACACTAAAACAGTAAAAAGGATATAAGTTCTCAAAAATTATATTACGCAAAAAATTCGTCATTTTTATGAAAATCTTAAAAGTCCAATTTACATATGTATGAAACTTCATAGTGAAATATCTTAATAATAATGGATACTACAACCCCCTAAAGTATCTAGGTCGACTTAACCAGTAACCCTGTATGTACGAGGGAGCGTTTTTATGTTCGCGGAATGGGGGATAAGGGGTGGAAATAAAAAAACCAAATTATTTTTCCTTTTCAATATATTCACCTGCAAGACGGATACATTTTTCAGATCTTTCAATTAATTTGTTTATACCCTCATAAAAAAAATGTTTTCTTTTTATCTTCAAAATACGCCGAAACTGCCTCCATCGTTGGTAATTTTTTTACCCCGCAGCTCTTTTTTCATTTTTGGGAACAGGTAATAATCGCTGGGGGCCAGGTCTGGGCTGTAGGGTGGGTGATTCAAAATATCGAAGCCCACCTTATGCAGGGCAGCCAACGCAACGCGGCTCTTGTGGACGGGCGCGTTGTCGTGCAAAAGCAACACACCTTTTGTCAATTTTCCCCGTCTTTTCTCTTTAATGACTTCTTTGAGTCGCTCTAATATTGAAGCGTAGTATTCTCCGGTCATAGAAACACCTTTATGTTTATAATCGATCAATAATATTCCTGCTGAGTCCCAAAAGACCGTTGCCATGAGTTTCCCAGCTGACTGTGACACCTTAAACTTCTTGGGAGGTGCTGTGCCCTTTTTATGCCACTGCATGGAGTCTTGTTTCGATTCAGGTTCATAATGATGAACCCAAGTTTCGTCTCCAGTAACAATTCTACTCAATACAGCATCCTTGTCTTCATTACAAAGGTCTAAAAATGCACGTGAACACTCTACGCGCTGTTGTTTTTGCGTCGGCGTGAGCATTCTCGGCACCCATCTTGCACTGTCCTTTGTCATGCCAAAATGATCCCCTTCCTTGTTTAAATAAACTGTGCCATTTGTACACCATGGTTTTGCCTGGAGAAGAGTCGCCGTAAACCAATGACATCTTATTCATTATGGTCGCAACTGATTTTCCTTGCTTGGTAAGGAACTTTATAACGGCACGATATTCGATTTTTTCCATGTTTCACTTTTCACTCCCGATTATGTTGCTTGGTTGACGATAACTCAAAGACTAATTGTCTAATAACAATGAAACCTGGTATTTATACTAATTATGAGTCACTGAACACGTGACGATTCTAATGAGCCTAATCACCCCCCTTCAACCCTCTCATTCCGCGAACTTAAAAACTCACCCTCGTACCTATGTTAATAATGTATAGCAAAGTATATAATTAGTCCTGTGCGACTTAAAAATGCCCGTAAAAACCAAAGGCAAAATTTACAAAACTGTGAGGCCAGTTCTACTGTACGATCACAAAGGAAACGTAAGAACAGAGGCTGCATAACACAGACTGCGTATACTGCGCTGGGCGGGTGGCGTTACTCTTAAGGAAAAGGTTCGTAACAAGCATATAAGAGGTAGTTTTAAAGTTTCGCCTATTACTGAGAAGCTTGTCGAGGCCAGGCTGAGGTGGTAAAGACATGTTTTGCGAAGACGCGATGACTGTATTGTTAAAAAATACCTTGCCATGTCTATACATAATAGAGGGAGAGGCAGACCGCAAACTACCCGGATGACAAATGTCCAAAGAGACAAGAGAGAGTTAATACTGCAATTCCAAAGACCCGCTAAGAAAACACTGCGAAGTTGCAGGCAGCAGATTCTGTAATAACTTTAAAATTACCATTGAAGTAATAGTATGAGATCCGGCTGCAGAATCAGTGCACTCATCGAGTATGTGCTAAAAACCCAGTTTTTACGCATATTTATGATTAGGAGATTATATATCTACCAGGTTGCCTATCAAAATATAGCCGCTAGTATTTTTTAATAAATTTTTGTTAATTGATTTTTGGGAAAACATTTCGTTCACTTGTATTTTAAATAAAATATCGCCCACTTCACGGCAATATATATAAAGACTGAAAAAATCACGGTTTCCGTTGCTCGCTCGGCCGCATCTCTTCGCAGCCGTGTGTAAACAGGTATGATTTTGAGACATTAATACGTTCATAACGTACGTGTATTATTTATTTATCAAATTAAAGCTATTTTTTGTTCCTTTTATTATTGTATACGTTTGCCTAATTAAATATCGCCGCAAAAAAGGTTTGCTGGCTTTTAAAGATGGTAAATATTTAAGCTAGAGTGAAAAAGAGTTTGCTCGTAACATCACTAGTCAGACGAGGATAGCGATTGCCAGCTGTACGACGCTTTAAAGCCATTGCGCATAAGTCGAATACTGCTTGCGATGCCCAAGCCGGGCAAATTGCCAGTGTGTGCTGATGCGAGTCCTCACTGCAATCGCAGTGGTGACAGGCAGGACTCAGTTCCCTCATAGCGACCGAGTGCAGGTACTTCCCGAAGCAGCTGTGCCCGGAAAGGACCTGCGTGACTCGGAAGGAAAAGGTCCCGTGCTGCCGCCATGCCCATTTGACGATGACCGGCTGGAGACGCAACATCTACTTGTTGTAGCTGGCATACGACTTAACGCTAAGAATAACGACTTACGTACGCACGTCCTAATTATTGACAATTTAAAATAGTTTTATATCAAAATATGATAGAAAATGGCTTACTGTCCTGTGAAATGGTGTAGCAAGTCAGCTAAGACATCTAGTTATCAAAAAGATAGCATAACATTTCATCGGTAGGTAAACTATATTCTTCTTCACGTTAACCTATTTGAAATGCACCAGACTTCAACTTATATTAGTGCAAAGTGATAACAATTAAGCACCCGTTGATGTATTTTTGAAATGTCCCTTTCACTCATTATGTAAATTGCAATAGTTGTCTTTGTATATTGACGGTACGTGTATCGATAGTGTTGTAATTATAGGTCCATATATTTATTGTCATCCTTTAATATTTTTTTTATTGAAATCATTTTTTGTAGAAATAGTGGCGTATCATTGTGGTATATGTTATTATATTAATATTCACATTTTGACTATGAGTCACAGTTACTCGAAATAAATTGATATTAAAATGATTTTATTTTTCACTATATTTATCGTGAAAATCGATATAATTGCAGTTTTATATCTTTGAACAGATCCGAATGTAAAAGACTAAGACCAAATTATGAAAACAGGGCATTGATTAGTAAAAAAATCTCATCTTTGGGGTAGTATTTTTATTATTTCTTTGAACAACTTTGCGCTACAAACATATTCTAATGAGTTATAAGATATCTGTACTTAATAAATATCAATTTACGCAATGGCTTTAAAGCGGCTTTACAGCTGGCAATCGCTATCCTCGTCTGATTAATGATGTTACGCGCTAACTCTCTTTCACTCTAGATTAAATATTTACCATCTTTAACAGCCATATTTGCGGCCAGATTTAATTAGGCAACCGTATATCATAATAAACCGAAATCAATTAGCTTTAATTTGATATATAATAATAATAAACGTACGTTATGAACGTATTAAAGTCTCAAAATCTTACCTTTTTTGCACCTGCCTGCGAAGAGGTGCGGCCGAGTGCGCAACGGCAACCGTGATTTTTCAGAGTCTTTATATATATTGCCTGAAGTGGACGATATTTTATTTAAAAAACAAGTAAACGAAATGTTTTATTAAATTTTTTTAAATTAAAAATACTAGCTGCCGCTTTTGATAGGCAATCTGGTAGATATATAATCTCCTAATCATAAAACTGGGTTCTTAGCACATACTCGATGAGTGAACTGATCCTGCAGCCGGATCTTAGACTATAATAAGTATGTAAATTATCACTTATCACAAATAGATGTATCTTTCAACATTTTAAATTAGTGTATGAAATAAAATGAGGGACAAATACATACAAAATGGTTATCTTACAAACCAAAAAAATACGTCCCATACTCAAATCAGATAGTGGTGCTAATTCTGTTGTTCGAAAACTAAACTAAAAATAACAAAAAAAATTGTTTAGTCCTGTCAGAAAAAATTTCCTATTCTGAAAACGTAATACTTGACAGGACAAAATATTTAGATCTATTCAGGCAATAACAGCAGATGTTTACTGTGCCGAACTTCGAACAATGATAGCGAAACCGGCAGTAAAACAACACCGACTCGTGAATCGATCTTCACCGTTATTGCTCCATGATAACGAAAGAACTCAAACTGCAAGAGAAACCGTTGTAACTCTACAGGAGCTGCAGTTAGAAACCAAACGTCATCCTCCGTACCCGCCAGACCTTGCTCCAGCGGACTACACTTTTTTTTCTATTATTTGGACAATTTTCTACCTAAAAAAAATATAATTATTCCCAGGAAGCAGTACAACACACAGTCAAATCTCCAGAGTTCTATCATAAAGGCATAAATGAACTTTCGTTTAGATGCCAGCAATGTATAGATAATGAGGGTAAATAATTTGATTAAATAAACATGTTACATCTTAGAAATTTCAATTTTTCTGTACAAATCGGCAATTTTATACTTAAACCCCTAATATATGCGAACCAACTATGCAAATTGCAAATTCCTAATTGCGAGGCTTTTGCCGGATGATACAGCTTTACCGACCAAATTAAAGGTTGGGCGGAGGATTGCTTTGCCGTGGTGCCTGATTGGCTTGCAATTAATTCACATTAAATGTAGAAAATCTAAATATTAGTGACCGAAGTGACCGAAGGTCCGTTTGCGATTTCGGCCAGTTTCGGCCAAAAAATCTAGTTTCGGTTTGAGTTTCGAAAACTTACGGCCGAAACGAAGCTCACTGTTCGTAAAGTGTCATGCTGATATTAAATACCTTGGGGTGAATATAGATAAACACCTATACTGAGGTGAATATAGATAAACACTTAAATTACTGAGAAATTCAGCGGAAGTAGACACAGTAAGGACCGAGTATATTTCGCTCTGCAAATCGATATTGTTTTATTGTATTACGGCATGGGGGATTATCTAAGTCATCGTTACTTCCTCTAGAGAGAGCAAAGAGCTGTACTGAAAGTAAATGAGTATTTTTGCTTAGTTTGTGATGAAAAATATCAAGATCCTCCACATGAAGATTGGATAAAATGCTACAAATGTAATTTATGGGCCCATGAAAAGTGTACGAGTGGTGAAAGTACATCAAAAGGATTTATATGTGATTTGTGTGATGATTATATTATGTCCGTGATTACCCCACACACCATTCGTAATTACCCCCCGTGTTGTGGGGTAATCCCGAACCCCATAGTTTTGTTTTCTTATTAATATTCGTTTCTGTATTGAAAGTTTATCTATGTTGCTTATCAGAACTTAAGATTCATTAGTTAAAGTAAATGTTAAGTAATAAATGACATTCGTAACTTAATCTGGTTTTGTTTAATTTCAATTTCCCCTTAAGTGTTCGTAATTACCCCACTCTCCCCAATATGTTAAATTATAAGAAACTCTATGTATTTACACACACACACACACTCACGCACACACAAGTATCTCTTTGTGCACACAAGGTGCAATTACATATATAATAGTTTATTAATACGTAATTAATAACCTTTGGTTTATAGCTAAATGCTGTCAACTATAGGTATACTGTAACTCTATAGTACTTTACTTTGCTCCATTAATCGCTTCATGATGTCATGTAATACTGTCCTACAAGCAACAAGATTTAAACGACAGCAATCCTAGTATTTGTAAGCCTGTAGTATACGTTTATATATATATATATATATGTATACATATATATATATATATATTCTTAACTTTTTATTTGATCTGATGTCCGAGATCAAGATCTATACAATCAAAATATATGTCGAATACTCGACATATTCTGCCTGTCGCATCCACAGCTGATCGGGACTAATCGGCTTACTTCGTGAGCGATACCTCCGCATCTCTGCCCCGCTGCCGGCCGTGCTCGCGCATGTCATCCTTTGTCTATCATTATACAGGTTGTAAGGAAAAATAATGAAATAAACTTATAACATTAAAAAATATTAGGTCCTTACATATGAAATTGGCGTTTTGTACGGGTGGAATATAAATTCATATTTTTTGTAAAATATATTTAATTAATCAAAATATGCACCGTTGTTATCTATGAACTTTTCTCTCTCTCTCTCGTATAGGTAGTTCATTGATCTCTTTACTATAAAAACCATGGGGGCGAGAATCAATAAACTCTTTAAAGCCGGTTTGGACTGCCGCATCGGAGTTGATTTTTTTCCTTGTAAGAAGTTGTCAAAATTCTGGAAAAAATTGTAATCTGTTGGAGCAAGGTCTGGGGAGTACGGTGGATGTTGCAGACATTCCAAATGTAGCTCATCTAACTTAGTGGTTGTTTGTTGTGCAGTGTGTGGTCTTACGTTGTTGTGAAGCAGCAGTGGACTAGAGCGATTGACCAATCTCGGTTGTTTAGCAGCTAGTTCTTCCTTCATGGGTTGAAGTTGCTGACAATAGATATCTGCCGTAATTGTTTGGCCAGGTTTTAGAAAGCTGTAGTGAATGACACCGGCGCTAGTCCACCAAACACTCACAACTTTTTCTGAGTCAATTTTCGTTTAGGGCAGGATTTGGGTGGGTCTCCAGGGTTCAGCCATTGCGACGAGCGCTTCCGATTATCGTACTATATCCACTTTTTATCACAAGTAATTATTCGATTTAAAATCCCTTCATTATTGTGTCAGTTGAGCAAAGTGTTTGCAAGTTCGAATCACTCAATTCATGAGGTACCCATCGTTCAAGTTTTTTTACTTTCCCAATTTGCTTCAAGTGGATTAATACAGTTTTATCACTAACCCTGAAGCCTGCAGCTATCTCTGAAGTGCTTTGTGATGGATTTGCTTCCACAATAGCCTTTCATTCATCATTTTCCACTTGTCTGCGCGAAGGTATGCTTTTGTATCATTAGGAGTTTCGTCTTATGTCTACCTACTTGGATCTTCTCTATAGTAAAACCTACAAGTAGAAATTTCATTTCGCAACTAATCACCTAAATAAGGACACCTGTAATACGTATTTCATACATTACTTCTTTTTTAATGGTACAAGAAACCCTTTTATGTTGCTAAAATTTTTGGCATTTTATAAACATAAATCATATTTTTTATTTGTCAAAATAATACATTTTCATTCTCATTCTCAAAAGGAATACATTTTGTCCGCATTTGCAACATTTTTATTGATTCTTGGCTCCAATTGGTCGTAGCATGATGATATATAGCCTACAGCCTTCCTCGATAAATAGGTAGGCTATACAATACTAAAAGATTGTTTGGAACCAAACAAACTTTTCAATTTTATTAAGTTAGTCAACACAATATTCAAATAAATAAAAGTCACGGTTTTGATGATACATTGCTTTATTGACTACAACACACATAAAGTTGAGAAAAAAATTAACTATACATGTTATTTTGCTTAAGATATCAGGATTATATATTTATTTGGTAAATCTCACACAACATCTATTTTACGCATACTGCGATAATAAGTAAAATGACTAGATTTATTTCTTCCTAAGAGTACATGGCTTTCACTGTCGCTACGATTCTACAAGTGCCTATTTAATATATTATATACGAGTATAAAGTGATAATGTTTATTTATGGTTTTCTACACAATACTGATTTTAAAAACACATACTACTGATTTAAAAAACACCATACTGATTTTGATAACACACACTACTGATTTTGAAAACACACAATCCTGATTTTAAAAACTACACACTCGACATGAATAAAGGCTAAAGATAACTGTCACATATAATTACTAAGCTACGCAATAAACGTCACTACTGTATTTTATTATGTATTATAGATTTAAATGTACTTCTTAACGCATCTCACAATATCCAGTCTAACATTTAACGTACTTTCCAGATTTATTTAGGATGTAGGTAGGAGGTGGATGACTGTGAGTAATGTTACGCGGTATTACGATCTTGTTGGCGTAAAAAGTTATTGTAGCCCTGCAGTTTTTGGAATTCCTGCTGGAACAGCGCCAAGTGTATGAAGACTTGTTGATTCTTGAAAACGTATGTTGATCCACCATAAGTAGCTCTGATCCTCGACTTGGAGATATGATTTTGTAAGGTACACCTAAAAAAGTGTTGTAATGGTTAATGGCTGTCGTAGAATAACAAAATATAACTTTTTCTAATATACATTTATAGAGTTCTAATACTAAATCTAAGCTATTAATATAAAATCTAATATATATCTAGTTCTACTATAGTTTGCATCAGTAGGGTACTGATACCAACAGTAGTAGAACACCCGCTCCTTTATGGGCAAGTACGGGTAAGCCACTCATGAGATATCACTATTGTAGCAAATTTTTATAAGTAAAAAATGACAATATATATAAATGGTAATATTAAATTCAATAAAAAAACAACAATTTGAAGTAACAGTGCTTTATTTATTCTCATATTGTAAAAAATACAGGCTAGTGGCAAAATACATTTTAGTTTGAAAACATTTTATTCTTTTTTTTATACTATGCAAAAGAGCAGACGGTCAAATCTCATTAAAATCGCATCAATTTTTTAGTAGCTATGCGAACGTTCTAAACACCAATCGACAACGTTATCAAACTCGTCTAATTTTACCTTCGCTTTACAGTTTTTAGATAAAAATAACTGCACTTTTTAAAAGGTTTATTCTAACTTTTCTTCCCAACATAGGACACTAAGTATTTTTTGCCATTTAAAAAGAACAGTTATTGGTTTTACTATGAAAAAGCTTTTTTGCTTAATTAAAAGGGAAACTTACTATTTACCTTATTTTATATTTTACAACAGTGATTCCTTGCAAAAAGTTGTCATGCAAAATAAATAATTAAAGCAACCGAAATTACTAGTATTCCCGTTAACCCCTCCCGCTAAGCTAAATTGCTTGTGTTAGGAGTGGGTTCACGTCGGTAACCAACGCCTTAACCACTAGGCTACCGCCGCTTATTCTAGTTATTAGATATCTTAATAATTTTTCCTGACGGCGTCTCATGCAATGTGGGGGGCGGATGGTTGTGCTCCAGATCGGTGGCGATGATCAAGCGCTTGCTATCCAGCCATACTTTGGCTTTGCAACCGGTCGCAGTTTTCCTCGAGCAGTAATATGTGAGCTTGTTACACCCTCGAACAGAGAATGTGTTTCCTTGCACAAGTATCAGAAAATTTCCCTTACCTGTCGGCACTGCTTTGTAAGGTATCACGCCTGAAAAGTTAACGAATATATATTATGACTGCCTCGGTGGTTCAGTGGTAGCGTGTGCGACTGCTGTGTCGAGGTGTCGGGTTCGATTCCTGGGTCTGACCAAATTTGTATGATTTACAAACACTTGTTTCGAAGTTTGGGTATTTTCTATGTACAAATGTATGTATATACAAAAAAAGTTTATAAGTATTGTATCAGTCAATCTAGCTTTCATAGTACAAGCTCTGCTTAGTTTGAAACTAGATGGCGTTGTGTGTCAGATATCCGAAATATTATTATCATATGCATAAGTTTTAAATTGATGATGGATACACGGATGACGCAGTGGTTTAAGCGGTCGCCACGCCGTTTCCTACTGCACTGAGTGTTGTGGGTTCGATCCTCACATGGGACAACACTTTGTGCGATCCACAAAATGAGTCTGGGTCTTCTTTGTGTCTGTTTTATTAATGTTTGTAGACCCCGCGACATAGGATATATTCCTAATACGGAAGTTGTCTTTAAAAAAAACGTATTAATATTATAATAACAAGAGCATTCATTTCGACATTTTTAAATATCTTATTTCAATTTAATTGACCGCTATAACTTGAACTGTCACTGTATAGATAGGCCAAAATATACTGGGTCCCTATAATGGTTATAATAATATTGTACCACATTCACACAACGCTAGCAAAGTTCCAAACTAAGCGGAGCTTATACTTACTGATCTAAATACATTCATATGATTCATAGAAACACCCAGACCAAATTAAACATCAAATGTTCGACTTGAGCGGGAATGAACCCGTGGCCTTTGCAGTTGGACGTACGAATCCGTTACACAACATTGACATTGACTTAACACATAACAATAACTATTCCGAATATGATACGCTTTCAGGACGCTATATTTGCCAGAAAAGGAGTACACAGAATATTGTTAAGGTATCACACATCGCTCTCTGATTCCATATTAAGCAGGTGTATAAGTACAATACGCAACACACAAGTTTGCGACGATGACTTTGGCCGCAAACTAAAGAAATAAATAAACACAAATCCGATAAAAACTGAATAAATAAATAAACCAAATGTTACGCAGGTACACTCGCAAACAAACGCACTGAGCATAAAAATACAATTTATATCTACTTATATACTATTTGCATGAGTTATTGAGTTAAAATGAAGTTGTTATAAAATTCAATTCATTAATTCAAAATTTTAACTAACTCTAAAATGAAATGTATACGTGTACCTATTTCCAAACAATTTTTTAATACCAGCGTGGCAAACAAGTAAAATATTTATTAAATACGTTTTTGGTAACAACTTCGGACATCTCGGAGTTTCCTTCGAAGGTAATCGTTTTTCAATACTTGTAGTGATTCTGCTTTTAATCAATTATGTATATTACAAACTATTGTTCTAGCCCTCCTTTTTTTTGAGATTGACATTTTGAGAAACGCATTTAAAGCATACAACAATAATAACAAACGCAAACAAAACAATTCAACAAACACAAAAAAAAAGAACCATATTAACAGAAACTTTTAGAACTAGAATTATGTTCAAACAGTACGTTACCTAG
Organism: Arctia plantaginis; assembly: GCA_902825455.1. Taxonomy (NCBI): domain Eukaryota; kingdom Metazoa; phylum Arthropoda; class Insecta; order Lepidoptera; family Erebidae; genus Arctia; species Arctia plantaginis. The sequence goes on along the minus strand of CADEBD010000348.1, from coordinate 732,393 downwards.
AGCCTGAGACTGAGCAAAGCGGTGAAATGAATTATGCGTTAAAACGAGATCCACGACTGACTTCGCAGCTTGCACCGCTGCAACGCGGCGGCGGCCACCTGTCGCCTCGTCCCTTTCCGATGCGCAGGACTTACCCCTCTGACATCTAAAATTGCATTTTGCTGCGCTACTCGCATACATACTTTACATTATATATCCTTCACCTATAAGCTGGTAAACGGGCACTACACGATATGGAAGTAGCAGTAAATCAATCGCAGAACAATAAAAAAGCTGCGGTCCTTTTGCCTCTACTAATGCAGGATAGTAACCGTACTACGCTATTGGTGCTGTGGTAGTGCTGATGGTTAGTTCTTCGACAGTTTTAATTAACAGGCTAACAGTGAGTAAGGATTTGAAAAATTCAGTAGAATGAAAGGTATATTTTATATATTAACATATATAAAGAAACTTATCCTCTAAAACTATTTCAGAGACATTTTTTTATACTCTGATTTTTTCTTTTGTTTTTATACCATTACTGAAGCAAAAATAAATCACCTTTGCTTGAAATACAATAAATTATGAGTAGAGGCCTTTATAATACCTAATAACTTCCACATATCTCACACAGGGAAGTCTGATCCCAAACTAGGGAGAATCTGTCTATGGTAACCAGGCTGCTGATAAACATATTTACATATTTCGAAATCCATACATATTATAGATAAATTACACCCAGACACAGAACAAATAATCGTACTCATCACACAGTATTTATCCTGGGTGGGATTCAAACCCCCGACCTCCAGCTTAGCAATTAGGATCTCTAACCACTAAACCAACAGGCCCGTCAAATTTATCCGAATCTTAACCGGAATAATAGCTGCCACTAGACATTTTAATTAACTTAGGAGGGAAATGATTGTGGCATGTATATGCCGATTCTATACTGCCGTCTTTTCTCAGGGTAAGTTTGGCTCTACAATTGTTCATGGTCTTCTTTGAACAATACTGGTTACGTATTGTTCTCCCAACCTTGGAGTACGTGAATTTTTTATAGAGAATAATGTTTTTCCCCTTCACTGTTATAATTTCGTATTCATCTGTAAAGAAAAGACTTCAATGAAATCAATTTATTTCAAAAAAAAAATTCAAATTTAAAATCGTGACAGTTGTGACTGTTATGACGTGTTTATTTTTAGTTTAAGTTTTTGTAAATTCAATTTAAAAAAGCATAAAAAAAAAAACCTAGAATAAACCTGTAAATTAAGTGAGTGTTTTCGGTCACAAATGCAATAAAATAATTTATTAAACAATAACTTTCTACTTATTAATTTTCTTAAATCAATAAAAATTAAACTTCTATATACCAATGACAAATTATAACATCGGAGAGGTACCAAGGCTATTTTTTTTCGAAATATGATAGTTACAAGCGTAACAGTGATATTTTATATTTTCATTTCTAACTTAAGTACCTTAATCTGAGTTCCTAAAACATTGCAATGCTTTTTATTTATTTTACATACTTAAAAAGTTCAATTTTCAATGAAGTCTCTTAAAAGAAGCTTTCAAAAATGTATCGAATTTGTACTATGAAAGCTAGATTGACTGATAGAATACTTAAATATATATTTTTTTGTACATACATGCATATTATACATAGAAAACATCCAAACTCTGAAACAAATATTTGTAGATCATACAAACACCTGGGAATCGAACCCGGGACCTCAGCACAGCAGTCGCATACGCTACCACTGCGCCACCGCGGCAGTGCTCAGTCCGAGCGCCACATATGCACCTGCCATGTCCTTTACTAAACCATCTAACTTTTGTTGACTGGTAGATAATGCCATGTAGCATTAAGTCCGCCTCGTGCAAATTGTAATGCAGGAAGTGTCAAGAATAAATTAATAAATAATAATTATAATTGTGTTGTCGGGTCCGTGTGGTGACGGATTAAAAATACATAGTGTCACCACCCCTATTCATCCCGTGGGTGTCGTAAGAGGCGACTAACGAAGCAAACTACGCAGGACAACTGGTATACTGCAGTGCTTGCAGAGAGAAGGAAAACTTGAAACAAACCCTAAACCAACCCGTCTGGCCAGCGTGGTATAGTAGGCCAAAACCTCCTTTCTAATGAGAGGCCTATGTCTAGCAGTAGAGTAGTAAAGGCTGTTGATGATGATGATGATAATTGTGTTGTTCAATAGTCTTTGCAACAATATTTTTATTTTTGCATTGTGTGATAGGTTCCATTTGAGGCTTTAAGATATAAGTGACGGAGGATGATTGTGACGAGTATCGACACGAGATATGGAGCCGTCGTGATTTAAGAAGACTTTAGCTGGACAGTTGAGTGACCCCTTCTTTGAACAATATTGGTTTAATCCAGACGAACCTTTTCTTGAAAATGTGAATTTTTTGTACAAGAGCGACTTCCTCCCATTCAACAAGATAAATGTGTACTGATCTAAAAAAAATATGTTAAATTTAATATAAGTAAACACTTTTAAAAAGTTTCTGAAAAACTATATATAAACTAATTGCAGGCCGTTATTTTACTTGCTTTTGTTTATATTATTTTGACTTGATAATCAAGTACAGAGTTATCAAATTCTATAGTCCATTCGCGTTAAGAAAATGGTGACGCATCGATGGATTGCGCGCCCTGACCAATCAGTTTCCAAGCTTTCATACAATACGATAATTTTTCTACTCACCTATAATTATCCATTATTACAATATAAAATCAATAGGTGTTAATGGTTAAAGTAACAAAATCCAGAACTATGTCCAGCTATTTATCTTTGCGTCGTAAATGAAACTAAATTTGAACGTAAATTGTATTTTTATTTCCTTACCTATACAATAGAAAATACAAATATTAATATTACTTAAACTAATGTTATTCTGACATTATTTTAAGACTGACCTGTTGGTCTAGTGGTTAAGAAGAAGAGGGCGTGGGTTTGATTCTTACCCAGGAAATAAATTGTGTGATAAGCATGATCATTTGTTTTGTGTCTGGTTGTAATATGTATACATATCTATAATAAGTGTGTATTTAGAAACATATAAGTAACAGAACACAGAAACATTAAAAACATATAAACAGCAGTTTGGGATTAGATGGCCGTGTGTAAAATTGTGAAGTTTTTATTATTATATACAAGTATATTTATTAAGAAATATATGTGCCCGGTTGACGGGAATAGACCTGACACCTGACCCGTCCCATTCGCGTATTACGTGGATGGGACTGAAATTATAGACGGCAAGTAGGCTTTTAAATGTGCCTCTGATTGGATGAAAACGTGATTTTATGTAGGTATGGTACTAATGCCATGAAGAAGCTTTCTATGAAGTAAGTACGACACGAGTAAACCGAATGAAATAATAGTAACATAATAGTAAATTAATGGTCCGTGTGGTGACGGATTAAGAATACAGAGTGTCACCACCCCTATTCATCCCGCGGGTGTCGTAAGAGGCGACTAAGGGAGCAAACTATGCAGGACAACAGCACTGCAAAGAGAAGGAAAACTTGACACAAACCCTATACCAACCCGTCTGGCCAGCGTGACCTCCTCGAAACCTCCTTACTAAGGAGAGGCCTATGTCCAGCAGTGGACTATTAAAGGCTGTTGATGTGATGTGTGATGATGAGTAAATTAATAGTACCTCGTGTTTAATTTTTAACATGGCGTGACTTTTCTTACATATAACTTATGATAATTTCTTAACATCTAAACAATACAATTCTCTAATAACTACCGATGTGCTTGTTATTTGGAATTAAGCTTTCAGTGCCAAATAATACGCACATCGGCGTTCTTTTATAATATTGAATTTAATTTGCTTTCTAAAATCAATGTTTTTAAGTAATTACTAGGCATTTTCTTAATAATTTTCTGACTCTAAAACAAAACATTCCTTATTTTTTATATTCTATGGGCCATAATAATTTTCATACCTAAGATTCAATTAACTGGGAATCAAGAAAAACTTAAAAATAAATCTACCCTCTAATACTTGCACTACGCATTTAAATCTCGTTCTTTCGGTATATCCGGGGACAGTGACATTACATTATTTTTATCAATAAAAGATACGTAGGTCACTGTATAAGTTTTGCGATGCTCGAAGTTAGAAAATGGAACGAATCTGTGTCATATATTATTAAAAGACTTTATTTGAGATCGAACACAAAAGGCCATTAAATAAAAAAAGGCAAGCAATAAAAAAATAGAAGTATTGTACTGTCATCTTTAAAGGCTTTTTCGTCTAGAACGGTGGAGCTTAAACGTGAACGTTTACGTGCTATGATATATTACGACTTTAAATGTGGTTTATCTGAAGGTAAGGTTAAGCTTATAACATCAGCTTGAGGTGAGCCTGCTCCATCTCGGGCCACTATTTTTAGATGGTTTAACGAATTTAAAAGAGGGAAAAGTAGGCTTGAAGATTATGACAGAAGTGGTAGCCCACCATGAGCCCTCTATGAGGAAGCTTTGTTGTCGTTGGATACCTCGTTTCCTCTCCGAAACGGAAAAAGAAGCCTGTGTGGAATGGTGTTGTGAGCTGCGCCTACGTTATGAAAATGGGAAGTCAAGACGGGGTTCTGAAATCATTACTGTCAACGAAGCATGGCAATAACAATATGATCCGGCAAGCAGCGTTCCTCGGTATGGGTGTTTCCAGATGGCCAGTTGCCAACAAAATTACAAAGACCACGGCACATTGGCAAAAAAATAGTAGCCAGTTTCTTTTCACGGAGTGGACATTATGCAAAATTAATGCTTTAGAATTGTAAGTCTGTTAACTCAAAATGGTACAATACAGTCGCATTGCCAAAAGTTTTCAATGCAGCTGAGACGACCAAAGAATAATGCTGCACCACGATAATGCTTCTTCAAATTCTTCTCGCAGAACAAAGGCAGTCATTAAAGAACCAGGTATTGAAACCCTACTTCAGTTACCTTACAGCCCCGACTTAGCTTCTCGTGACTTCTCTTTATTCCTAACCATAAAAGATAATATAAAAGGCAAGTTTTTTTTCAAGTGCCGAAGAAGCTGTGGCTGCCTACGAATCAGTCATATTTGACCTATCGGAGGAAGACTGGAATAAGTGTTTCCAAGACTGGTTTAGGCGGATGTAAGTTTGTATAAAGAGTGATGCAGAGTATTTTGAATAAATTTATAAGTATATATTGTTTACTTTTTGCGTGTCTCAAAATTTATATAATGACCTACGATACCTACGACCTAATTTACATACAATTATTTGTTGTAAACACTTCAATCACAAGATAACCTACCTTTTTTTAATCAGTACACGGACTTCAGTACCGAAGTATATGAAGTCAAAATTTTAATTTGAACTAATATACAGGATGCCATTGCATTAAATTTAATAATAAATGAGTATTTTAGCGAACTTATCACAGAACTGACTATCAGGCTGAAAAAGAAGACTTAGGTATGGACAAAGATTTCAGTTGCACTTCACAGCTTTTCATTGAATAGAGCAGCTTTTCAATGAAAAATTCTGTAGCGTCTCTGTCACTAATTTCCCATGCACTTTTAACTAATTTCTTCAAGAGATTTTTTAGAAAGAAATAGGTATGTAAAAATATTTTATTTTTAAGTTTTTCATTTACCAGACATGAGTTTTATCGAGTGAGGATTAAAAACTTATGTATGAAATTAATATTTTAACGTTACTTACATTAATTATAAAATTTGCTTAAAAGTTCATGTTTTTTATTTGATGTTCACGTTCAATACGTGATCCTAATATACTGTCCATCCCCGGCTTTGAAGAGCTTAGGTGGTCCATGGTTATGAGGAGTGTTGACTCGTAGCACAGTACCATTGTCGTTAATCGTTATCTTTCCAGGGCAACATTTCATCCTCTTGCTTGAACAGAACCGATATTGAGATGCAGGACCATTCTTAGAGTACGTGTATCCATCGTAATATACAACTTGCTTTTTGTTGATCCAAATCACTTTATATCGACCTGAAAATTATCTCATAATTAATAATACATCCGAATAATATGTTTCTCTCTCAAACCAAGGGGGCATAGTCTACATCGAATGACAAATCCCTAGGTGGAGCATTGATGGATGGCCGCCTGGTCGCAAAAATGCGATCGGGCGCAACATATTATCACAAGGATTGGCCGATAGGCGGGGAAACCTTCTTTCCCCGTGATAGGGCCTGGCTAAGCGCGGCATCGATCCGGGGGACCTGAAATAGCATGGTCCGGGTCCTCCTCGGAGTAGGGTGCCTGAGTCCGGCCGTCGGGGTGGTTTTTAATGGAAACACCACATACTCCTGGCTCCTATATCCCCACGGAGCCGGAGATCCGAAAGGATTTTCCAACACGTCAACAAAAAAAAAAGGTGGAGTATTGATAATCCGTACTAACGAGTCCATACCGACAGTACTACATACAAAATAATCTGCCATGTTATTCTAAAATGCAGTCTCTCTTCTTTTATATTTAGTAGAAATATTGGATACTAGCTATGCCCAGCGATGTTATCCGCGGTTTGAAGAAGTAAAAAATATTTTTCAATTCCTTGCTTATCATTCAGGAACACTTTATTTGTTCGAGATAAAGTAGCCTATGTGTTAATGCGGGGTGTCAGCTACCTCCATTACAAATTTTATCAAAATTGGTCTAGCTGTTTGAGCGTGAAGTTTGTACAAACACAAACTTTCGCCTATATAATATTAGAGTGCTATACATTGATGACCAGACACCGCCGACATCGAGCACACTTACCTTTGAAGCTATCGGCGCGTCGCGTTGACTAACTACACTACGGTTAATAAACATAATAAATTCCATATCTATACTAATATTATAAAGTTTGTGATTTGTGCTACTGATCCAGTTTTAAAAATTCTTTCCCTATTAGAAAGGTATATTATCCCTGAGTGCTATAAACTACTAACTTTTTACCGTGATAACCGACATAAACGCGGGCGGAGACGCGGGCAAAAGCCAGTTTAAAAAAAAAAGTAAGTATCCTAAAATGTAATTTTTTGACATTTTACCTTCCAAAACAATATCCGAAACAAATACTTTGCATTTACTTACATACTTTACATTGATACAGAAAATCGCTGGATTTAGTGCTTAAGTAGGTATACGCACACCCAAAATTTTACACAGTTATACAGGTATTAACATTAGACAAGGAAGGTGTTAATGTTTGAAAAATAAAATTCTAGACTTCTACTTCACAAAGTTTATTGTAGTACTGTTTACTGACGTAATCTATAATTTTGTACTATAAAAATATATGTACATTGAGATTTTATTTCATTGTTTTATTAAGTGTTTACCTAATGTGTACACTGTGTACTTACAGTCATGCGTGGGTACTAGATAAAATGATATTTAAAAACTTACAAAGAAGTTTATTTCACCTAGAATCTAAAGTACTGTCCATTAGGTGCTTTGAAGATTGACGGTGGTGGATGGTTGTGACAGTTTGTGTTCCCATATTCTACAGTTCCATTTTCGTTAAATAATATCTTCGCGGGGCAATTCTTTGACGACTTGCTGGAACAGTACCTGTACCGGCTACTATGGCCGCTCTTAGAATAAGTGTAATTGTTATGCAGAATTATATTTTTGCCGTTAATCGTTATGACTTCATATTTCTCTAGAAAAGAAAATAATAAGTTATAGGTGCTTACACAAGAATATTGTAAATTTCTAAAGACAGTATTAGTTCATATATCATTTTTAGTAAAAAGTAATACTGTGTGTACAAATTTAGACTACGACTAAGGAGAAACACACACAATATTAAAATATATTAATACGGCAGCACTTAAGACGGCCTCATAGGCACAATCACACATCAACAGCCTTTAATAGTCCACTGCTGGACATAAGCCTCTCCTTAGAAAAGAGGTTCTGGCCAACTATAAAACGCTGGCCAGACGTGTTGGTATTGGGTTTGTGTTAAGTTTTCCTTCTCTTTTCAGCGCTATTGTCCTGCGTAGTTTACTCTCTTAGTCAGGGAATGAATATAGGTGATGACACTCCGTATTCATAATCCGTCACTACACGGACAATCGGTGCAATGTAATTCTTCCGTTACTTTTCGAGTGACTGAAGATAGCGCAGGCCCAACGCCCCTCCTTCCTCCTAATAATATAATATTCTGCCACATTCACACTACGTAATCTAGTCCCAAAGTAAGCAGAGCTTGTACTATGGGTACTAAACAAGTGATATAAATACATATATACTTTTTTTTTGTAAATACATACATATTATACATAGAAACACTCAGACCAAATCAAATATTAAATGTTCTTGTACACAAGGGTTTGATTTGAGCGGGAATAGAACCAGCGATCTTTGGAATAGCAGTCCATTACAAAAACCACAACGCCGGTAATTCGGTAATTCTGGAAGAATCACCCAAAGGGCAGCAAGCCACGCCACTTGCGTCGCTGGAATTGCAAGTATCACGTTGCGGTAGTCACAAACCATCAGGTTACATCTGTTCTTTTACCCCTGTTTCATAAAAAATATTTTGTTTGTATAAGGAAGGTTTTCTACAAATTCAATATAAAGATCTTTCTTACCGCAGGCTTAAATTAAATATATACAATATATGTATATTGTCCGCTTCGCCAGCACATGGTTCAAAAACTACAAGAAAGTCAAAAAGATAATTATACGTCATCTAATTCTTTGATCAGTGTCTTGGTATTTAAAACTCTGTATCATATTTGTCAGATCGATGCCAACATAACGTTTCTTCTCTAGACCCGGTGAGGTGCCGAACCATAAGAATATCTACACATATAAAAATTAAATTACAATTGACAATATTAATAATAATGGATCTACTATCACTGACTTTATCATTTTTGTTAATAAGCCTGATAAGATGGTGGTAGGCTTATTAGAACCTTGTACAGATAACACATTCTTAATCAGAAAAACGTGTGAAAGCTTAAAAAGATAAAGAAAAATATATTAACATAAAATATTAACTACTCTTACAACTTAGTCGACATCTGGAATCTGAAATCAATAATCATGTTTTGCTATATATAAATGATAGCCACGAGTGTCAACTTACGCCTTTAAATACTCGCGTTAGATGGTTGGATAAAAAAAGAATTATAGGGCATCACAGACACTCTCAAATCGTTACCCAGGCACATGTACTTGTATTTGTACCGAACCTCTTAGCGTAAAATTAGTTTTACTTACCTACCCAAGACCTCGTAATCATTCGCAATTTATTAGTATAAATTTTTATTTCTGAAGATAAAACGCTAATAATTAACTAAGTGCAAGCTGGATTATCTGGTTATCGGGCAACAAGAACTGCCTTTCGACCAGGGGAGTGCGGTATTAAGACCTTTTACGTGGTCGAACCCACTAAGTTCTCGTATATATTTTTTTACGGGAATAAAAATCTGTATATTCTGTTAATTGCGATTGTTTTATTTAATAACTTAGTTTAAATAAAACAACGTGACACATACAGACACACACATATGTACACACACTATATTTTAAACAGCTACACAAGTATTAACAAAAGACAACAATGTACGGTTTTATCGTTTAAAAAAAATCGATTCTAGACTGCTACTTCACTATGGTTTATTCTAGTACAGATAAATTAACGTAAACGTAACGTAGTACAAACTAACGTAAACTATAATTATATACCTTCCGAAACATTTATAAATTGAAATTTTGCTAGGAATAGAGTTATTGTTTTATCAAATGAATAAATTTATGTAATTTATAATAATTCATTAAAATTTAGAAAAAAAATAGGTATTTACTTAAATATGTTTATATTAGCTAACTAGTACCTAAAGTACTCTCCACTAGGTGCTTTGAAGATCGTCGGTGGGGGGTGGTTGTGACAATTTGTATTCGCATATTCTATAGTTCCATTGTCGTGGAATAATATCTTTGCGGGACAATTCTTTGCCGACTTGCTGGAACAGTACCTGTACCGGCTAATATGGCCGCTCTTGGAGTAAGTGTAATTGTTATACAGAATTATATTTTTGCCGTTAATCGTGATGACTTCATATTTCTCTAGAAACGAATAATAATAAGTTACAGATACACAAGAATATTGTAAAGAGGATTGTTCAAGCAACTATGGAACTTAGTATCGCTACAAAGATCTTTGTGTTAAGAAAAAAACACTGTTATATGATGCCATTAATAAATTCATTTAGGAAAACTAAACAGATATTTCATAACTCAACGCATTTCGTGGGTAATCGCAGGTAAAATTCGGCAGTTCAAAAGTTAAACAACACAATTTTTTTTCATCGCTTTTAACAGACAGTGACTGAAAGACAATAATAGCCATATAAAAACTTTATTTTTACTTGTACTTTTCCTGCACACTGAACAATTATTGTGGACAAAACAATACAATATAATTATACGGGTGAGGTACGTAATAGATTTTATTGTAAATGCAATATTATTTATTAAATTTAAATAAAGAAATCAAATTCTAAAGTACGCCGCACGCTTTTATCTTTGAACTCCATTTTGATATCTGATATCCATTGTGATATCTATATTCTTCATCAGTTACTCTTAGGTTCACTATAAATCGGCCAGTCGATAAACGTGGTATACTTAATGTATAAACCATTTGTAACATTTTTTTTATTTTATTTGCCCGTAGATGCTAATAATGGTCGTCAAACCTGTGACTTCCAAGATTATCTTTATCTAATAGAATATAGTTTTCAATGAAATCATCGGGGACAATGTCAAACAAACATAATTTAATAACATTATTTAAGTCTAAAGTATTTTCCATTAGAACCCTTTACAAGATTTGGTGGCGGGTGATTGTGATCTGTATATGCATGACATATCGCGCCATCGTCGTCGAACATTAGTTTTGCCGGACAATTCTTCCTCTTACTCGAGCAGTACCGAAAACGGGGTGAACGACCGCTCTTAGAAAAAGTATAGTTTTCATATAAGTATATTGTTTTCCCATTTAATATTATAAATGGATTTTCATCTGAAAATTACACGTACATTAATGTAACATTAAAAATGCATTATAAACGTCGATTGTATGATTGTATACTCGTATATCTTGATGACCTTTTATTTCCAAAAAAAATATATTTCTTAAAATTACATACATTACATACATTTATTTTAATATCAGTGCAAATAAAAGAAAAGTAATAATTGTCATTTAATGTATTTACATCACAGAATAAAGTAACACAATGGTATTATCTGTTTGTTCCAAATCAATGACTACTTAATACGCGTGTCATTTAGTTTAGTGGAAATATGTCTTCAATGATTATGTTCATGAACATAATCAATAATCTTGTTGTCCCAAGTAATGAGAATAGCTTTGCAGCCATCACCAGTCCTAACACAGGCCCATCGAGCGCGATGACCCGTACTTCGACTCCGTTTATTATATCGATAGCGTCCCAAGAGGATCACAGGTCTCCCGAATCGAGATATTGCATAAACTGGTGTATTATATTCCATCATACCTGAATTTAAAGTAAATAAATTAGAATGCACCATGACTGCAATGTAGGCATTAAGATATAACTCCTCCTCAGCCATCATGACCGGTTTTCTGAAAATCTTCAAATGTTGGCGATCTTAGTGAATTTTTGACCGACGCATTTCGTGTTTACTGCTACTTACTGCATATTAGAGAAATGACTAAACGAACTCGTATTTGGTTCACTACGTCAAAAGTGAAATACATTACAACCTTGTGGTTGACACTTTTGACAACCATGTCACTTTTGACGTACTACAACGACAATGAACCTGAAATTGATCCTTTAATCTGTTATCCAAACATATATTTGTGTTTCTTTTTGTTACTGGCAACAATCTTAAGTATATAACTTAGTTAAAAGATGGTATTCAAAAACCATAGCCATTATTTACTATAAACGGTTTAGTTATGACTATATTATTAAAATGAAATGATACACACCATGAACGCTAAAAACGTCAAAAAGAGGGCATAAGTAAAAACATGTTAGATTTTCTATGAATGCAGATATTATTTAACAAAAAACATAAACTAAAAACAGCACAATTACAAAAATGTACCATTTGTAACAGCAATCAAATAAAAAACGTAGCTTCCTTAGTTCTGTTCATTTAAAAAGGATAGTAAAGTAATGTGAGCCTTAGTGATTGTGTTCGTGTACATACTGGACTATTTCATTTTCTACTGTAATTAGTATGGCTTTACAGCCATATCCAGTCCTCACACAGTTCCATCTAGCACGGGGACCTTTGCTTCGACTCCATTTATTAAACCGGTGTCGACCGATAAGTATTACCGGTTTGCCGAAACGTGATGTAGAAAATATTGGCGAGGCATCTTCTGTAAAAAATAATATTGAACGTTAACAATTATTTTAAGCCGGGAAGCAAATATATCATCATCATCTAACATTAACTTCTTACAAATAAACAAATTTTCTTTCTTACTTTTAAGCTTTACCGTCTGTTGAATATTGTATTAAAACACCTACAATACTTAATATTTCAGAGACGTTTCACTCATGTTGCCGACTGGCTACTTACAAAGTTATAGGTTTAGGTATAGATATTTATTCTTATTTAAAATTATAATACAATTCATTTAACAGGAGAAAAAGCATTTTTTTAAAGTAAAGATGGATAGCGATTCTTTAATACCTTTAAGAAGCATAACTGAACGCCTTTATACGTAAAATACTTTTTACCAACATAGCTCGTAGTTAGTGTACGATAACTAATATTATTACCCGAATTATCATGTTAAAAAAAAAAATATATAGTTTTGTGTGTGCTTTTTACTATTGACAACAGGCACCCAACGCTTTTTTTTCAAATTTATTTTCTATTTTTTAGCGTGTTTTTTAGTTTTTTAAAACTAAATATTTTTTTTTTAAACTATTATTTTTTTCATTTTTTTTTATATTAGTGTGTTGTCATCGGTCCTCGATATATCTACAAAGTTTAAACGAATTCTGACCGTTTAAAGACAGTCAAAATTACGCCCAAAGGAGTCGGTTACATACAAACAAACAAACAAACAAACAAACATACAGGTGAAGCTAATAAAAGCGTGTTAAAAACCAGCCAGTTCTTTTTTTTATCTGAAGTTTCTCAGCCTGTACTAAAAGCCAAACACAGTACTGTCAAACGATAAAATATTCAAATTAATCATTAAAGAAAAAAATATTTGATTCATAAATGTCTAAAATCTAAAGGCTAAATCAAGTATACGTACCTAGCTTGGGTTTGTCAACATCATACGTGTGTCCCCAGCATAAGCTTTTGCTTTCTTAAGTTGCATAGGAAATTAATTAGTAGCCACTGTCTGAGTATGTGAATTGCGTAAGCAGAATTAACAGTGTACATTATGCGCTAGTTCGTTGCATTCCATAAGCGATTGTATAGCCATGGAACCAAACATACTCAAGGCAAGGTCATTACTATAATTTTATTTAATTTTCATTTATTCTGTATTGTACACAAAAGTATTATTACATTAGTGACAAGGAAATTTAATGTACAAAGGCGAGCTTAACCCAAACCTGAGTTTTCTTCTAGCGAACCCTTAGAGTGAATAGATGATAGCAGAGAACGTAATGATATCGTCATGATTAGGAATAAGTAGAAGAAAAAGTATCTAATTATAGTAATTGGCTAATAGCCACATTCATTTGTGTATAATAAAATGTACATCATCATCATCATCATCAGCCTATCGCAGTTCACAAGATAGTTACATATAGTAACGCAAAGTTACCACATATTTTTAACATTAATAGTCACTTGGAACAGGCAGAAACTTCCAAAGTCTTGTTTCAATCAAGGTATCTTCTTAATTATGCGCCACACACATTATAGTCACGACAGGTAATTTGTTAGTAAAACGATGGTAACACTTATCATTAACTATTTATTAGAAACACAACTTTAATGATAACATTCAAAATGTTAAATAATTATAACACACTCAACAGAGATGTTTAGGTAAGGACATGTGGTGAAGGGTTAAGAATACGGAATGTCACCACCCCTATTCATCCCGTGGGTATCGTAAGAGCCGACTAAGGGAGCAAACTACGCAGGACAACAGCACTGCAAAGAGAAGGAAAGCTTGAAAGCCAATTATAACAATCTTAATAGGGGTAGACGGTTTTAAAGTTTCCGTCGGCTTTCTTACAGAATAGGAATACTGTTAAAATAATACGCGTATGTGACGGTCCCGGCAAAACAAAAATATCAAAAATGTGATGGGGGCGTACACCGCTGAGCCAGTCAGCCTGTAACCACACCCAGTGCAACCTGGTCAAACCTTAGGTATATGATACCTTTTCATAAAATCGTGTCATTTTAAAAACAATAAGAAGATAATTATCAGACTTTCGATAGTTCTCAAGCAAGTAAATCCGATGTCTAAGATTTGAAATAGTATTAATGTACGGCAACTCGACAGGTCAAAAACACTATCAATAAAATGCTTCTTCAGATACACAGTTTGTTGACAAGCACATGAAACAAATTAATTGGACAATCAACAGGCGGCAACGCACTTGTGTCTGTAGGGTTGCAAGTGTTCATGGGCGGCGGTAATAACCTAAACCATAAAAATACTACAAATTTAATGGGACCCTTAAATATATATTTAAGGAGCCTGTCAAATTTGTCAAGATTTATTGAAACGTATGTCAGTTTACCGGGCCTTAATACATCTTTGAAGTCCAAATCAAAAGGCAAAATGCCTTCAATTAATTATGTATGTACCATTAAGTGTTGTATCACAAAAAAAAATTAGTGATATATATCGGACTATTGTTTCTTTTGAATAGCTTATGTAAAAGGAATGGGATCCACTGATGTAAATGATGGCATAAACCTTCTACTGAAGGCCTATACTACGTACACTACTATACTACGTATTTTAAGGTTACGTAGTAACCTTGAAGTATAGCCCATTAGTAGTTTGGAATATCTTCGGCGGTGGATGATTATGTTCTGCACTAGTCAGTTTTATACTACGATCTTCGTTTAGCGTGAGCTTCGCCCGGCAGTTCTTGGCGGCTTTCTGTGAACAATATTGGTTGCGGAACGATACGCCGTGCTTTGAATATGTATAATTTTCATAGAGAAGAACTGTCCTCCCGTTAAGGGAAATAATTTTGTAGCCTGTAAACAACATTATGTTATAAGTAAATACTTTTATTCTAGAAGGTAATAAGGTCCATACTAAGATACATCACAAGAATCGTTAAGATATTGAAATTTCTTTGAATGATATTGCGACGTGCTAGCTGGTGAAAGCACAAAAAAAAAAGATCTCGAATATGTTTTATTCCATTTACTATTTATTTATACATTTGCTTTTAAATTGACAAAAAAAAATTTACATGAGTTTTAGGAAATTGTGGGACAAAACAGGTTTCTAAATAGCAGCTATTTCAAATTTTATAATTACTATCTGTCTTAGTTAGTTATAATTTTGATATTTCATTAAATTATATCGTTCCGTTTAATGTCATAACAAAAATATATATTTAAACTACGTAGGTAGTTTAAGGAAATAAATAAGTAAATTTTTACTCACTAGCATCGATTAATAATAAAAAGTAAATAAATAAATAGAGAAATAGGCGGTCGCGAAATGGCATTTTGGGTGGCTCTCTGCGAAGACTCCAGAGACGGTTCAATGTCTCTAGACTCTTTCAGAACAGAATGTAGTCTCGTACAGACTTTTATCTTGGCCCACACAGTTAATTGACTGGTGACGGTTATGAACGGATATTATCTTTCTAGCAGCTTCTACAACTGATTCTAGCAGCTACTAGATTGACTGTATCCATAAAAGTAAAGAACTAACAAATATCTACAAATTTGTTAATCAAGTGTTTTTTAAGCCTTTAGCTGTGTTTACATAAACATTCGAAATATCGAAAGAGACTAAAAACTGGTATAGGAGCAGTAGGCAATGTGCTAAACTTTAAAGTACTTTCCATCAGATGTACAAACCATTTTGGGCGGGGGATGGTTGTGATCAGTATTCGCCGATGTTATATTGCCATACGCATCTAGAGTGAGTTTGGCCTGACACTTTTTTCTTCTCCTCTTGGAACAGTATTGGTTGAAGATCGATCTCCCCTGTTTTGAGTATGTGTAGTTTCCATATAGAAGTACTTTCTGTCCATTTACTGTAATTATCTTGTAAGATGTTACTGAAAAATTATTTATAGAGCAGTTGCTTAAAACGAGTATACAAAAGATAATAACTAATATGAATTAAAGAAATCAGTAAAAAATGGATTATGAATTATTATTTTAACAATGTTTATTTATTTATTCATACTAGGAGTTCTGGGATTACGACAGGAAAACCGTTCAAATTGAGTTCAATATTTTTCATGACTACAAATTTATTACCTAATAGGCTTATATACTAAATAGTGACATATTATTTAATACAATTAATAATTTATTTTAGCTCCACTTTAGTCCTATTTAAAATCACTCGCGTTTATTAACTACAATATGTAGAATTTGTATTCATGACGGGCATGTTGGTCTAGTGCTAGTCCAAAGGCCAAAGGTCGTGAGTTCGATTTCCACCCAGGACAAATAATTGTGTTATGAGTACAATCATTTGTTCTGTCTCTGGGTGTAATTTATCTATGATATGTATGCAATTAGAAATATTTAAGTTTGTTTATCAGTAGTCTGGTTGTCATAATACAACAGGTTCTGCCTAGTTTGGGATCAAACTGCCGTGTGTAAGGTGGGTGAAGCTATTATTATTAAGTATATGTAGAGAGATGTGAACATATGCCATTATCAGCTTAAAACAATGGGAGATATTTTCTAATCAAATAAAGTTTAAAAATTAAAATATTTGAAGCCATATCTTACTAAAGGCCGAAATAATTTCTTCTAAAATAGTGAACTAACAAGATAAACCATAAAGAACACAAAATGATTGTTAATTATATCAGAGATATAATTATATATCTTTCCTTGCTTTTTTTTCATTTCTCTTCGCGTTTTTTTTAATTTCTTCTGCTTTTAACAAATAACGCACAAGAATACGTCGTTCATTTCACTAAAATACAAATAGTATATTTTAAAGTGAAAATAATACCAAAAGTAACTGTGTTCAAAGAAATACATATTAGGATTTGCAAAGTCACAAGAAATGGAAATACGATCTACTCAATATGGTCCATTTAGAACTCGAATAAGAATTAAAAACCAATTACTGAGCTTGTCTTAGTCTGTCCCTGAGAATTTATTTTCCAGACGTCATTATTGATAGCCCAGAGCGATATCGACTGATGCATAAAGCCACAATATCTTAACTAAACGAAGAGTGGTAGCTCACTTCCATCTGAACTGAAGACTCTTTTATAAAACGCTTTAACACGAAATAAAACCTACATCTTTTTCACAAGGTTCTTAAATACAAAGGGATAATACACAATATATAAAACAGTTTAGACACTACTACATGTGAGGCGTCAACGTCAATAATATGAAGAAAAACATTTAACTTTGAACGTTAAATTATTAAAAAAATACTATATAAAGACAAGCTCTTATCTCGTACATCAAATATACACTTAATGAGAAAATAAATAAAAAATATATATATTTTCACTTCGTGCGTCCTGATAGATAGTTACAGGTAACAAAACTTATTTATTTCGTACGACCTAAGTAATGGCCAGAGTTTGTTTCTTTTTTATGGTTTGGGGAGCAAAGGAGCCTGGGCCTCAATTCTGCTATTTCTTGTTAACGTACAAGCCACTGTCATGCTATTGACAAGCTATTGAAATGACATTGACATCAGTCAAAATATCGGTAATCTACTAATATAAATTTACTATGTCAAAAGACCGTCGGTTTAGTAACAATGGCTCATCAATGTTGATAGCAACATCATTGCCATATCTGGAAAATTAAATATATTATTTCCTTACAAATTTAAAATGTTCCGTTTACCAAACTATTACAAAGACATCGACGACATTTGAAAAAGTGCAAAACTATTCCGACGACAATCTTTTGATACAATTTATTATATATCTGCTATTTTATAGCAGAATTGAGGCCCTGATGGAAAGTGACTAACGACGCCCTTGGACACGTGCAACTCAAGAGTCTCAAGTCCGTTGTCGCCCTTTCAGTTCCCCCCAGAATCAGGGAAGGAAGCTCGAAGGGCGCAACGCACTAGTGACTCTGTACCATAAAAAAGGCAATTAAGATACAATATTTTTGGTAATTTTAATAAATTTTTGATGCTTAAAAATATAATTCTAACACAAGGGTCACACACATTTTACAATTGGAATTAATACTTACCAGAATTGTATTCTTATTTATAAATTATAAACGGTTTTAATCACGTCTGTATTTCGGACAAGCCCGACTAGTTTTGTACCTGACCTGGGTCCTGTAGCAGTGGGTGAGAGCGAAATTCCACATCGCTATTAGGTGTACCCCGCCCGAAATATCCACATGGGTAAAACTGCTTGTCCTTTACAAACATTTTACTATTTAAAATAATCATGACACTATAGTTTATTATAATTATTTTACAGTTACTTTCCGCTGTAGATGCTCACCATAATTCCATACTTTAAACTCTAAAATATTCTCCAGTAGAAGTACGAATTCATTTTGGAGGTGCATGGTTGTGATCGGCGTAGACGCATTTTACATCCCCGTTTTCATCAAGCGTCAGTTTAGCTGGACATTTCAAGCTTACTTTCTTTGAGCAATATCGGTTATTGGACTGATTCCACTTCGAATATGTGTGGCCTTGGTATAGAAGAACTGGTCGGCAATTTATAGTGATAATCTCGTAATTGTTGGCTGTAATCGCAAAAGACTGTATTATTTTTACATTTCAGCTAAAAGGCTAAAAATTGAATATATTCATGTTATAAATTGAATTGAATATATTCATGTTCATCCATCCGTTACTATGCTTTGAAATAAAAAAAAAATATTAAGAGCCAAATCAATTTATTTTCATATAGCAGACTAAATAATACATATCATAAAGAACATAAAACAATTACAAAAGTTTTACCAGTTGTACATCTCGACATATTTATTTTCTTTTCTTTTTTATTACCTTCTTCTGATTTTAAGGTAGGGTCAATAAATAAATCACGCACAAGTAGAAAGCGTTCATTTTACAAAAATACCAAGTATATTTAAGAAATTGTAAATAATAACATACTAAAGTCTGTTTTTTAATCTCGTAGACTAAACTGACATAACAAGTGTTGTCAGTTTATTGCAATTCTTAAATAGTGATGTGGCACAACCGAAACTTAGCGTTAATAAAATCAAGTATCGTTTTTTTACAATAAGTTATCCTGAAATAATGTGTAGGTACTTATTTAAAACGTAATAATACAAAATTAATAATGTAAAACATATATTTTTAATTACATAACTTAATTACAGGTATTCGCGTTAATCTGATTCAGATAATGACTCCATGTCTGAGGAATATTTTGAGTCATCAGAATCGCCACCTACTTCTATAATAAACCTATCAGTAATGTCGTCGGTTATATGGCCCAGATGACACATTTGATCTTCAATTTTAATTACATGGACTACACAGTCTTTCCACCGCTGCGGGGTCACTTGACGAAGCCCTTCTTCAAAAAGGCTTCGTACTTCATTCATTTTGAATGTTTTATTATTTTTAGTGACATGCCCCTTTACTTGAGCCCAGACCAACTCAATCGTTCGTATTACGTATTCGTACAATTGTTCGTATGGTGCCAAGTTCGATAATTGCCGTATTTTTTAAGTTCTGCCGTTTCGTAAGAGAAAAGGGTTAAGATTGCCGTTTTAACGCGTACGGGAACAACACTGATGGCGCCTATAATTATTATTTTTTTGTTTAATTTAAAGGCATCGAAACATGGTCGGGTTACGCATGGCGTTGCGTGGTCAGATTTCCCTGGCAGTTTGTAGCACGTCGTGCAGCCGTGTGTACGTACGTGAATTTTAAATATAAAACTTTGAATGAAAATTAAATTCGTCTATTATAAATAAAAAGTTACGATTCAACAAACCGGTATCGTAGGTACAACTCTGCAGAAAAGAGCTGGCAACATTATTTGTAAATTTGACATTTGCATGTGTCAATTTAGTCTACGAGATTAAAAAACAGACTATAGTATAAGGCATAAGAAAAATATTTACATATCGCACCTTCGGTAAGAAGGTATAAATGACATACATTAAAAACTCATTGAATAAAAAATTTAAAGACTAAACACCTTAAATACATGAACAAGCAATTAAATTTCACTTGAAATAATAGAAGGTAATAGTGTAAGATAATAAGCAAAAATAATAATTTAGAATGGCTCTCCTACAAAATCACAAAAAGTGTAATTATGCCTTTGTCTAAACGAAAGTGTGATATGTTCAAACAAATAAATGTAAAGATTTGTAAGTCACAAGAAAGAGAAATATGATAAACTCAATAAGATTTACAAAATGCTTCAACACGATTTTAAACCTACACCTTTTTTGCAAGGTCCGTAAATACTAAGAGATAATAGACAATGTATTTATGAGTTCATAATATTAAGAATAATACTGAACTTCGTAAGTTCAGTCTATTAAAAAAAGTCTTATCATATCTTGTACACCAAATATTCACTATAGTAAAAAAAACAACAAATAAATTCTCGATGTGCTGAAATTCATAACTATTGGATGATTAAATGTTATTAAAATAGTTAAGGTAACGCAGTACATCTGTCAACCTACGAGGCTAGCGATAGGAATCACAAACCAAATAAGTATAATTATTTATAAACTACACCCTATAATACCGACCGTCAGGTGTCCGTACTATCTTAGGTGGTGGATGATTATGTTCCGTGTACGTATAAGTTATGATGCCGTATTTGTTCAGAGTCACTTTAGCTCCACATTTCAATTTTATTCTCTTGGAGCAGTACTCGGTTCGACTGGATCGATCGCGTTTGGAATATGTGTAGTCCCGGTACAGGAGAACTGGTTTTCCATTTATTATTATTCTTTGATATCCGAACCCTGTGAATTTATTTAAAAACATTATTAAACTATCATATAAAGTAGCAAGTACAATAATAGTTTAAGCAAAACACTTAACTTTAGGATTGATTCTTTGTTGTTGTTGTTGAATTTAATAAATGTAGATTTCAAAACTAAACAATTTCAACATTAAATAAACTTTTATTTTCTTTTATTTTCAAAAGTGTTAGATCTAAATGACTTATTACAGTAGGTATAGTGCAGATCCAAATTTTATACAAATTATAAACTTTTTATTGTTTTGACTATACATATATCCTGTGTCGCGGAGGACTTTACAAACATACATGAGTCCCTTTCATAAAGAACACCCAGACTCAGAAGAACAATTTGTGGATCACACAAATTGGTATCCCATGTGGAGATCCAAATCACAACACTCAGCGCCGTAGGAGTCGGCGACCGCTTAAACCACTACGCTATTCGTGCAGTCAAACGTATTTAAAATCGGTTAACTGTCAACATCCGACTTAAATCTTTGGTATCTTTGCTGACAGACAACAGCAGTACAATTATTTAACATTAGATTGGCCGGCATGAAGGCCGACGCGACCGTGGCGTAGTGGTTTGTGTAACGGACTGCTACCTCAAAGGCCGCGGGTTCGATTAAGTCGAACATTTGTGTTCATTAACAGTTAATGTTTGATTTGATCTGGGTGTTAGGTATAATATGTATGTATTTACAAAATATATATATATTTATATCAGTTGTCTAGTACTCATAGTACAAGCTCTGCTTTAGATGGCGTTGTGTGAACGTGGTACAAAAAAAAGTAATTATTATCAATAACGGTGTTCGAATTCAGATAATATACTGCTACTGCGAAAACGAACGATGATGAAAATTGCCAATTTTTTTTAGCAAAATCTGTCTTCACCTAAATTCTTATGATAACAAAATAAGAAGGCATAATGATATGCAGTTCGTGGCGCCAGCTTCTAGTGCCCTGACTGGCTCACAATAATTTAATTACATAGGTCTACATTTTTGGCTTTTTAAATGCACGACATAAACGTATTCTTTAGTTTTTGTTAGACTAGCCAGCAAAGCTTTCTTATCAAAATCAATATCTGTGTATTAGTACTAATTTGAAACATTTACCATGCACTAAACTTAAAACTGGTTTACAACTCTTTACAACTCTTTATGCCCTAACGTAATTGCCATCAGAAATCCAGACTAATTTCGGTGGTGGATGGTTGTGTACAGTGAACGTCGACTTTATACTCCAATCGTGTTTTAAAGTCACTTTCGCTCGGCATTTGAATTTCCTCTTGGAGCAGAAATAGTTTCGTGACGAAGTTCCCCACTTCGAATAAGTGAAATCTTCGTATAGAAGTACCGGCTTGCCATTGATTACTACTATTTCGTATTCTAAAATCATGAATGAATGATAAGAAAAACAAAATAAACATTCATTAAATATCTTGATCGAGTCAGTACAGGATTTTATTTCCTATGTTAACACATTATTTGAGGTAGGTATATAATACATATATATATACATAATACACACACACATTTCTCAATTAGTATTATTTATTATCCAAAAAAAATGATGAGATTATTACTTCACACGCTCACAAGTTAAATTGCTATTACTTAGACTAAACATATATATAATATATATATACATAATACACATACATACATTTCTCAATTAGTATTATTTATTATCCAAAAAAAATGATGAGATTATTACTTCACACGCTCACAAGTTAAATTGCAATTACTATGACTAAACAAATATTCTAGAAGGCTTTTTAGTTTTAAAACTGTTAAAGGAACACCATCAACTATACTTTCGTATCTACACCTTAAAATGGTAATAAAATTTAGAAAAACTTATCAAGGAATCCATACTAAACCTGTCACCTGGACTGCAAAAGCATAACTAACTTCAGGAATTAAAGCGATAAATAGATCCTTCATGCCTCTGAATTGCCTGACGTTTGGCAAACAGAGGGTGTGTACCACTAGGCCAATTCACCTGTCACCATGACCACTGTAACTTATTTATAACTAACGAAATACCTATTGGTCGTGTTGTTTCCAGAACTAACATCATCTGCCTATCGCCATCCACTGCTACACGAAGGCCTGCCCTAAGACGTGCCAAATATCGCGGTCTTGGGTAGTCCATATCCATCCACTGCCAGCCACTTTACTCAAGTCGACGGTCCAACGTGCCGCAGGGTGTTCTAGAAACAACAAGTAGTCGTTTGCCTAATCGCGGTCTCCCCTCTAACATATGTCGGCTCTAGCGACCATGAGTCCGCTTAGAGACATGACCGGCCAGCGCAGCGTACGGATTATCGGTTACTCTAGTTCCGTTACAAATTTTATCGACTT
The DNA here is from genome assembly GCA_902825455.1 of Arctia plantaginis. Taxonomy (NCBI): domain Eukaryota; kingdom Metazoa; phylum Arthropoda; class Insecta; order Lepidoptera; family Erebidae; genus Arctia; species Arctia plantaginis. The sequence continues at coordinate 708,871 of CADEBD010000348.1, read as the reverse complement.
GAGAAACACCCAGCATCGCACGTTATGCGACTTATAACTTGAGGACCAGTCCAACGGTGAGTGTCCACTTCTTGGCTCCGTATGTCATTACGCATCCTGCATCTGGTTAATCGTTTTGATCGAAGGTATGACGTAACTTTTGGCAAAGATTTTGTAATTTATCATTAATGTAGCGCCTAACGTGGGGCGCCACATTTCATGATGAATAATACAAATGATACAACCGTGTCAGCGGCATTAATAATATGCGCGGTACAGTTTTTATTAAATAAAAAATTCACACTCTAAAGTAGCGGCCATCAGAAGTTTGAATTAATTTCGGAGGTGGATGATTGTGTTCTGTACATGCAGCTTTTATAGTTCCATCTTTATTAAGAGTGACTTTAGCACGACATTTCATAGTCAATTTCCTTGAACAATATCTGGTACAACTTGAACGGTCCTGCTTCGAATATGTGAAATTATCATACAAAAGGATTTGCTTGCCATTTAGTAGTATATTTTCGCATAAAGAAACTGTAAATAAAATTTAAAAAAAGTTTATTATTTTTTAGCGTCAGTAGCGTTATAGCTATGGCGTTGGAGTTAGGATAAACTGTAGTGGGTAGGAATCCCATCCACCTCTACTGGGGTGAGCCGACTCCTAATATAGGAGTAAATTACATGTAAATCATGTTACTAGAATTCCTTATAAAGCTCATTATAACTAAGTATAAAAGAAGTGAAATATACATAAAATTTCTGACCTTTTGCAATCTCATACATCGTATGCTTAAAGCATTTTAATATCCACTACAACGAAAATTTTCGTATAGTAAAATAATAAGGCATGTTCTCATGTTCCTAATTTATTATGACACGACAACACTCACTATGAGGCTTAAGGTAAGAAATAACAAAAGAAATTTCAGCTTACTCCAAACCACCTTATATCAAGTTAAGTTAGATTATAATAATTTCCTCACGAATGCTTGAGGATCATAAAAGTCTATTTAAAATTATGGGCTACAATAAAACTAGTAATCTAGTAGATTAAAAAGTAATAACACAAATTATCACACCAATAAAAATTCCAAAGACATTACGAAATAAATGCGATCGGCTTTTTCGGAAAGCTTTTTTGACAAAATTTGAAAAAATATAAAGAATAACAGCATATTCATTTAAAACACGAAAAACAGTTTCCAATATAACTTTGTCTACAATGAACAAAATTATAAATGTTTATACGTGCAAATGCTATAGAATAAATATACAATACATTAAGAATTAATGTGCTAGCCATATTCGGTTCTCCAACTAGAGTAAATGCTCTACAAAATGCTTTCATTGTAAATGCAGATAGTTTAATCTTTAATTCACATCAATCATTTCTAAATTAATTTACTCTTACGTAAGTACCATCACCCATTTGAACCAGTTTGGGCGGTGGATGATTATGATCCGTGATTGCAGATTTTACAAGCCCAAGCTTGTCAATGGTGACTTTAGCTCGACATTTTGAACTCAACCGTCTCGAGCAGTAGTAGTTTGGCTTTGAGATTCCTTGTTTCGAATACGTGTAATCTTCGTATAGGAGGACAGACTTCCCGTTTAGTAGTATCAACGCGGCTCCGGATACTGTAAGAACGATCATATGATTTTTAACAAATGTATGTCATCAGAGTCATCACTTTTTACAAGAGAGTTTTACTTTAGAGTTTATACTACTAATAATAATACCATTTTCAATCTAAATTATTTTACATTTATTGAATAATGTGCTTTATAAATAATGATCAAACACATAATCATAAAAATTATAGAATATACCCATGTAAAATATAAAAACCTGCGACCAACGTCCAAATAGTAGTAGTCCTAAGGCTCTGAAACCAAGGCTTCGACTAATAGTATTCTCAAGGCGTAATAACAGGGCCTTACAATATCAATATCACCATTCTAGAAGTGGGTATATATACCGCTCGATTGATATTATTTTCCCTTAAAAAAACATAATTACAAAAACTTAAAAGAATTGGTATACGTATTTTTGAAAACTATAATCTGGGGTGGTTTATAGTTTTCAAAAGTATCTTAAAAAAAATATTTATTGCATGTTACGTTAAAATAATATTATTTTGCAATTAAATTATACAAATTCAGAAAAAAGAAGTACCCTGTCAAGTACAAAATAATAATTATACAAAACAAATATTAAAGAAATAGAAATTCTTATTTTATGGCATTTTTAACGAGGAAACGGGTAGGGATGGTAATTGAGTACCGACGCCGATGGACATCTGTCACTCAAGAGTCCAAGTGCCGTTAATATAACAAAAATATAACCTGAGTCAGATCTACGTCATTTGCTATGCAGGTATAAAATGTGGTCATGTAAATTTGCACAAAATGCATATCCAAAAAGTTACAAAACATCTTACTTATCAAAAAGATTAACAGTTATCGTGTAACAAATATTAAAAAAATATTTTTTTAAAACACGAGAAGGATAAATGATTACACGACAAAAAATAACTTTTTGCAACTTATACATGAATCATATCCAGACATATCCCTTATAGGTAAGTAGGTAGGTCTTCATTTTTATAGTAGTTTTTTTTTATTTCGTCAAATCGCTGACTTCAACATTTGAATTTGACACGTACAGGCCACGAAAGATCCTTTCGTTTATTTATCAATCAATTTATTTAGATTAATTTTAATTTAGTGAAAAGTGCAATTAAGTATTACACAGGAAACATAAATCATCAGAGTCCTGATGCAAAATAGTTCGCCTAGTGTGAAATTTTCTCTGTGAGATTTTTTCTAACTTTATTATTTTTGTATATCTACATAAAATATTAAGCTGTTCTACTATCCTATGTCGCGTTACTTATGCATTTTTTAAATTATGAAATTTTTTAAATAAATAAACTATTTAAGCTTTTTAAATTTATACATATCCTGTTTTAAATTCGAAGAAGTTATAAGCAAAATAGTTCGTCTAATTGTTAATTGATGCAAAAGAGTTCGTCTATCGGTGAGTTCAATAAGATTATTCCTTCTTTGTACAATTATGTTGCATAATTTAAATTTGTAAAAGTAATTCTGTGTCATTTGTCAAGTGAGACAGTATAAATTCTGAAAATTTCAGTCTTTTTCATTAGTTTTCAAATACCAATGGGTCGTGGCAAATACGTGTGTGAAGAGCTTCGAAAGCGAATAGTTTGTGGGGTCGATGCTGGCAAATCAAGTTACAAAATATCTAAAGACTTAATACTTCCCAGGTCTATCATTCAGCACTATAAAAAGAATAGAATTACTTCTTGTTTGAAGAAAACTGGTCGACCACGCATCACAAGTGCAGTAGAAAACAGAATCCTAAAGAAAATTATCAAAAATAATCGTCGTGCTCGAGCTCGAGAACTCACGGTGCAATGGAAGGACATGATTCACAAAGACGTCTCAGTTGATACTTGCAAAAGAGTCCTAAAAAGAATGGGTTACGGATTTTACACCGCTAAGGAGAAACCACTGTTGACTGCTGTACAAAAGAAAAAGAGGTTGAAGTTTGCTCGTGATAATTTAAATTGGACTTCTGACCAGTGGCGTAGTATCATTTGGAGTGACGAGTCCAAATTTGAAGTGACAGTCGGCGATGAAAGGAAAAAAGTGATTCGGAACAAAAATGAGGCATTTCATACTGATTGTCTCAAACGCAAAGTGAAGTTTCCGGCGTCTCTTATGATATGGGACTGCATGTCTGCACAAGGTGTTGGTGGTATACAGTTTGTGGATGGTTCTATCAATGCTGCAAGGTATCAAAACCTTTTGGAAGAGAATTTACTGCCCTCTATTCCGTCACTTAAGCATCAAGATTTCTTCATTTTTCAACAGGATGGTGCTTCCTGCCATACTGCAAGGACAACGAAGACGTGGCTACTTGCGAAAAGCATCCCTACAATCGAATGGCCATCTAACAGCCCGGACTTGTTGCCGATCGAAACCCTTTGGTGGAAAATGAAAAAAGTTCTCCGTAAAAATCCATCAAGATCGAAGAGCGACTTAAAGGCTAAACTCTTGGCTGTCTGGGAGTTAATTACGCCTGAGGAGTGTGCAGCGTTGGTTGCAACCATGCCCTTCGCATTAAAGCTGTCATTGAGAGCAAAGGTGACACAACTAAGTGGTAGACGAATTATTTGCGTTATTTTGAATTATTTTACTTTTCTTCAAGAAAGGGCGATAATACCTTATTGAAGAACTACAGGCCCATCACACTGCTGAGCCATGTCTACAAGCTGTTTTCAAGAGTCATCACGTCCGTCTCGAGCGTCGGTTTGATGACTTCCAGCCTCCCGAACAAGCCGGTTTCCGAAAAGGCTTTAGCACCATAGACCACATACATACGCTGCGGCAGATTATACAGAGACCAGATTATACAGAAGACCGAGGAGTATAATCTTGGGCAGTCGGTACATCGAGGTATTGAATGTCAGTTCGAGTGCAGGACCAATACACGAAGGCAATTCCATTACAGAGAGAGGTAAGACAGGGATCATTTCTCCGAAATTATTTCTCCGAAACTGTTTACCGCTGCTCTGGAAGATGCCTTCAAGCTCCTGGAATGGAAAGAACTTATCATCAACATCAATGGCGAATACATCACTGACCTTCTATTTGCCGACGACATCGTAGTCATGGCAGAATCGCTGGAAGACCTGGGACAAATGCTCGCTGACCTCGACGGAGTTTCTCAACAGATCGGCCTTAAAATGAATATGGACAAGACAAAAATCATGTCGAATGTGCATGTCGCGCCGACTCCCATAGTCGTGGGAAACTCTGTCCTCCAAGTTGTTGACGAATATGTCTACCTAGGACAAACGGTCCAATTAGGTAAGTCCAACTTCGAGAAAGAGGTCAATCGTCGAATCCGACTCGGCTGGACAGCGTTCGGGAAATTACGAAACGTCTTCACGTCCAAAAAACCTCAGTGCCTAAAGATGAAAGGCTTCAACCAGTGTGTGTTACCAATGATGACCTACGGAACTGAGACGTGGTCTCTTACTATGGGCCTAATTAGAAAGCTCAGAGTCGCTCAGCGTGCTATGGAAAGAGCTATGCTTGGCATTTCCCTGCGTGATCGAATCCGCAACGAGGAGATCCGCAGGAGAACAAAGGTAGTCGACATAGCCCAACGGATTAGCGCGCTGAAGTGGCAATGGGCAGGGCACATAGCAAGGAGAACTGACGGCCGATGGGGCAGCAAGGTTCTCCAATGGAGACCACGTACTGGAAAGCGCAGTGTGGGACGACCGCTTACCCGATGGACGGACGACCTGGTAAAGGTTGCCGGAAACCGTTGGATGCAGACTGCAATCAACCGTCCCCGCTGGAAATCATTGGGAGAGGCCTATGTCCAGCAGTGGACAAGCATAGGCTGAGGTGATGATGATGATGATTTACTTTCTATATTTTACGCTTTGCACTACTTTCCATACTAGACGAACTATTTTGCATCGGGGCTCGTATACAATTAACAACATGGAAATGTTGTTACAAGTTCAAGAAGCCTATTTATTTAAATAATTTTATTAATCTCAATTACAATCCGGTTTTTAAATTCATGTATTCACCTATTTACAGTCTAATATACTTTCCATCAGACGTTCGGAACATTTTTGGTGGAGGATGATTGTGGTCCGTAGATGCAAACTTCACAGCTCCGTGCTCATCAAGTGTGATTTTACTTCGACATTTCAAATTCGTTCTCTTCGAACAGTAATAATGAGGCACAGCAGGACCCTGCTTAGCAAATGTGTGGTTTTCGAATAAAAGTACCGACTTTCCGTTTAATATTATCATTTGGGGCTCCAGTTCTAAAAATGTGAATTGTGTTTAATGGTTTTTAGCGATACTATATTAGGACAATAATTTTGTTATCTCAGTAAGTAATAACTTGTAAGTAGTTACGGAGTTCCTTAGGCTCTGCTGTAAAATAAGGACATAAAATACTACATAAGGACTTTGAAAATAACGGTACAGCAAAAAGCTACAGAATATTTATGCACAAAGATTAAAAAAATATATATATATTCAATATTGTTAAAAAAAGATGGTTAATTTCAAGTATTTTAATTTATTATAAACTTAACCTTACTCATATATCTCAAATGAAAGACAAACCATTCCAGCCTCATATTGAAACGGTATGGTCATCTATATTACTTATCCTAATCTATATTATTACAGTCGACAAGTCAAATATCTAAAGTTAGAAGAATAATTAAGCTTAAAATGCATTTAGTCGCAAAAAAAAAATATTACTCAGTAAAATTGGTAAATATTGAATTATAAAAAAAATACCGTTACATAATTAAAAACAATATTTGTCGCCTGAACATAGTCTTAATGATTGAAAAAAATACAGCAAAAGAAACATGTACTGGCATCAACATATAAGGAAATATATTTCAAATTGGTGTCCACATGGTTGAAAATTGGACCACAAGGCTTTAGGCAAGGTTTTACTACAAAGATTGTAACTTTATACTTTTAAAATATTGCCTAACATTTTTGGATGAAATACCATATTCAAAGTATATAACATTTATTACATTTTACAATTTTAGGAAAACATTCGGTTCATTTTCAAATAATAAACACATGCCTCAAATATTAGGTAAGTACTATTTGTATTATTTATTTACTCTAATACTCTAACTTTAAAAAAACCGGTCAGGTACAAGTCAAACTCGTGCGCCGAGGGTTCCGTACTTACCCAGATTTTACGTAGATTTTCGCGAAAATTTGTAAGTACCAAAACTTATCTTAATTTTCAACTTTTTTCTTTTTTTGGAATTATTCCTTTGTGCTGTAAAACGTTTATTTTTGCCAAATTTCGTGATTCTAGGTCAACGGGTACTTCCGGTTGACCTAGAATTGTCAATTTTGGTTAAAAGCAAGGTCTTACAGCACAAGTAAAGAGAAAATTCTGAAAAATAAAAAAAGTTGAAAATTAAGGTAAATTTTGGTACTTACAAGTTTTCGCGAAAATCGAAATTTGCCCAAAACTTTTTATCGTGTTGACTCAGGACCTTGATTTTTATACACCTAATAGGGACCATAAACCTCAGTATCTGGTATAAATTTCAACTTGCTAGGTCTACCCGTTCCTGAGAAAGTCGGTGGTGACACACACACACACACACACGGACAGACGGACAAGGAAGTGATCTTATAAATGTTCCTTTTTTACCTTTTGAGGTACGGAGCCCTAAAAAAGAACAACAGAAATAAAGTTTACGTTAGACTGGTATATTTGGTATCCGCTTCCTATGTCAGAAGTAGAACCAGCAAGAACAAATCCGACAGTAATATTAGACTTACTTCTGAATATATTATCTTCAGACCTTTAGAGCCGATAATATCGTCCTTCTTGGGTACAGATAATTTTCGGTGGTGGATGGTTGTGGTTCGTATCTGCGGAGATTATACCCCCCTGCTTGTCGAAAGTTATCTTGGCCGGACATCTGTTGGTCAACTTCTTTGAACAGTACTGGCGAGACTTCGATTGGCCTTGCCTTGAAAAAGTGTAATTATCATAAAGCACCACTTTCCTTTTATTTAATTGTATCACCTTGTACTCGGACACTGCAAATAAAAAAAACGTAAAAGTAATATTTATCCAGATCTATAAGGATCACGTGGTCGCTTCCAATAGCTCTTTTTGAAAGTCTCTGAGGCAGGACTTTATCTAGCAGTGGATAACTTATGGCTAAAATGATGGTGATAAAGGATCCTGCGTAATATTATGATAGGATTATGTACGATGATAGTAAATCTCGGAGTCTTTTCGGGTATTAGAAAAACCAGCAAGAGGGGTAGAAATCGTTATATTACGAAAGACAAACAGTATTATTAAAAATAAAGAAAGTTTATTCGATTAATAAATCATTGTTATTATAATCAGAATCTTTTTATGATCTTGTTTGTACTTTACAAGAATGTTTTTTTATTAATATAGATATAATTTTAAAGATAATTCTTTAATACGTCATCGCTTGTGCCATACTATTCATGGGAACAAGCGATGAGTTGGGATCTGGGCCTGTATTTTCTATTTAAATCATTCATTGTTATTAGTTTTCAAATTAAAAACGTATTCCTCAGTACAGTTTCAGGAAAAAATTTGAACTTTCACTTTCACAATATCTATCATATTCATCACTTACAATTAAATCATATCTAATGTTTTCCTAAATTTTCACTCCTTAACTGTTAACCTATATACTTATAATAAAATGATTGACATCAACCCAAAAAATAAAAAATCGGTTTACAAATAAAAGAGACAATAGTCCCTAATTAATTTCATCGGTTTAGAGTTTGTCTATTCGGGAACGAGCAACGATGGAGCCTTTTATCATGTCTCTATTTTTTTTAATCTTATCTAAACGCGATAGTATTGTCCATTGGTACAAATAATTTTAGGTGGTGGATGGTTATGGTTCGTGTTCGCGGTCCTTATAGCCCCAAGCTTATCCAGAGTAATTTTCGCCGGACACTTGCAGGCCAACTTCTTTGAACAATACTGATGACACACCGAAGGTCCATGCTTTGAAAATGTGTAGTTATCGTAAAGCAGCACTGTTCTTCCATTTAATTGTATCATTTTGTACTCAGACACTGAAAAGAAACATGAATAAATTATTTGGTTGAGGTTCATATCATAACTGAAAGCAGACAAAAAGTAAAACAAAACCGATTATTCGTACGAAGTTAATTATCGCGCGTAACACGCTCTGGGCGGATAGAAGCGAGACCAAAAAATGTGTAACAAGACCCTTTTCCGACACTTTTATACCTTTTTTGTTTATATATAAAAAATATTCGCAATTTTTTTTTAAATACTTTAACCAAAATTTCATAAATTAAATATGTGTCAAATAGCACAATGATCTTCGTTCCTAACGTGTGACCCACGCCACCACATGCCTTTTTTATTTATTAATATTGTACACAACTGTAGCTGCAAACCCGATTGCACATTGGAAGAGCCATGCTTCGGCGCGAAAGCCGGTGTTAAGAGTGTGTGAGGTTACCGGGCCCAAACTCATAATCTCCCTTTTTTTTCCACCGGTGGTTTTGTCGGACTCGAACCGACCAAAAAACCCCACGCTGTCTCGGGTACCAGTAACCAGGTATACCCTAGAAAGGATATCAATGGTACTGCTCCTCCTCTCCCTGATTCTTGGTGCAGAGACCCAACGTACTCGTTACTCTTGAGTTGCAGGTGTACGTGAGCGCCGGTAGTCACTTACCATCGGGTGACTAGTTTGCTCATTTGCCCCCTTATTCTATAAAATAAAACACATATATATTAAAAAACTAATATATTTCAAAAGCGCACATCTCATAAAAGTCTGCACCACAAACTTTTGAAAGTATATTCTAATGGTTGTTATTGACATTTGTAGATCACACTTAATAACAATCAACGCCTACGATATAAGTGAAAGACAAGCAGTATTATTTAAACACGAAACTAAATAGAATTTATTCAGTTTGTTTATTACAAACAAGTATTATACGACTAATAAATCATTATTATTATTTAAATCAGAATCTTAATATGGTCTTAATTTTACTTACGCCAATTACTTATTTAGAATTATAACTAGAATCAAAACGAAGAATTTTCTCAATTCGTTAAGAGAATATTCTTCTTTTTTTATGAATATTATTAAAGAAAATTCTTTAATACGTCATAAAGTTTTTATCAAATTCGAAATGTATCACTCCACAAAAATCCCCATTAATCACTTTTCCGCACTCGCCTATAGGTATTTTGTATTTTACCAATTCAACGTTATTACGTTTTCAAGCTTAAAGAAAAAAACAATTGCTAGTACAGTTTCAGGCAATTTGAACTAAAGTTACCAAAAGAATTCAAACTGCAAGGTGGTTTTGCAATTGTATATCATATTTATCACTTACAATAAAGTAATACCATACTTACCATACTTTACTCCCTTATGCCAAATTACTTATTCCTAAATTATTAAACTATATTTTAAGATATTTACAAAGAAAAACGATCTGACCCAAAACCAAAATAAACGACATCAACTTAAAATAATAATAAAATTATTTTTCTCACTACAATATACAGTTTACAACAAACAGTTTTATTAATATGCATAATTCAGGTTAGTATATGCTGTAGGAGACTGGTGCCTGAGGTAGACTTTAGGCCATAGTTTCAGGACACCAGGTTCCCACCCCTTTACATTTTTATTTCCTTACACTTCCTACATACGCTTTAGTACATTAGTACTAAAGCGTATGTAGGAAAGTATCCAACAACTTTATCTTTATCTTGAGAAAAAGTAGTGTTAGTATATTATCTAAGTTTGTGTGCGTTATTGTGTGTGTGTTTGCTGTTACTTAATAATGATTCCGCCATTCATTTAGGCTCTTTTTACAATTATATTTAGTGAGATTAAAGAAAAGAAATAAAAAACCGATTAACAAATTTAGGAGAAAATATAAATTAATTATTTTTATCTGTTCATTTGTTTTGTCTATTCGAGAACGATTGCTTATTAAGCATTTCACCACGTTTCTATGTTTCGTAAAATCATCTTTAAACGCGAAAGTATTGTCCATTGGTCGTACATATAATTTTAGGTGGTGGATGGTTATGGTTCGTGTTCGCGGTCCTTATAGCCCCAAGTTTATCTAGAGTAATTTTCGCCGGACACTTGCAGGTCAGTTTCTTTGAACAATATTGATGACACATCGAAGGTCCTTGCTTTGAAAATGTGTAGTTATCGTAAAGTAGCACCGTTTTTCCATTTAATTGTATCATTTTGTACTCAGACACTGAAAAAAAATCATGAAATAATTATTTCGCTGATGACCATATCATTCATTGATTGACGTATAGAAATGAAAGTAGACATAAAGTACGAAAAAAAATACTCGTTATGATTGTTATGAATATATTTCTCTAATCCGAGTTATAAACAAAAGACAAAAATATTACCTTAAAGAAAGTCTTTAATAAACAAGTACATCTACAATTATAACTCTAATTGATTTTGTAGCGACATGTACATTAACAATACAATTTTCAAGACCAGTCCAAGCTTTTATGATCATTACATTGGCAATCGGACTCTTGACGTCCCTATGAATAAGAAGGAGAACAATTATGATTTCATTCGTATGATAGAATGAGATGGATAGAGTGATTCCAACTTTTTTTGCTCTTTTCTAGATCCTTATATATTCCCCTACAGAAGTTCTGTGGAATAGTGGTGGAGGATGATTGTGTTCTGTCACCGCAAGTACAATATTACCGTCACTATCGAGTTTCAACCGAGCGTTACACTTTCCACGTCGTTTCCTGGAACATATTAGATTTCCTTTTCCAGGGGCAGAAGAAAATGTATAACCCTTGTACATTACTATAGATTTTGAATCTGCCAATCGAATTCTTATCAAACCTGAAGAAATACATTTAACCCGTGTTTATACAAATGAAATATTTTTCTTTCTTATATATATATTTTTTTTTTAGTGAGTGAGGTTACCGGAGCCCAAAGTCCCCCGTGCGCTGACTCGAGCGGGAGGGACTGCAAGGGCAGCAACGCACTTGTGACTCTTGAGTTGCAGGTGTCCATGGGCGGCGGTATTTGCTTACCATCAGGTGACCCGTGTGCTCGTTTGCCCCCTTATACCATAATAAAAGTGAAAAAGTACAATTAGAGAGTTCTAAGTTTCTGGCGGTATAAATTCGAATTACTGGTATACGAACCTGACCAAACCCTAGTTACTTAAAGTCTAATAAAGTATAAGATGGAAATAAAACAAAAAATAATTTTCGTATTATTGTTTTTTTTTTAAGTACAACTTCCCACTAGGAATATTTCCTGTGCCGCGAGAGACTTTCCACACATACATGAATCAAACACAAAGAATACCCAAACCCAGAACAACAATTTGTGGATCACACAAAGTATTGTGCCCTGTGGGGATCGAACCCACAACACTCAACGCAGTAGGAAGCGGCGAGGTGACCGCTTAAACCACTACGCCATCCGTGCTGTCAAAGATTTATTAGTATTTATTTATGTTAATGCTAGTTACTTTCATAAAGTTCAAGCTCCAACAGTAAAGAAAAATATTGACGTTATTTTTTATTGGTATATCGTATGTACAAACGATAACAGGGTTCACCCGATGGAAAGTGACTACCGCCTCCTATGAGCACCCACAACTCAAGAGTTTCAAACATAGGGAGAAGGGGGAAGATAAGGGGTTTGGGGTCTCCGGTAACCTCACTCACTCGGTGAAAAGCAAGAATTTCTTCACACGAGTCGGCACCAGTCGAGGTGGCCTATTTGTGCCGAAGCATGTCTCTCTCAAGGCTAGTAGAAACACCACATACTCCTTTCTCCCGTGTCTTCAAGGAACCGGAGATCCGAAGGAATTATCCAGCCCGTCAACAAAAAAAAGCGAATCGTCGCAGTCATTTAATTGTTGTATTCTTAAATATTTAGGTCCAATCTTTCTAAAATCAAGACATTATTGGAAATATATCCATTTGTTTACTAGCCTGTTTTAATTGCCCTTTAGATACAAACTCCAAACATTAGATAGCCCTCTACATATTACATTATTCCATATGTTTTGCTTTAAAACCTTAGCCAGGAGTACAAGAGAGCTTTTCAACGCGTTCGCTCTGAGCATATTTCCCTATCTAAAGGAGAGACAGAATGACAATTGACAGAAGTTACAGCTTCCGATGTCCGGGACGTGTTGGGAGAAGACTTTCTAGCTATGAATGAAACCCAAATTGTCGTAATAATAATTACTTACGAAATAGTTGGTTAGATACCATCTACAGACATTGACAAAAAACTGATTTAATATTTTTATTATTCTTCACACATACTATTTATTTGATATGCATACAAAATTTTGTCAATCTTGAAATAACATTTGTAGTGTTTTTTTTTTTTCAATTTTAGTACTATTCTCATCGCACTTAAAAAAGATACAAAGTGTAAATCGAAATCAAAAGTGAATTGTACGATATTAATACGAATTTATAAAATACATCAGTACGGTTCCATGTTTTTTATTGACTATATTTGACTAGAAAGTTAAAAGTACTAACGCATTTTATTGCGTTGAAATCTGTCTAACAAATCTCTTAGTGTTCCTTGCATAAATAATACAAAGGTTTAAAAATATACCTCAGACGAGTATCGTTACTCGTCAGAGACCACACAATGAGATTTTTTATTTTATTTTAACATACAATCCTTCAGAGGTCTTATGATATTTCGGTGGAGGATGGTTGTGATTGGTATCAGCTAAAATAATTACACCAGCGTCGTTCAAGTGAACTTTTGCATTGCATTTGCCCCGAGTCCGCTTAGAACATCTCAAGTACCTCCTGGTTCTGTCAATAAAGGAAAATGTATAATTCTTATACATTAACACTCCCCTAGTGATAGATGTTGGCAAGAATGTTATCGCACTATCTGAAATCATAGAGGAAAATTAATATTTTGAAGAAAAAGAGAAACAAAGTTTATTAGTAAGGAAAACAAGCCAAGGATAATGTACGAATAAACATAAAAGAGTATAATATGAATGTATTTTTAGTTAGTTTAGTAAAATCAACACACCTAATTGCACACTTATTTGACAACATATAATTTTAAATTCACTGATATGGTTAATTTTGAGATGTTAGTATTTATAGCAATATATGGTTATAAAGTTCTGTTTTTGTAGTATAATATATACCTAATAAATAAAATTCTCGTGTCACGGTGTGCGTGTTTGAACTCCTCCGAAACGGCTCGACCGATTTTCGTGAAATTTTGTGTGCATATCGAGTAGGTCTGAGAATCGGCCAACACCTATTTTTCATACACCTAATTTTTCTTTTTTTTTTGACAAATGTTTTCGGAATAATGTATATGGCAAAACAACGTTTGCCGGGTCAGCTAGTATATGTATGTGTATATATATATCAAGTGAAAGATACCGGAATATCGAGATGCACTATATCATTAAATTCAAAACGTCACAAAAACTTTATCGCAAACCAAATATTACATTATTCTTTAAAACTATAGCGTGTTCTTCAAAAAACTATATAAACCAGTACCAGGGTCACGAAAATATAGAGGCGGTTCGTGGTTATGAACGTCTTCAGCTGATGTGATGAACCCATTATTATCTAGCTTCAGCTGGGCATTACATTTGCCACGCAGCTTTCTAGAACAGTACAAAGTACTTCGACTGCCACGAAATGAATACGTGAATTGCCGATATTTAATTACTTCTCCACGAGTAGTAGTCAAGTATTGAAGGCCCTCTGGAATAAACAGAATTACTGATGAACAGAGCAAAACATTTATACTACAGGCGCCTGGGACTGTGGTTTAAATATTTTGTAAATGTAATAAAGTAAGCAATGATAAGCTTCATTATTTTAAATAAGATTAGGGTTCGGCGAAATGTGACATTTCCGCGAAACATTAGCGGTCATTTTCGTAGTCACTATTTCTACACAATCTTTTCGACTGAAAGACTTACATAGTACAGGATGTACTAGTATGTCTTTCATATCTCTTATAATTACCCATTCTCGACATTTATATTACTTGAGCCACTTGTAGTCACACACTTTCAGTCATCTTCTGATACATCTGTTGTATTAGATACACCATTGACCATTACTGTAGTAAAACAAAATGTCGCCACCGATTTAATTTCATTTTTGTAGACGTCTTATTATACGACTTTGTAGACACTTCGAATAGCAACCAAATTAGCTTTATCATAAGTATTACTAATTATCGTTTTATTTTATAAATCGCCACAAGTAGAAGTCGTCGTAAGGAAGAAGGCAAACAAAAAGTAATAAAAATCAATTGTGATTGAAATATTTTATATTTCCTTTAAAACCTTGGGCACGGTCTTGACGTTAAATTTATGTACATGCCAGTACTTTGACGGAAAAATGTTGGTGGTTCATGATTGTGGTCATAATCAGCAGAGATAACGACTCCCTCTTTATTCAGCTTCACCTGAGCCTTGCATTTTCCACGCCACTTTCTAGAGCAATATAAAATATTCCGGCCCCGATATGTGTACGTAAATTGTTTAAACATATACACATTACCACGAGGAGTTTTCAAACACTGTAGGACATCTGAAAAATAGTATGTATAAGTTTTAAGGTGACATACTTATCTCAGTAAATCGCAGAACACGCTCTTCTTACACGACTACCACGAAACATGAGAACTGTTTGTAAATAAAGAGGACTTTACGCTTACGATTATCTCAAGTGGTCTAGATGCGAAAAGCTGGAGAAGGACCGGGTACTATGACGCACATTATTATTATATATATGACCTATATCCACCAATAGACAGCAATTGAAATCGCAAAAATAAAAACATTTAGGATTATATCTGACTTTTAATCCATCCCAGATTAATGATAATTAAAAAATGTTGTTAACCATCGGATACTCTGACATAAAGTCCACTACGCGTCTTGCTGTACTGCGCCGGTGGATGATTATGTTCAATAAAAGCCTGGACGATATTCCCGTAGTTATCTAATTTTAGTTTTGCTGCACATTTTTTCGTAAGTTTCCTCGAACAGTATAAGTAGCGTTTCATGTTTTTCGGGCCTTGGTACGAAAATGTATAGTTTTGATATAAAACCAAAGACTTTCCAGTTTGTAAAGTTATTTCCGTGTATTCTGTAAAAATGTAATCAATCAATTTCTAAGATAGATAATGATAATAGTAATAATAGCATAATTAAAAAACTGAACTGAAAATTAAAAAAAAACAACTGCTTACTGAGAATGTTCTAATAAGCCAAAACATGGTATATATAGTGTAATTTTCTGAGGAGTTGACTATCCCGCA
The DNA here is from genome assembly GCA_902825455.1 of Arctia plantaginis. NCBI lineage: Eukaryota > Metazoa > Arthropoda > Insecta > Lepidoptera > Erebidae > Arctia > Arctia plantaginis. The sequence continues at coordinate 692,912 of CADEBD010000348.1, read as the reverse complement.
GACTACTTGATGGAGCAGCAAGCTTTAGGTTACCATATCGTGAAAATACCATACGTGAAAATACCATACCATCAAAGTAACAGTATACCAAATTTCAGATCAATCGCACCTGTAGATTTTAGTGAGATCCCTTCATCACCTAGGAAGTGAGCTGATGATCTTCAAAATTTATAGCTAAGAAACATCTCGATCACATCGGCTTCCGAGCAAAAAAAAATCGTTCGGGAGCTATGATGCCACAGACAGACATACATATACGCAGATACACAGGTTAAACTTATTATTACCCCTTATATTACCCCCTTGTTTCCCGTTGGGGGTTAAAAATAATGAAAATAAAAACGGTTTATGCTTTAATACATCTATTTGATCAAAAGAATACATGCAGTCCGTTATTAGAAAAATCCAAGTGCCGGAGTACGAATGAGGTGAAAGTTAACAATTATTACTATTCATGTTATTTTACTATTAAACATCAAAACATGAAATAGATTGTCGTAATGAAATGCATAAAACATAAGAAGTATACTTTAATTATTGGTTGATTTCAAGGTAAATATTTCAATGTTTAATAAAAATTATTAGTAAACATAACTCAGGATTTGAATAAACAATAATTTGTACAAAACAAGTAAATTACAAAATAAGTCCAATATTTATTGCTATCACAATTTTCCTAAGATTATGATAGAAATAAATATTAAATAGATTAATTAAGTTATGTAAATACATCCTAACACTTTGCCTTCAATTATATTTAATATTTATTAATTCAACGATTTCGTTTAAATAAAATATATAAATTTCTTTCTTAACAGAAAATAGAGAAAGCATCACAGGTTCCTGATGCGCCAAAATAAATCATTCAAAATTACCAAACATAGATTACTAAATTACTAAACACAAGATAAAAAGACAATAATTTTCAATCGAAATGAAGAAATAAAAAAATGATCTGAAAATACCATATCTATAAATTGATTGCAGATAAGAACATCATCATATTTTTAATATGATGATATTCTTTCAAATTTCATAGAAAATGTCATTTCCATGTAATTCTAAAATACGACATGCTAGGGGAAATAAATTGAGAATTTAAAGGAAGGTAGAAACGTGGCACTTTCACTTTCAGGCAACACAAAAAATATGTAATTTACATAGTTAAGAGAAATGCAATTTATTATATTGGTGGGTAAAAAACAATACTAAAGCCGAAGACTAAAAATTTACTAATCATGTAATATTATTGATTAAATATTTACCCTATATAATCATAAAAACATTGAAATCTGTTTTTTACAATAGAAATATATTCCCTTAAACACACCGGTATTTTAATGTGATTTAGTAAAACTGTGTGAATATAAATCCACAATTTGTGAAATAAATCACTACATTTGCTTATTTATTAAGAATGGAGTTCAAAATATCGCTGACTCTCCCGGCTGGACTCTTAACAACTTCTTCGTTCTTTTTCTCGGAAACTCCCTTATTCAAAACAGAATGTTTAGGGTTTACTCGGCTATACTCTCTGTAGTATCTCAGAAAGCCGGGAACATCATCTGTTAATAAAATCAACAAATAAAATGATAAAGGACGTCTGTCAAAGAATAGTTGATTTCACTACAACACTACACTACAAGTAGTAGTCTAAGGGTGCTTCTACATGATGGCAGTAACGAAAGATGGAATAACCTGCGCACGTTGAGGCACTTGCGCAGGTTATTTGCTTCACGAAACGGACAATGCGGGTCCAGTGGCTCGAGCATGTACCAGTGCGCGCCACCCGCGCAGTTAGCTAGCACGATCCGAGGTGCGCGCGGGCCACTCGCACGGGTTATTTGCGCAGGAAACCGCAGCAATTTTGCACAGGTTTTTTGCTTCGCGAAACGGACAATGCGGGTCCAGTGACTCGAGCATGTAACCCGCGCGAGCAGCATGCACATTATTTCTACCAAACGTGCAAGTAACTCATGCATGCTACTGACGCAAATAACCCGCAGCTTTGCCCGCTCCAGCTACTTGCACCGTGTAGAAGCACCCTCACGTTCCAGGTTGTGCATGCCGTGGACTTTATAAACCTACAATTATTTGATGGGTACTCGTGGACATGACATAATGATCTGCTAATAAGCCTAACTATTGTACAATGTTTCTCCTTTATATTGTATAATAATTAATAAAGGACAAAAATATTGTGTAGTAATTTAAAAGCGTTGATACTCATGATGAGGATCAACGTTTTTAAATGTGGCAGAGATAAAAATGTATATGCTAACATATTCATTTATTTTTGTTAATTATTATCTAAATAAAAGCAAATTTTCTGGGTTTACATTAAGATTGTTTATTTATAAAAATATTGTTTTTCATCTATAATATGCAACTTTATTATCCAGAAATTCTACTACACATTTCAGATGATTAAAAATTATGAAATCAGTTACTAAAGTAAAATTTGTGCCACAAGCCAGAATCCTTATTCATTTAACTAAGTTGGACATGTCAATAGGGATAATTAACATTCTTTAATTTAAGAAAATGAAATTTGCTACCTTCGACTTTGAACTCTTTATATCAATACAATCAACAGTGACAACAATTATTGTACTGTTGACCCCTGACTCTAAACGTAAAGTCAGGAATAAACACAATTCGACGCTAGTAAAGTTTGAGATCCCAGCAATTTTAAACGCTTTTCATTCATTTATGTATAATATTAACCCATCATTACATAACCCAAAATAACCATCATTACATCCATGATTCTATTAATAATTTCTTTCATACTTTCAAACTCGAATTACAAAATAAATAAATTAATAATAAATATTGCTATACACATTACAAACTTATGACTAAACGATAATTCAAAATGTAAACCAAATTTGATAATTATGAGTGTGTCATGTTTTTTTCTTATAAGAAAAAACTTAGTGAATAAAATAAATATAGTATCGCAATGATAACTTACTAATTCTGGATATGTGACAACTAAATAAACAAAAATTAAGTAAATAAAATACAATAGAAGTACGGGAAAAGTAATAGTAATGTGCAACCCTGGCGCGCAGGGTTCGAGCCAGCACTAACAGCATCCTACGCATGATATAGAGTAGGCTGGATTGTACGTATGTACCTAAGTCGCTGCTGTGCTGTCTCTGCCGGGATTGCACCTTAACATTGTTCACCTTAACATTATTGTTAACACCTTAACAGTATTGGGGAATGGTGGTAATGGTTTTGGTGAGTCCTGGTTGCTTGATTGAATAAATTAATTATTATTATTAATTTGAAAATGGCTGCCCTGCAGAGAATGGGCTGTAAAGCTATTTAGTTTGACAGTAGGAAAACCTCTGGGTGTTGGAATTCTCAAATATCTTTCGGTTCATGCTATGCACTAAGAAAATATTCTCAAGGAGGGTGGCGTTAGGCAGGCGCCCGGCCATAAACAAAAAGCTAAAACCAATTCGCAACAAAACGAAGGAGTGCGTGAAAGAGGATGTCGAGTGATCAAGGAGAATGGAAGAAGAAAACTCATTTCCCCGACCTCAAATAAATTTGGGAAAAGGGTGGAAAGGTGAAGATATGATATATGACAAACAATGATTATAATTACGAGTATATTCTGAAAAAATGTATTAAAATAATTTGTTTATGAACATAGATAATGTCAGATTTTACTATAAAGTATCCTAAACCAAAATTTATAAAAGAAATCGTCCCTTAAAAAAGTTACCATATCATTGAAAAGATTAATTTCAGTCAGCTTAATTGTTTGTTTACAAACTGAAAATGTTAACTATCAATCTTTATTTACTCACAGATATCACACTACAGACCGTCAAGATTGACAAGCCATTTGCGTAATGGACAAATCCTCCAAGCTTTATTTATTATCGTCACTGGAATAATGTAAACTGTTAACATTAGCTTCATATCTCCTCGGAAGATGGTTGTGCTGGAACATCTCACTGATGAATTGACGTTCCTCAGTTAGCAGTACTTGAGACTTGCAACCCGAGGCTTTCTTGGAACAATACCACCTAGTTTTACTCGTCATCCGGACGTAGGTATTAGCTTTATATACTAAGATTGTACCACCACGTCGGCTTGGAACGAACTGCAGAGTTGGATAGTCTTCGTATGGGATATCTTAAAATAGAAAACGATATTTTAGATTTTTAAATAGACAAAGAATATTCAAGTTTGTCTGACAAGCATCGACTTGTAAAAAAACACTTATTATGTGGGTGAAACAGACGAGTAACTTATAATTGCATAGCAAGGACGCAAGAATAAAGAAGGGTAAGCCAATTGTTGTATACATATAATTAACCACATCTAAACAGATAGTATCCACAACTGCTAAATTTAAATTTGTCTTTATAATATTATAATCCTTTCAATATTCTATACTATAAAATAGTACAAAATAAAGCAACTCTATCAATAAAGTCATAGTTGTGTGGATAGAGGTAGATAGCTTACAAGAACGAGACTTGTCGATTAATCATAAGTAGCCGAAAACACACATTGACACACACACAAACACACACACACACAAGAATGTTACGTAACAATAATGTAAGCTTAATCCATTAGGTCACTCTCATATTATTCAGATCTGTATTCTTTAATAAATAAGACATTTATATTTTTTCTAAATTACTTAATTAAACACTATCATCATTTTACTGTAATGTTTACTTAACAGAACTATTACTACTTCTTATATTCTATCAGAAAAACAATATACATGGTTCTGTTCTAATGATGATGATCTAAGAAAAATCAATGGCCATACATGAAAGAAACTCAGTTTCTGAACTTATGAATATGAATGCCTGTCGAGGTCCTTCGCAATAATGGAGGGCCATGGGTATGATAACCCAATGTTTGAACAAAGTCCCCGTTAGCGTTCGTTATGACTTTCGCGGTACACCTGAACGTAGCTCTCTGAGAACAGTACCATCTTGTCCTGCTGTGCATGTGGAAGTAAGTATAATTTTTGTATATTAATATAAAGCTTCCACGGTTGCTTGGCACGTATTCAACATTGAAACCTAAAAAAGAAACAAAATATTATAAAACCTGTATGACAAAGATGTTGAGATTATCAAATATGTCTTTGTATAAAATTAAATCAAAATCAATTATTAATTTATTAATATTAATAATATTGTAATTTGTACGGATTGGTTTCTTAAAAGGTCGAATGTTGAGTTTCATGCTGAGAATGTTCAGATCCAAAAAAAAAACTAGCTGGGTTTTCAACGGTTTCTACAATAGAGCGCCGCGAACGGCGAGAGAGAAAGTTCAGCAACTTGCGGAACTTGGGTAACATGGGAGTGGGGCAAGAAAATCGAGCGATTTTTTTTATTTTCTCGGATCTGTCATGCATCTGGGAGATTTAAACTAAGCAGAAGTTGTAGGGCAACTCTTAATGAGAAAATCCCTTTTTTTTTTGTCGTTGGATGTTTTCTTACCGATCACGCACGATTTTTCCGAAGCAACTTTTTACATATTTTCTCAAATTTTGAGGTTATTAGGAGTATCAAAATCTACTTGTATAATTCAAGAAGCCCCGTACGGATTTTTTTACGAGTCACACAAGCTAAGAAAATGAAGGGCGAAAAATCGCGATTTTTCCAAAGTATTTTATTTAAATTACTTAATACTGTTACTCGAATTATCCCTTTAAAGAACTTTAAAAAAGCTAGATTCGATTTTTAAATATAAAGCTATTCTGCGCCTAACATTCTATACTAGGTACTTCTCAAAGAGGCTATTCACGTCGAGGCGCTGATAGAAAAAACAGATGCAAAAGATATTTTTGATTGAGCTTAAATCTTGACACGATATATAACCGGCTCCAAAGATTGTTTTTATCTATTTTTCCTGTCATTTTTATTTCACATTTCTCATCAATGCAATCCGCAATGTGCCACAGCAAAGCTTGGCAGGGTACAGCTAGTTGTTTATATAATAGAGTATGTTTCAACACACTTTCATATACGTTTCTATAAGAAAAACTCAGCGAAATCTGTTTTTTTTTTTATTATGTAAAACATTGTGATTAAAAATCCAAAACAGGTAAATACTAAAAAGTGCACTTTTATTAGAAATAACAATATATCGTAGCTTATTATAACAATCAATTTACTTAAATAAATTCTTGTCAAAATTTTCCCTAGAATAAATATTTGCATTTCCAAATATATATTAACAAATAATAACCACCTACAGTTTTCATTTTTGTAAAAAAAATGTTATTATCATATATTTATAAATATGAGAGTAACCAATATCGAACCGGCGCTTAAATTGGACTACTTCTGTATTTCTACCAAAATGGCACTATTTGGTATAGTACATTGCCACAAAAAGGAGCGCTACAAATTGGTGGAGTAGTAGTGGTGCCGCTAGCGCTTCTTTTTGTGTTGATAGTGTAAAAATGCCATTTTGATAGAAAATTAGAAGTGGTCCAATTTAAGCGCTGGTTCAATATTGGTTACTCTCCCCTATATAATATTATTTCTTCAATCAAAACAGTTACTAATTTAGCAAATTTAAAAACAAATGTGCGTAACGCTATGCATTACTCACTTACTATTACATTTTTTTAAATAACTTTTTAATTATACACTTACCTTTCGATTACATGCAAATAATTATAATATAAATAAAATACTTAGTAATTATTGAGAACAGTATTAAAATTAACAAGATAAAACAGATCGTACAATAAAATATATATATATGTATATGTCAGACTACCCTCAGCATTGGGACTGTGCTATTGATAACAGTCAGTAGACACACAACACAAGGCACAATAGCTACGAACGGATGACCAAGAGTTCAGTGTTAGAGAGTTTTCATTGTGAACAAAACTAAGTTTATTACAATAATTTAGTTCTAAATTATTTCTGTGTAGGTGTAGTATGCTTATAAAAAGAGATTATCTTAAACGTGGCTCTAAAGTACCAGTCATTATGCTTATAGCAAATTTTTATTGGACTTCCGCTCGTATTCCTTCCTTATAATCATACACTTCTTCAACTCTGGATGTCGTTTTAAAAACAAATGGTACCATCTCTCGCCTGGCACCCCGTCTTTAAACAAGTTACCCTTATCTTTTTTTCTTAAATACTCGCCGATATTAGTAATCATATCTTTTTTACTCCAGTAACAACCATCACCGGTGCAGAATTGTATCCAATTGGCTAATTCGGTTTCTTCTTCAGTGGTCAACAGCGTTTGGGGCCCCGATAGTCCTTGTTTTACTCTATATATCAGAGTTGTTCTTGGAATGTTATAGGTTAAGGCCGCTAATCTCAGTGTCATTCCTTTGTTTATAGCTTTTATAGCCTTTTCTATTTGCTGATCTCGTAACATGTTGCGTTCTGCAAATAGTAAATATTATGTATTACGAGTCAAACAATATTGTCAACGTATATTGAACTTACTACATTTGGACATAACGAAGATTGTGAGCGGTGCGCTGCGGTTTTCTTTCGCATCCAGTGGAATCCAGACTTTTTTTGTGTATATTTAATGAATAAGAATATCGCTGAATGGAAACTGATAATATCGACGACTGCCTTATTAGGAAAAGCAAACCGGCAAGTCTGGGCACCGAATGTAGGTTCTGATGCTTAAACAAGTAGTTCATTATTTTTCTAACGACCCTTTTATATTTAAGCGATTTTTATAAGCTAATGAGCGTGACTACTTTCAAATAGTAGACAAGCGTACTACTCCATAACTCTCTGTTCTAAATTTGTAGAAAAACCAGCGTATTAAAACCTTGCCAATGATATTTTTAATAAGCACTTTTGGAACTAACAACAACAAAATAAACGAACTAACTTGCTTGACAATTAACCGACGACTAACTTAGTGATATTTTATTCAAATTACTTTAACTACACACGTTGAGACTTATGTGGACAGCACTGTAATGTAATTAAAGAGGAAGTGGATGGAGCAGACGTCAAAGAACAAACTTTCGTTGAAACAAACTTTTTAACTTTCATTGGTTCGTGTAGCACATAAAGATAAAGGGTGTCTCAGTAAGAGTGCACCTTTTAAATTTAGAATCACTTTTTTTTCGCGCAAGTAACAACACTGAAATTTGATAGCTGTCACCTATGTTTATTCCGATTATTAAAAATGGATCGCTTTTTGAAAGTACAACGCGTTATAATTGTAAAAATTCATTACAAAAATAGGGAAATTACGCTGAAACCGCTCGCAAACTTCACCAAATTTTCAGTCGAGAAAGTGCACCTAATGTGTTGAAAATTCGAAGAGTGGTCAAAAAATTTGAAGAAACTGGGTCGTTTATGGTTATTAAGAATCCTTTGCGTAAACGTAATGGTTCAGTCTCCGGTATAGTAATCGCTGCGGCTGCAGCGGCTGTTGCTGCAACAGTAAACTCGTCCATATTCGCCAAGAGCCGCAAACACACTGCAGAAAACTAGGTTCGAGGAAAGTAATTGTTTAAAAATATTAAGAGCAGAGAGTTTTTAGTGTTAACGTTGATATTGTAAGGGAGGATGCATTTACTTTTTACCCAACTACGCCAGAACGAGGGTTATGTTTTTCGAGTGTATGCATGTACATATCTTTGACACGCTCTGTAGTTTAAACAGCTCAATGAATTTTAGCTTGGAAGGCGTCGTTAGCTTTATCTTAATTATGTGTAAAAGTTATTAAACATTTAAATCACCGGTTTGTAAATTTAAGTACAGTATACATTTTGACGCAGACGTGTTTTTAGTTTTTTCAACAATTAAGTTATTAATCTAAATACGTATCATGCAATTTGAAATGAGTATTTTAATCAAAATCTGAAAGAAAAGAGGATATACTATAAGACTATGGTATCGACAACTCACCATATACCATGGTTTTCATACACCGGACAGTAGAAAAGATATTGTTATAGCCCGCAATCTTCACTAAACTGTGAAATTAGTGATTTTTAAAGTATGTGACACACTTATTGACAAAATGTGTCAATATTGATCTGAAAGAGGACACCTCTTTGAAGGAATTAGATAAACACATATGATGATCGGTATGTTCCATCACATGTTGTCAGCGACTACCTCAAAAGCTGCCTTTAGAATTTATAAGATCGTGTCACTGAATTTTAATCTGTAATGAGGTACGATGGGACTGATATGTATAATTGTACTATTAATCAATACAGATAAAAGAAAACTTTATTTAAAATTTGAGAAAGGATTTGAAATGATCAGGACTGTTGGCTATGCCAGTGGACTGGTTATTATGATATAAAACTTGAATTAACCAAAAATCAACATTATAATTTGAAATCAGATAATCCCTGCAAACCTTCAAGAAAATAGCGTACTCCTTCAGAAGGCGTTCATGGGCGGCAGTAGTCACTTTCCATCAGATGACCAGTCTGCTCGTTTGCCCCTGTTCATTCCTTATTTAACCTTCAAGAAGTAAACAACGAAATTGAAAATCATACGTAGGTCTTGGGTACGTTCGTGGATAGGAATGGATGGAAACAAACCTTTTACCAACTATTACCAACCCGTCTGGCCAGCGGGGAATAGTACGCCAAAACCACCTTTCTAAGGAGAGCCCCATGTCCAGCAGTGGACTATTAAAGGCTGTTGAAATGATGATGACATAGGTTATAGTCGTAAAAACGAAACATATACATAGCAAATAAAATACTAATATTATTTTTTATTTAACTGTTTTAAATTCGAAATATTTCATAAAATGTTACCTTTTTTTTTATACTTACACGATAGAAATCTTTCTGCAATTTTAAACCGTAGAGATGATGGATTTTTAATTTTTAATAAAAGACCTTATTGATTTTATTTTTAATAGTTCTTACGAGTACGTATTCTGTATGTGTAAATTCTTAATTATGCGTTGTATTGCAGCATTTCGGGCTTCTTTGTTTTTATATTCATTTAGTCTCACATTCCACAACACTTCCTCAACTTCATAAAGCTCCACAAACCTCATGATGTCATGTTTACTCCAGCTTTTTTTGTTTACATAAAATAATCCGAGTGCACTCGCCAGAATAGAACCGCGTCTGAGTCCACTCGGATCGGTATCCGATGCTCGATGCACTCGGATGGTGTGTTTACGTGATACAAGTAGCATCCAAGTAATCATCCGAGTGCACTCGGTCCGAGCCTACTCGTAACGTTAAAACTTGGCTTTAGTCTCATATTAATCGCAACAGAGAACTATTAATTTTTCCCACAATAAGATAAGAAACATAAGTTACATTTAAAACCTTCATTTATTATATCCATTCACAATAAAATAATCCTTTAACAAAATCTTAGTTCCAATTCAAGGAATTAATTAAAATAAGTTATACAAAACCACATTATCGTCCCGGTAAAATAATAAAGTGTTTTTATACCAGATTTTCAGGTATATCTTCGTCGTCGTCATATTGATACTTTTACTGTTGCAGTGACATGTCATTAAATGCAAAATCTTCACTGCTAAAAGGCTGAAGAGACTGGCACTTGCTTCTAACTGAAGTTTAATTTGAAAAAGGGTTGGAGTTTTGGAAGGCCTAATTTTACTTTTATATTAAGTAATATTTAATTGACCTTCACAATTTGTTTCAAACCATAACCCACAGCGCTAGCCGTATTTCGGACAGACGCTTCCCCCTCTCTCTACTCAGTGTTTAGTGTGCGATAGATATGTACATACTGTTGACAGTTAACTGATCTAAAACTAGCGTCGTTTTTTTAAGTTCTTATAAAAATAAACAATTTCAATATTAAATAGTTTAAGTTATCACTTCTGTCGGTATCTAGCATAATTTTCCCTCCATTGTTTTTTTGTTTTTAGATGTTCTGACGGATTCATATCTTTTACTAATTTCCTACTGCCTTTTGCCTTTTTCTCCAAATACTTAAAATGTTCTTTTTTTTTTAATTCTCCCCATTTTACGGGATCACTTTTAATACGTTTATAACGTTTACGTTCTGCTTCTCTTTTTCTTTTAAGACTCTCTTCTCTCGTGAGTTTTTTTTTCTTGGTGGACCTTTTTCTATCTGTAATCATATGAAAAAATCAATCCCCTGACAATGTAAGCAGTGTTAGTTGAGACCGTTGAAAATTAACTAGAAGGTTGGATCAGTCAAGTCAGATGGCGCTCTGACCTGAGGAAGACAATAGATATATATAAACTGGATGCGGCTAATATACAGATATGTAAACATAAAATTAAATGAAATCAGATAATAAAAAGAAATAACGAACGACTGAAATCCTGTAAAGGTAAATCAGTGTGTATTTTTTTTATTTTTTAAGAATATTTATTTATGACTTTGTGACTGACACTACTCAACATGAAAATATAGTTTATGTAATGATAATAATGTAATGCATAACTAGAACGGCACCGAAAAGAGACCCATTGTTAAATATAACACAGGCCAACAAAATTTCATAATGTTTCATCCCCAGAAACCAGAGTATACCTACTGTCCCGAAGTGTACTCTACTAAAAAGTATACTCTGGTTTCTGGGTAAAAATTTGGTTGGCCTGTGTAATCACTATAAATAGAGATAAGACATCACATTTATTAATTAGTAAAGATATTTTTAGATTAAATACTAAGATAAATACAACATTTTTTACACACAGATATGAATACTTAAAATTAACACTGTCAAGACATAATAAAATACTTATAGTATTTCACACACTTAAAGAAGCAAAATCAATGCTAGCTTTTAAAAAGCACTTAAAATACCATTTAACATATAATCTGAGTGCACATTAGATCACTATTTCACATGTGGCTTCTAGCTACGCTCGATCTGTGTCCACGCATTGTTTGCTCTATTGTATAGTTTTTGTACAAGTACCCTGTATCTTGTTACTAAAAACAGCCTAATTTTTTTATAATATATTTACCAAGGATGAGACTATTATTTGTTGTGTATGTGTTTAAACTTTATCATGTAAGTGAATTATTATTTTAAAATTCTATGAGAAATGAATATATCTCAAACGGTATCTTAGTCGGAATATAGGACAAATTAAGTAAGCTTAATAATTAGCTCTTAAAAACAGCTTTTAAACAGTTTTAAAAAATGAATAACTTGAGAAATAAGACTTTTAGTTTACATTCCCAAAAATCAAAATCGTAAAAAATGGCAGCAATACACCAAAACCTTGTTGTTTTAAAATAATTGTCCCTGATTGGCCCCAATGAAACCCGTTAAGTAGTTTTATGGTAGGGGAGCCCATGATGCTAAATGGGGATTTACTCGAGCGTCATGGGGACCTATTGCATTTGAAAGATTGGAATGAATAAAAATTATATAATGATTCCACTTTCAGTGGGCAAAGAAAATGCAAACAGAAAATTCGAAAAATCGCCATTGAAAATAAGTAGTTCAAAAAATCTGACGATAAATTTGCAGGGCATTTTAAATCTGACGGTTTAAAATATTTAGATTTTTTATAAAATATGACAAATAAAGGCACAAAAAATTATGTAGACATTTAAAGAAGATTTAATTCGTTGTTTGCTTCAAAATAAAAAAACTTTGCTTTGCTTTGCTTCAAAATAAAAAAAGGTCATGTGTTTTTATTGGAAATTTTTGACCCTCCCACTGCTTTATGTCACGCTCAAATCGTCAGATTTTTTTTAAATACACAATAATGTGTATGTAATTGACTCAACTTACCTTAATCATACACGCTTGAGTATTTTTGGCCATTGATTTCTTTTTTAACTAATCTCATGGGCTGGGTGTAAGGTATTCCTCCTATTTTAATCTGACTAGAACGAGTAAATCCCGAAATCCCTTCTAGAGCTCTCCTACTATAAGCAAATGTCCGAAAATATTTTTATTTATATGAACAACACTTTCAAAATGTGACCATTAAAAGTGTTATTTCGATAAGTACGGATAAATTAGTAAAAGTACGTATTGATTACGTAAAAATACATACACATATTTACCTATGGGTAAGTTGGAACTACTAATAACTTATACTCGTACATACTTAGAATGTCTATCTTTAGAATTCGTTACACTTATTACCCTTACATTTATTAACATACACAGCTATAACATCTTTATAATAGACGCCTGTATATGGCTTTTGATAATTATATATCATGTACATATCGTATGTCAAAAAAAACAGTAAAGTTACTCTGTCCAACTAAGATACCAGAGACCGCTCCTATTCGAGTACTATAATTCGGCTTTAAACCTTAGACGATAAAACACATACAATTATTAAAGTTTTCATGGGAGTTTCAGGGAAATCTTTCAGGTTTTGAGCCCGAAAATTCAGTTCAATTAGTAAAGAACACCTGAAGGATTTCCAAGAAACACAATAAATACTGGGGTATTTGATAATAATGTAAATGATCACACCTTATTATTGCACAACTGACAATTTGGATTGTTAAAGAAGTGTGGTAACCAATTTTATATTATAATAATGTTTAGTATATTGTAATGTATAATTCTATAATAATATTTTAATAAATAAAATAATGTCTTTCACATAAGTACTCTGTGGCATGAGGTTAGTGAGGTTAGTGAACATTTTTACTGATTTGTCTCAATTTGACAAATTTCTTTGTGTGTGTATATATTTTACGCATTATTTTGTCGCCATTGCTTAATTTTTTATAATCAATATTATAGTTTTTTTTTATATATGATGATTTATGCTTTGAAATTGGTAATGATTACTTTTATAAGTTAACTTTTAATTTATTTTATAAGTTAATTATCTTAAGATTAATCAACTTCGGATTAGCCTATGACACTGAAAGTTATAGATTTCGAATTAGTTTTCAAGTAAAGTTACCAACTATATTTAAAGTGTATTATAGTGTATGTAAACACATAAATGTGTTTAAGCTATTTTAAACGAAGATTTACCTTACCATATTACTAATAACTTACTTTAACCCACCTGAGACTTTGGCCAATCTGTTTTTAACTTCTCAGTGCCCGGAACGTAATCCTATAGGCCTCCAGGCTGTAGTCTCAGTCACATATTGGAGAAAAATCAGGAAGATGGTGATATCACAAAGAAAATAATTCCCTGACCATAGACACTCAAATGAGACGAGCGGCAAGAATATCGGCAAGAGGCTTTAAAAGATTAAAAGCAAACAAAGTTTCTCCGAGGTAATATTAAGACGACAAATACTTTTTTTCCATTTTTATTTAATTGTAAAATAATACAGTAATAGATTTAATATTTTATCTTATTTTTAACACAGTTCACGAACATTAACAAAAAACCATTAAATGATTTTGAATTGGTTCTTCGATAAATCATGTGTTTGTAAAAATATAAAACTCTGGTAAATCTATAGGAACATTTTTTATATCTAACTAGATTCTATTGGTCTACGTACATATAAGAATAAACTAACCATATTTGTACATTTTATACTGTAAATACATATATACAAATTACTTAAATAAAAATATTACACATCTTTTTCTTTTATTTATACAGAAGAAAGCAATGCAACGCACTAAAAAATATAACCTTAGTGGTTCTAAGGTTATATTTTTTACAACACAGGGTACAGGTAACAGGGAAAAAGTATATTATTTATCTTATTCTTTGTTCTGTACTTAGAACATAAAACAACCCAAAATTCTGTCAATTGCAAGATTATTAATCTATCAATCAAATAGCTGGCAAATGGGCGGTGGTAGCCACTTTACATCAAGTGACCAGTCTGCTCGTTTGCCCCCAATTACATAAAAAAATAATGAACAATATCCGTCTACCTAAATTTAAAAATAAAAATAGGGAAAGGTAACTCACAATAGACACAATATCTTTTTCATATTACAAAACAAAATACATTCATAGTTTGTATTGACGGAGCAAACTGCACAAGACAACAGCACTGCAAAAAGAAGGAAAACTTGAAACAAACCCTATACCAACCCGACTGGCCAGCGTGGTATAGTAGGCCAAATCCTCCTTTCTAAGGAGAGGCCTACGTCCAGCAGTGGACTATTATAGGCTGTTGATGATGATGATGATGCTTATATAAATATAGCAAAACACAATTGTAAATCGATCGGTCGACTGGCAGAGAATGCCATAGGCATTAAGTCCGCCGATGCATGTACTTGTGCAAAAAGTTATAAATAAATAAAAATAAATACACCCGCCAAATCGTTACAAATTCTAGAAATGGTTAAATATTTGGCAAATTCTCTAGTTTATTATTCATTTTATTTCGTTTTATTTTATATAGATGATGCTTTCGCCTTTAAAGAGCGATGATAAGCACAGCAAAACTACATTTTTTTCTTATTTGCACTTCAGTATTTGAGAGTTGATTGTCCTAAATTTTGTTAACACGAGGTCGATTATATCTTGGAAATATATATTCTCCAGTATCCGTAACATAGTAACTTGGTGGATCATGATTATGTACATTGTCGGCGAACTGTATTGTGGTCCCGTCAGGGTCCAGTCTGATTTTACCTTTGCATCCATTCTTCTTCTTGGAGCAGTAATAGTGCCGTGGGTGCACTTGTGCAAAGGTGTAGCCACCGTACATTAGTAGTGGATTCTTTTGACCAGTTGGAATAAAACAGTAGTCTGAAATCAAATTTTAAGTATAATTTGAAATGATCTAAGAAAAATTAATTTAAAACCCCAATAAAATATAGTTTATGTTTTACTTTTGGTCTCGCCAAATATTTTTGTAATTCGATCTGTTTGAGTTCAAAAATTATTAAGATACAGTAATCCATTTAAATTATTTTAGCTAAAAATAAAAGGCTTCAAAACTTTTCATATTTTGTTTGCATAATTTATATTAGCGTTACAAAATTAACAAAAATCTTTGTTATTATTTTTATCGCTGAAATTACAATAACCTCATTCCAAAATGTTTTGTTCTCTTTTCTTATACGTTATCCTGTTTAGACCTTTCTATTATGAGGTCGATTTTTTTCTGAAAAACATATATCGTCCACTTTTTGTGACATAATAAGTGGGTGGCTCGTGGGTATGCACATTATGGGCCACTGTTATGGTTGTCTCGTCCGTATCCATGTTGATCTTTGCTTTACATCCACTATTCTTTTTTGAACAGTACCAGTGGCGCTTCGAAAGCGCTTGAGCA
The DNA here is from genome assembly GCA_902825455.1 of Arctia plantaginis. Classification (NCBI taxonomy): domain Eukaryota; kingdom Metazoa; phylum Arthropoda; class Insecta; order Lepidoptera; family Erebidae; genus Arctia; species Arctia plantaginis. The sequence continues at coordinate 676,728 of CADEBD010000348.1, read as the reverse complement.
AAAGTGTAGCCCCCAAGCATTAGCAAATTATTTTTCTGGCCAGATGGAATCAAAATGTAGTCTGAAAATAACAATATATTGTAAAATTAATTGTTACAAATCCTGAAACTGAACTGAACTATTTTTTTTCATGATTAGTTTTTATGGACATCCTGAGTTACTTTTCGGAATAATTTAGCTGCTGAAGGATTGACATCATTGGCTGATAATGACTTCATTCCAGCACGCATCAACAAGCTTTCGTATCAATAGCAAAAGAGAGAAGGAAAATGACTGAAATACCTACCAATTGTGTGTATGCAATCTTTACTTAGCAAGTTTGCACATTTCTACACGATTCGATAATAGTGAATCGAGTTACTTTTGCAATTTGGTTTTCTTTTATTTGCCATACTTTTGTCGCTTAGAGAATTTTGTTTTGTTTATTTACCAGAATTACATTGAAATGACGGATGCCGCAGTAAACAATAGTCGGTTTAACGCGCAGTTAACATCAAGTGAAAACAACACATGAAATTAAATAAAACTAACGATAATGATTTATTACTTTATTAATATGTACTCTCCCGAATCCGTTACATGGAATTTGGGTGGTGGATGATTGTGTTCATTTTGAACAAATGTTATTTTATCATCGGTGTCTAGAAACACCTTTGCTTTGCATTTTTTCATTAGTCTTTTCGAACAGTACCAGTAACGATTCTTATGCATACGAGAAAATGTGTACCCTTGATACATCAGCAGATGGTTTTTATAGCCGAAAGAGATTAGCTTGTAGTCTGTAAAATGCATGTTTATTAGTGAGACAAGAACTCATGCGCGAGGCGCAAACTATATGTTCTACATTTAATATCTAAACATATTGCAGATATGCAAAAATTACATCTCTCCCCAGTACTTCAAGCGGAGAGAGAGGTAATTACCTACCTATCCTAGATCTAGGCTACAAAATAATAAAGATTAGCAAATAAGAGGAAAATTCTCCATCTTTGAGAGTAATAAATGCTCATGACTAGAAACAAACGAGATCTCTTTTGTTTCTGGTCAAGAAGTATCAGGCAGGCAATAATAATTTTGCTATAACTAAAACAGCCGCCGCCTCACCCTAACTATAGAGGCGACTGAGCAAAAGCGTAGCGATTGCTTGATTCTACTGATATACACATAGAAATTTGATAATAATTTATTATTTTTATTGACATACATTTGGACTGTAGAAACTTTAAAGGCTTTGCAGGTTTCGATGAAATTTACGTTAGTATAAAATACATTTCCCTATCTTAAAGCCCACAGAGACGAAATAAGTCCAATCAAGGTCGTTTTCGGGTATCTTAGTAAAAATGTTTAAATACAAAGACATGTAATAATAATGCAAAACGTAAAGAATTTCGGTGCACTGAATAGTTTATTTTTAAATTACATACATGTGTGAATAAATGTTTTCGAATGAGAAAAACGAAATTTGATTAGAATTATAAAACTTAAGGCAAAGGTACTTTTATGACCACGCCTTTTAAAAAAATGAATTTTTAAATATAAAGGTACACTACAAAGACACTAAAATTTAAACCTTAATACTATTAACATGTGACTCGCATTAAAACAAGATGATTATAGTATCAATTAATGACTAGTATCTTCTGATGAGTTTTAGGAATGCTGCAAATTATAAGGTCATCAGTTTATCTTGTGAACATTTTTAACTAGGCAGTATTTATGCTCATAGAAAACTATACACATATACAGACATTTCTTAAAACTACAATTATAATAAAATACCTCTACAATGAGTACTCGTAAGATGTAATAAGCGATTAGACTAGAATAGGTATAAGTAATATAATAAAGCTTTACGTGTTTTACAAAAATGTCTACAATAAATATTTTATTACGACTAGAAAACTACTACAGTAAATATTAAAAATGGTATGACTATACTAAACATTACATATTATGTCTACATAGACAGGTAGACATAGATACCTATCAATTATTTCATCATCATCTGCCTACTCTTATCCCAATTTTATTTGGGGTCCGCGCAGTATGTATAATTTTTCCATTTTGCTCTCTCATTCGTCATTTCACTGTTTACCTAGCCACACTTACTCTCACAGGTCTGAAGAGAAAGACCAAAGACAAGGTGACCAAAGAAAAGGTGGATGGTCATCAATCTTTTCTTTGGTCTTTCTCTTCTCTTGCACCCTTCAACTCCCATACCTAACACTTCTTTCGCCACAGTTTCTTTATCCCTCCGCATGACATGTCAATACCAAGATAACCTATTACTTCTTAACTTTTCATCCAGTGGCGCTACTTTCAGACTCCCTCGTATATACTCATTCCTGACCTTGTCCATCCGAGTCACACCACACGAGGACGGCAGGTTTGATGAATTTTTTATAGACTTTCCTTTTAATTTTAAGGGGAAACTGGGGTCATTAATTGTTCCTTTTGCCTGCCGCCAAATCATACATCCCGTAGAGTTCGATCGATATCGCCATCACATTGTGAGAGGGAGCCGAGGTACTTGAAGTATAGCTATCCTACCTATATTGTTTATAGAAATATTATGGATTAAATATGAAATACATATGTTACCTTACTCTGAAAGTGTTTAAACAAACCGTTAAATGTAGTATTGTACCTATTATTAAGTATTAATTATTCTATTAAAAGTATACGAATAAAGATATGAACTATGTACTAGAAAATTATATAAAATTTAGAGTACGATTTTGTGCTCGTACATATTTTGTTGTTAAGATACGATATGCAAGTTTTCTTTTTTGTTAAGTTTTTCTTTTTTTCTAATATTCAGCATTAAAAAGCATTCGGTAACAAACATTAAGCATTATGTAGAATATAGTTACCATTGGAAATCGGTGTAATAAATTTTCATGTAAACATTATTATGGTCTCTGAACTTAATTTACTTTTAAGTTCATTAAATGTATAAAGACTTAATGACCTTATGACCATAAAGGACAACTTTAGTAGTGGGCGTCAAAATAATAATGTGCTATAATCAAATGAATGGCTGAAAAATTTCTCTCAGTGCGATGACGATATAAAGGCTGTTTAATTCACTTGAAAACAACAGTGGCAACACGACACATAACGACTTCTTATGACTGAGATAAATCTTGTTTTTCCTCCACTTTTAATAATATAATAATCGCATTTTTGAAAATCAAAAATTGGAATAATATGATTGTAAGCTCTAAGTACATTTATTTTTTTAAGTTTTTTTATTAATTGTTGACTATCGCAATAAGTTAATATCCACTGCTTGTGTTACTTAATAGTATACAATGAAAAATAAGCACACTCGTAACAACTACAATGACTAAATTATATGTATGACGATTGATATTACTACCAACCAAGCGATTCCACGCGTAAACTAAGTAGAACAACAGCACTCTAAAGCAGCGCATGTTCGATAAATTATTATTGCCATTCTATGTATGGTCTTCGTGATAAGGAGTACAAAGACCACTGTCATAAATAATGAAATTTGTATGTATATTTATCATACAGCTCGATTTGACTGTAGCCCTTTCGCGTAAGGCAATACTGACCAATAAGGTTTTAAACTTTTGTAAGAAACGATAATTTCTTGGAATCTGATTAGTCAGGTCACGTCCGTGTGGTGACGGATTAAGAATACGGAGTGTCACCACCCCTATTCATCCCATGGGTGTTGTAAGAACCGACTAAGGGTGCAAACTACGCAGGACAACAGCACTGCAAACAGACGGAAAAATTAAACCTAACCCTATACCAACCCATCTGGCCAGAGTGGTATAGCGGGCCCAAACCTCTTGAGGCTGTTTCTAAGGATGATGATGACCATTATAAATATTACCATGGTTTGTAAGATTATTTTACTTTATGACTTAATTAAATCTGTTAAAACGTTCTCCGTGACTTATTTAGTATAAGGGACTTATTTTGGTAAACATACATATGAAGGATGTTTAATTCCCTTCAATAGGAGTGGCAATACGACAAATAACGACTTCTTATGACTGAGATGAATCGTGTTTTTCCTCCTCCCTCTTCTTCGCAGCACTACTTTTTAACGGTATATAATTCCCAGTAGATGTAACATGGTACAGAGGTGGAGTATGATTGTGGTCAGTGTCAGAGAATTCGATTTTGCCGTCGGTGTCCAAGAATACCTTGGCTTTGCATCCACACAGTCTCTTGGAGCAGTACCAACGGCGATCCGTACCCATCTTTGAGAAAGTATAATCCTTATGCATCATCAGCTTGTTCTTGTGTCCAGACGGTATCAGGATGTACTCTGAAAATATTTAATAATTAAAGTAGCTGAACATTGTAACTATTTTAAAATATTTATGTAAATACTATAATATCGATAAAACTAAAGAAACAGTAATAGTAATCCATTTCTTAACCTTCTGCATCCAACTACTTATTCAGTATATATTGTTTAGAACAGCTGAACATCTTGGAAGTGATAGACGTGATGTTGCGACTCTGGAGTAACATGTGCGACGCTGGCCTTTGAGTTGGGAGCACGAGTTCATATAATAAAGAAATTCAAGTGCATTGAAGACTTTATTTTCAAACACATACACACCGAAACAAACATCTTTTTATTAAAGTACCGGTTTATGTGAATTTCGAAACAATTTTAAGAAATAGGGAAAAATGGAAAAATACTGTATACGGCAAAAGGACACCCCACCTTTCCAAAAATGTTCTTTGAATCTAAACTAGTACACTACACTATTTTATTGAAGCGTGGTTGGATGCGTGGCACATTGAGTGTCATGTCAATTCTGTCAAATATGAAATATTGACATACTGAAAAATGTTGCCTTTATCAAACCTTACTTGATTTCTAGTTTCTTAGTGTATGTTGTTTTTTAACTGTTTTATTTTTGTATGCTGTGCTTTATTAAATAAATACTACTCTATTCTATTCACTACACACAAACACGCACACAAAAAGTAGAACAGAATACTGTTAATATATGACTTACTTATAAAATGACCAGTTTCTGATCAATATTATGAATACTGCAAGTTATAAGCTCCGAGTTCAATAATATTATTTCGTACACATTTCAAAAGTTCCTTGTGCCTCGGTAAGCACATTTAGCCGTCAGTCTCGGTTGGAATACAAAGTCGATACGTCGACAACAGTCTATCTACAGAACTTCAATATCGCCTAGTACTTAGGTTGTGAAGGTCTGCTGGCAGTGCTCAACGTTAAAAATCGAAGTTCAGCCGTATCGTAGTAGACTTAAAGCCAACCCTAACCTAGTTTAGGAAAGAGGCTTGGAAGAGGAGGACACAATTATAAAGTTGTGCCTTTGCAATACTCCGTATTCATAGCAGAGTATAAACGCTTATAGACAATTATTCTTAATAGTACAATTATAATGACATAACCACTATTAAGAAAATACTAGATGTGATAATTGTACATCGACTAGAATAGAATAGAATACCACGACAGTAAATTTTCAAAAATGGTATAACTTTAATGAGCATCACTTATATTATATAATGTCGAAATATCATGGATAAAATCAGTAATATGACGAGACGAAATACTTTAAAACTACAGTTATTATACGATGCTAGTATAGTAAAATTAGTATAATTATAAATTACATTATCGCGATCGCGTAATACATACTACTTAATTGCCTGACCTTTAGACCAGAAGGTCGATTCTTGTCATAAAAAAACATTCAAAATCCGATCAACTCTCGATCTCACAAATGTCATATAAGGTATTCTCGTAGTAAAGTATTACCAAGACTAGCAGAGTACCGATTCAATTTTCAGTCACGATATGATATATTCACATAACAGTGAACGTTGAATTTATGATATGGTACTATTATATTATATTATATACCTACTGTATTGTATTACGAGAATAACTTTTATAACGTTTGTGATTTTTATAGTATTTTTATTACGAGAATTGATCTTCAAGTTGCTCTGGACCGTCACAGGCTGGCTTACTATGTACCTGTTACGTGATCATGATAACTACCGTACAAATGCATAATTATATATTATAAAACTAGAAAAGTGTAAACAGTACTATAGCAAAATTAACAAAAATCTTACAATCGGTGTAGTAATACGGGCTATAACGGTAATATCGGGTTGATTGAGGAGCTGAGCAGTACCAGAGCCGGTTGTCGTATTGGTGATGAATGTTTGAATAACCTTAGTTATGCCGATGATATGGTGCTGCTCAGTCCCTCAGCCAACGGTCTAAGAAGACTTGTTGCGGTCTGTGAAAAATTTGCAGCTGAACATCATCTGATCTATAACGTTAAAAAGTCGATGATTATGATATTTAACAGCGGTATTTCTAGACGCTTTTATCATTGCTCTAGCCAAGTCAAAATTACTCTGTTCAAGGCTTACTGTCAGTCGTTCTACACCAGCCAACTCTAATACACATACACGAAGAGTGCTTATAACGCTCTTCGTGTGCAGTATAATAATGCTTTTAGAGCTATGTTAAACCTGCCCTGGCTTTGTAGTGCGACTGGCATGTTCGCTGAGAATGAAGTTACTGGTTTTTACGGGCTCTTGAGAAGACTCAAGGCATATGTCCTGACTCGATTATTTGTAAACCGCTGTGTTTATCTGCTGAGAAAAATAATTTAAGGTTTTTGTATATATATTATTATTTATTGTATTTTTGTGTATTAGTTTTAATTAATGTAATTTAATTTAACTTTTGTTACATCCTTACGTCTGAAATTAACAATAAATAAAAAAAAAGAATAATGTGAGTTCTACGCATATTACAAAAGTACTACGAGTAGTAACGACTACTATAAATATAAAAAAATGTATAACTATAATGAGAGCATAGTGAGTAGAAAATAGTATTTAAATATTTACATATTTTTTATTTATTTTAGCATTCATCATTAAATGTCATATGGTCAGTTACCATATGCCATTTAATATACAATTTGGTGAACGTTGTGATAAATGTTCATGTAATAAATATTATTATGGTTTGTGCACTTATTTTATTTCTTAAGTTATTTAAAGGTGTTAAAACGATCCTCATGGCCTAGTAATTATAAGGGATTTATTTTTGTATACATATATATGAAGGATGTTTATTGCCCCTTAAAATTGCCGTTACAATATAGCACATAAAGACTCTTTATGACTGAGATGAATCCTGTTTTTCCTCCTCCCTCTTCTTAGCAGCACTACTTTTTAACGGTATATAATTCCCAGTGGATGTAACATGGTACAGAGGTGGAGTATGATTGTGGTCAGTGTCAGAGAATTCGATTTTGCCGTCGGTATCCAAGAATACCTTGGCTTTGCATCCACACAGTCTCTTAGAGCAGTACCAACGGCGATCCGTACCCATCTTTGAGAAAGTATAATCCTTATGCATCATCAGCTTGTTCTTGTGTCCAGACGGTATTAGGATGTACTCTGAAAATATTTATGGCCTGAGCATATTTTACCGGTTTATTTACCTGTGGTGGTACCTCCTTAAATATTGCAAAAAAAAAGTTTCTTGGTCATATAACACTAGTTTACACGGTTTTCATACCCCAGCTGAAAGTTGTTATTTTGTTATTCATTTAGGTAGAATTATCCAGAAAAAATAATAAAAAAATTCGGTCACGTCTGGTTTAAGAAATATTTATTAACTTAACTGAAATACATAATTTTGGTATTAATACTTAAAAAAAAATTAAAAATGATTAATTTTTGCCTTCTTTTTATAGCTATTTGAATCAGTTTCTCTTATAATGGACCAACAGTAATCTCCTAACATGTTTTCATCCCAAAATCCTCGATGTCGTTCTTCAAAAACCTTTAAATCTTGGTGAAAACGTTCCCCTTGTTCGTCACTCATACTTCCTAAGTTTTCAGGGAAAAAACTTAGATGCGAGTGCAGAAAATGAATCTTTAATGACATGTTTATCTTCTGAAATCTTCCATCCATCTTTTGAAAACTTTCCAATAAATCGGTAACAATTTCTTTGTAATTTTCACTTTTTTTGCTTCCCAAAAAATTTTCCACAACCATTTTGAATGACTTCCAAGCAGATTTTTCATTAACAGATAAAAGGCTTTCAAACTGAGAATCTTTCATAATTTTACGGATTTGTGGGCCAACAAATATACCCTCTTTCAGTTTTCCTTCTGTAATGTTTGGAAAGATTTTTTGTAAATACCGGAAAGCATCACTGTTTTTGTCAAGCGCCTTCACAAAATTTTTACTGTTGTAAGCGGGAACCAAGAAGCTCTGCTTTAGATCTTGATAATTGTAAATCTCTTGTAAGATCATTTAATTCGGCTTGGTTAATTAAATGTGGAATCTTTTCTTGAAGTGAGAACTCGTCAGAATCACTAGAAATCGATTTGAATTCAACATCACTTTCATTGTCATCTAGTATATTTGCACTCGAATTACCAGGACAAACTGGATGTGGTAGATCTTTCGAATGTAATATGGGCTTAGTAACAGACGGAACATCGGCATATAAAATACTTGCCTTATTTTTTTTATTATATCCCAATGTCTTCGTAACACAAAAGTAACAATCATTTTCATAATTACTAGGTTCTTTCCATAGCATTAATGAACCAAATAGAAGGTGAACGTTTTCTCCTGATGACCACTGGAGTAAGACGATTCTACAGCTTTCGCAAAACACATGAGGAACCCACTTTTTATCTTGATTTGCAACGGGAAATCCAAAATAATGAAGATATGCACTTTTTAACGAATCTACAATGGGTCTTCTCTTTTTTGAAAATATAAACTGTCCACAAACATAACAAAAACGATCAGAACTTTGTTTTCACTTTCTACTCGACATTTTAAATCAATCCGAAACAAGATAATTGTCGTTTGAAGCGAACGAATAAACAATAAACTGTCGTCACCACGTTAGGTAGTTAAAAAATAAACATTTGACTGCAGGAAGAAATTGTGACGTGATAAAATATTTTTGTTAACACTTTTAGATTTAAGGAAGGTCGATTAACCTATTTATATACATTTATTTTGGGGTATAAAAAAAAAGTTCAATTTTGTAAACTAGAAAAAAAAAAAAAAAAAAAAATATAAAAATAAAAAAAAAAAAATATGAAAAAAAAAAAAAAAAAAAAAAAAAAAAAATATATACACGGTGATTTTGAAAGCGTTTTGGAAAAGAAAATTTTGAGTTATTTATCAGTAACAGAAGCTATATATAACGTTAATTTAATAAAATATGTTTTTTTTTTATCATCAAAGTCGATATTCATATCGTTTACAGAGAAAAAGTCAGAACCAGTAGTAGTAGGCTATTCAATCACACGTAGGTAAATACTACGAATAGAAATACTATGCGTGTCACATCAAATCGTATTCGCCAATAAAAACAAAGCTACCGAGTTGCGCCGGAGTCGTCCAACCAATGACGTCTGCCCCGTAGGCGCATGCGCGGGGCTCACCTGTCATCGTCAGTCGGTCAGTAATACCATAACATCGTGATGGCACGCTGCATTGATTAGCGCTAAAATGAGTCGACAGTACGAATTTTCAAACGTGGAATACTTCTTGGCAATGGTACAGCTGTACGCTACTGCCAACTACAACTTGGAAGAGGCTCGGCGTTTGTATTCCCAAGCCGGAGCATTTAAATGCACTACGGCTACGTGGAATTGAAAGCCCTCAAATTCCCTCCACACCTACTATCTTGGCTGCAACCCAACGTCTTCTCGACCACGGACAATTTCGTGCGCCTACTCATGCGCAAGGTCAAGGACGTTTTAATTATTATTCGCCGGAGTGTAGTGCGTGCATACCTGGACAATGAGCTTAGTGATCGGACTTAACGCCCCTGGATTTTTTCTTATGGTCGGAAATAAAAAGACTTGTTAATACACGGGAATATGAAAGCCGTGATAATTTACGCATTGCGATAGTGGACGCTTTAAAGTGAAAAGTGATAGAGACACATTAAGAAAATTAAAAAAACAATTGCATTAAACGTGGACGTTTGTGTATTGAATGCAGCGGACTCCATTTTGAGCAGTTCCTTCGATACAGAGAACTGTAAATAGTGTAAATAGGTATGTAAGTTAATTATTCTGTAGATAGCTCCGATTTTTTAAATACGCCTGAAATATTTATACCTACAGTCCGTTGATAAATTGATTTGTTGTGAAAAGAACAATCGTGGTTAATAATCGAAAAGAAGTTTAAATAAAATAGGTATTTCTGACGGTCCTAAGCCCGTGTAAAGTATGAAGGACAAATTGGAGTCTATCTACGTAAGTACTCGCTAGCTCGCGCCTATAGGTATAGTTTTGTCAGCTGCTGTTAGCGTCGGCGGTGCGCAGCGGCCGCCGAAACGCCCACGGACGTGTTTCATTCATATAAGATAATGAATGAACGATCAGTCCATTACTACTTTCCAAGTCGATCGAGTAAAAATGAATATTAAAACTGAAAACTTTTTTTTAGACAACATTACAATTGATTTAATCATTTTTATTGGTACTATAGATGATTCCAAATTCAAATATTTCGTTTCCAAAACGCTTTCAAAATCACCGTGTATATAAACTAAAATATCTTTAATTATATAATTAAAGATATTTTAATGGATGATGAAGATCTGGCATGACAAAGACAACATGTTGGCTAGACGCTTTTATCATTGCTCTAGCCAAGTCAAAATTACTCTGTTCAAGGCTTACTGTCAGTCGTTCTACACCAGCCAACTCTAATACACATACACGAAGAGTGCTTATAACGCTCTTCGTGTGCAGTATAATAATGCTTTTAGAGCTATGTTAAACCTGCCCTGGCTTTGTAGTGCGACTGGCATGTTCGCTGAGAATGAAGTTACTGGTTTTTACGGGCTCTTGAGAAGACTCAAGGCATATGTCCTGACTCGATTATTTGTAAACCGCTGTGTTTATCTGCTGAGAAAAATAATTTAAGGTTTTTGTATATATATTATTATTTATTGTATTTTTGTGTATTAGTTTTAATTAATGTAATTTAATTTAACTTTTGTTACATCCTTACGTCTGAAATTAACAATAAATAAAAAAAAAGAATAATGTGAGTTCTACGCATATTACAAAAGTACTACGAGTAGTAACGACTACTATAAATATAAAAAAATGTATAACTATAATGAGAGCATAGTGAGTAGAAAATAGTATTTAAATATTTACATATTTTTTATTTATTTTAGCATTCATCATTAAATGTCATATGGTCAGTTACCATATGCCATTTAATATACAATTTGGTGAACGTTGTGATAAATGTTCATGTAATAAATATTATTATGGTTTGTGCACTTATTTTATTTCTTAAGTTATTTAAAGGTGTTAAAACGATCCTCATGGCCTAGTAATTATAAGGGATTTATTTTTGTATACATATATATGAAGGATGTTTATTGCCCCTTAAAATTGCCGTTACAATATAGCACATAAAGACTCTTTATGACTGAGATGAATCCTGTTTTTCCTCCTCCCTCTTCTTAGCAGCACTACTTTTTAACGGTATATAATTCCCAGTGGATGTAACATGGTACAGAGGTGGAGTATGATTGTGGTCAGTGTCAGAGAATTCGATTTTGCCGTCGGTATCCAAGAATACCTTGGCTTTGCATCCACACAGTCTCTTAGAGCAGTACCAACGGCGATCCGTACCCATCTTTGAGAAAGTATAATCCTTATGCATCATCAGCTTGTTCTTGTGTCCAGACGGTATTAGGATGTACTCTGAAAATATTTAATAATTCAAGTAGCTGAACATTGCAACTATTTTAAAATATTTATGTAATACTATAATATCGATAAAACTAAAGAAACAGTAATAGTAATCCATTTCTTAACCGTCTGCATCCTGCGATCCGTACCCAACTTTGAGAAATCCTTATGCATCATCAGCTTGTTCTTGTGTCCAGACTGTATCAAAATGTACTCTCAGAATTTGTAATATTTAAAATGGCTGAACATTTTAAGGTTTAAAGCCTTTAAATACAATAATGTCGATAAAACTAACGGGATAAAGTAATAATAGTTATCCAGTTCTAAACTTTCTGCATCGTACCAGTTTTCTAATGAAAGCGGTTGATTGGAACCGAAAGCTTTGATAAGAGAGGGAGAAGATGTCCAGCAGTACTAACAGCAGCAGTAGACTGGAATAGTTTATTGATTAAATTAATGGTTAATACAGACATACTAATAGTATTAAAGCATTTTTATTTTTTTACTTACAAATATTTTAATGCATACCGCAAAATACAACATTTTTTAATTTTTTATTTAATTCTTAATTATTTATGACCATATAACAAAGAGAAGATCTGAAATACAACACTAAGCTAGACTTTACTTAATCTCATAAAAATATTAAATAAATAATAATAATAACAACTTCACACATCTCGCACACGGCCGTCTGATCCCAAACTAGGCAGAGCCTGTACTATGGTAACCAGACTGCTGATAAACATACTTATATATTTTTAAATACATACATATTATAGATAAATTACACCCAGACACAGAACAAATGACCGTGCTCAGTGGCGGCCTTAGCCATTGCGAGGCCCTGGGCAGGTAAAACATTAAGAGACCCCGCGCAAGTAGACCATTGCGAGGCCCTTGTCTTTGTGGAATTAGTATTAATGATGATACTTGGAACAAAAAAAAATCAACGCTACACATACTGCTGCTCGAACATAAAAGCATTTAAGCCGGAAGCTGGAATGAATGAAATACGTGATGTGACGTGACGTTAGTTTTATAATGTGAGATTCAAATAAACATACAACAGCAAACATTCAAATAAACAAAACAAAAACATCTACTTGGGTTGTGGCGCGAGTGCGCGAGGCCCCGGGCGGTTGCCCTGCTCGCCACCCCCAAAGGCCGCCTCTGACCGTGCTCATCACACAATATTTGTCAATGGATTAATGTTTCATTTTATTTATTTTTTCTAATATGTTATACTTTAGTGATATATGTAATATAAAAACATAAATATACCACAACCAATAAGTCCATTTAGTAGAATCCTTTGTTAGGAGTGTTGTAAGTAAATAATGCATATTATATTATGTATAATTCCAAACTAAAAACTCTAGAATCGTCATTGTCAATCGAATCGCAAAAAAAAATGTTACATAATTTCACTGTCATCAATCGTAAATTTGTGTTAAAAAAAGTTTAATCGTCTTCTTTCTCTATTCTATCTTTTGATAAATACGTATTTTCCAGTGCTCGTCACGTGGTACGTAGGAGGTGCGTGGTCGTGGTCGTATTCCACGTGAGATATCTTGCCAAAAGAATCCAGAGCAACCTTGGCTTTGCATCCACTCATTCTTTTGGAGCAGTACCAGCGGCGGCCAGTGTGCATCATTGAATATGTGTATCCTCTAAACATAAGCAACTTGTTCTTGTGTCCAGATGGTATCATTATGTACTCTAAAAATAAATAACATCATGTCAAAACTGCACTAAGAAATACATTTAAATTATATTATAAAAAAAAAGCTCTTCTTCATTAAGAGTTTAAACACGTTACCACTGCTAAACAAGAGTGCAAGTACAGTAATAGAAAATCAATTCTATAAAGCACTAGCTGCACCCCGCGGTGTTACCCGCGGTTAATTCCTTGCTCATCCTAGTACGGGAACACTACATTTTTTAAAAGGGAGGGAGGGATAAAAGTAGTCTATGCGTTAATCCAGGGTGTCAGTTACCTCTATATCAAATTTTACCAAAATGGGTATAGCCAGTATAGCGTGAAGAAATAACAAACATATGTACATGCGTATGTTGTCTCACACTCACAACCTTTGGTCTTATTGTGTGATGTGATTCGTGAAAATCAGTAATATGACGAGACGAAATACTTTAAAACTACAGTTATTATACGATGCTAGTATAGTAAAATTAGTATAATTATAAATTACATTATCGCAATCGCGTAATACATACTACTTAATTGCCTGACTGAATGTGAAACCAAACCATTCAATAAAAAAAGGATTCGATTTGTCTGAAACCAATGAAATAAATAACTATCGATTAAACTTGTATGGCCAATTCCTAGGATACCTATTCTTCGTGTTGAAAGTGTCATGTCATATAAAGATACATGTCAACAAAAAGCAGTACACAAATACGCGTTAAGACTTCAAAAAACATAGTATAACGTAAATATGCTACCAAGATCACATACTACCATAACATAACTTATTTTTACAAGATCAAAAGGTCAAAAATAAGTTACCAAAAATTTCCAACATTAGAGCTGCAAGTAGTACTCGTAGACACCTCATTCTAGTGACAGAATGTTTTTTATCATGATTTAATTAAAGCTGGTGTCGAAAAATAAACCAAAAAAAAATAAAAAAAATAACAGCAAATACACAATATTTATTCAGAAGGAATGGACTTTTTGTCAGTACAAGGACAAATATATAGATTTAGAATAAAACTCACTTACATTCTAGTCACGTCTATGTTAGCATTTTCTAAACCAAAAATATAATGAATAATATGACCTTGCACCTACCGACTATTACTTTTTCCAAAATTTAGACAATTTTTTAGTGGGTAAAAAATTCAATTCCCGAGAGGCAGTACAAAATGCCTTTGAAGAGTTTGTTGCCTCCCGTCCAGCTGATTTTTACAAGAAGGACATCAATAAACTGCTAATGCGTTGGCAAAGATGCGTCGATTGCATGGGTGATTACTTCGAATAAAAGAAATAAAAAAGTTTGAAAAAATAAGTACTTCCACTTATTGCATACAAAACGGCAATTTCATAGGTAAATATCTAATATATACACGTCTTCTACATCTTAGGTACCTTTAATATGTACATAATTACCATTTGCCGTAATATGGTACTGAGGAGGCGCATGGTTGTGCTCATTACCGGCATACACTACCTTTCGATTAGAATCCAGAATTACTTTAGCTTTGCATCCACCCTTCTTCTTGGAGCAGTACCATCTAAGACCAGTACTCATTCTTGAGAACGTATAACCATTTAGCATCAACAAGTTGTTTTTAAGACCTGATGGTATCATGATGTATTCTGAAAAATATAGTTAAGACAGGTTGATGTTATTTATTCGAATCTCTTAATAAATGCTGTTTCTCCTCATACTTCATGCACACCGTACGATATTAGGCTGTTTGGTTCCGGTACACCCCCCAACGAAAACCTCGGTAAGGGTAACGAACGCACAAAATTTGTTGATTGGCTTTATTTCAAATAATAGCATAAAATAAAATAAAGTTATGTCAAACAAAACCCACACAGGATATAGAATATATTCAAATAGAAAGAAAAAATAATTAATTGTAATATTCATATATTATGTTTCTTTTCGAAAATAATTTTCGTTTTTTTTAAATAATATAACTAAACAATATTGATAAGAATAACTTATTAGTAAACAATATGCTATCAATATGTACGTATTCTTTCTATGTATAATATGTTTCTTTGTCTAAATAAAAAGAAAAATAATTCCAAACTATTTATTAGGTACTTAATTTCCCTTTTTGAATTGTAGTTTAAAACTCAGGGTACTTAGATAAGTCAAAACAAATGTATATTTATAGTATTTATGTATTTAAAAATATTAAAAATAACATATTATTTTTGAGTATATCAAAATAAGTAATAAACATTTTTAAAGGGTGTCATTACCCTGAAAACCGTATACAATTTTCTTAGTATAGATGCAATAAGACCATAATATACTTAACAATCGATTCTATTTGAAGTCCACAGTAAGGAAAAGAATAATACCCAAACGGTTATAATTTTAAATTGTAGCTATGTGGCTTCGGTAGTTTAATTAGGTCTCTAACTTTTGGAAAATTTAAAATGGCTTGATAATATAATGACAGTGCTCAAATCAAATCGACAGCCGTCTCGAGACATGTCCCGGGACAAACATAAGGCTTTCTGCGAGGATCGGTTCCTCGGGTAATGATTTGGCATAGTTCTCTTCACAAAACAGTAATTTTTAAATATATGATGTCAGACAGCGGCGCTACTCGGCACGGCGGCAGTGCGCCGCACTTCGACCACAGATCAGTCAAAAAGTAGGCTCGTTTGGCGGGAAATGGTTTGCATTCAAGATCAAGGGTTAGAGAAACAACCCCAACAGTAGCATTTGTGTATACACTGTGAGCTATATATATTCAAATTCACATAAAATCATTAAACTTATACAAATTTGTTATCAGATTATTACTCCATTAATTTTAGTCTAAATTAAACTAGGCATTGACAGAACATCAGTCAAGATTTATAGACGTAGTAGATTTTGCCCGCGGCTCCGCCAGCGTGTATTTCGGTTATCGCGGTAAAATTTGCCTATATTACTAGCTGAAAATGTAGCATTCCATTGGTGAAAGAGTTTTTAAACCTGTTTAGTGGTTTAGTCGTGAAAGCGTAATAAACAAACCAACTCACTTTCACATTTATAACGTAAGTAGGGATATGTAATTAATTTACCTAATAACATTTAAAATTAAAAAGTAATATGCTATCCGAGACAGAGACAGTCTTGAATTCTTCTTTCTTCGATGTCATCTACCTTTATACTATAAATTTTATTACAAAATCACCCTTTTCCTCGAGGGCTTACAGATTGGCTCTTCATTAAACCACCGGGGATCCGCTGCCAGTCGTCTTAAAGTAGTTTTTGGAACAGAAAATATTTTTGAAGCCTTATTATAACTCAAAGCTTTAAGTCGGACCTGTTTAATGGCCTCCTTCATTTGCCAGGTGTTCCAGAGTCTTCTCATCCGTGGCCGACCTGCACATAGACAAAATGACAGATTAAAAACCAATTACCTATAATTAACTTATGTTTTATAGGCATGACCGCACTCTATGATAGTCTTAAGGAGTAGAAAGCAGATTAAAAAGTAACATTTACTTCTGAACGTAGACTACGTTTAGAAGTAGATGTTACTTTTAGATAATGATGGTGTGGTTGATAGCATATTATATTAGATATTGTTAGCGAGCTCTGGCCCGTTATATACACATACGTCATAAATCACCTAGTTGTCTTTGGCCTACACTTTTGTTTTTTTTTTAACTTCTAGTACGGATGGCGGTCTGTCATTCCTGTCTATTTTGTAAACAGAATTAACACATTGCGTTTTAGTATTAAAATTCCTTAAAAATACAATTTTGGATAAAGACCTTTGAAGTAACTTTTCCATTTCCGTCGCCTAAAATAACAATATATTTATATTGTATCTGCGCTGTCTTGTGGATAGACTAACTGACTAGCTGCACTGAGAGACATAAAGTGTAAATAGTCAACTTGTTTTCTCTGCTATGATATTCACCTCCTATAATATAATTAACTGGCCACAACGATAAAAGTATATTTAATAATAATAACTTTTGTATGAAAATATTTTTTTATAATCTTGGTTCTTACCTTTTCTTGTCACTTAATGTGCCTCAATATTTGGTAAACTATGTCTATTGGACGGATATAAAATAATATTCATTAAAATAAATTGTATATTAAAAATTATAAAATTATTTATTTACAAAAAAAAAGGTTACGGCGAATTCAGAACCTCCTCCTTTTTTGAAGCCGGTTATAATATTGTAAAGAAGACGTTCTTGAATACACAAAGACAAAAACAATTTTTATGGCAATTCATGAAGAAGTTACGAGTATCACGAATGAATTATATCTTATTTCGAAAGGTATGTCAAATTGTAATTGTTTATTGTCCTATAAAAAACTTTAGAAAATAAATGATTCGCACATAAAGTAAATTATTTATTTAAATACATTATTTTGACAAAAACTAAATGTAATAATCAATAGCTAAAATTGATAAATACGCTTTGTCAAAAATAATCAACTGAAGATCATACTCGAGCAGCATAGCAAACTTAAGTCTGCTAGCTGACGTAAGTTTGCTTTTCTGTGACTTTCGGCCTTTCTCATGACGATGAAGTTATAAATACAGGAAGCTTTAGATTCAAAAAGGCTTGCTGGCCTGGCTAAGAGCAGGCCTGACTGACACGAATCATAGTCATAAGTGCGGCTGTTATGGAGCTAGCCTCCTTAGCCATAGGCTTAATAGATAGTCTAAAAATCTCGTTTCTGTGTTCGGTGCACAGCTAAAAAAAGATTTTTAGCTTAAATATGTATACCCATGCTCGCAAAATAAATTATTTGATTGATTAAAATAATGAGGTCTTAGGCTAAAAATCTTTTTTTAACTGTGTCACAAAATTGAACTATTAATTTAATTATTATTAATTTATATTAAATTAAAAGCATTAAAAGCGAACTAGTTACAAAATATTTAAACTTGATATTTTGAGTCATGTAATGTGTTAATTTATTTAAAAATTATCCTTTTAACAAAACGTATTTACATTAACGAAAGTATTAAAAGCCTTAACCTTAACCTTTTTAAGTAATCCAAGTTTATTGCGAAATTTTACTACATTTTAAATTGTCATAAAGTTAATTACAACATATTATTATACAAATACCCGTGATAGAGGAAGACCACCAAAGAGATGAATTGATGACATCCAGGGACGAACCGGGGCAAATTGAATGGCGGCGCCACGGGATCGGGTGAAATGGAATTTGGGAGAGGAGACCTACGTCCGAGAGGCTTATGGAATGTGATAATGATTTTATATAAACGTTAGTGTAGCTTAACATAGTACCCCTTGTCAATTTTCCTGTAGATCGGCGGTTCGTGTTCATGGTCATTGTTGTAAAATACTACTTCACTTTCGTCCTTATTTAGGAAAATTCTCGCTTTGCAGCCCTTGCCCTTTTTCGAACAATACCAATGTCGCGGAGTGGTCTGTGCGAAGGTGTAACCATTTGCCATCAGCAATCGTTTGTTGCCTGCTAAATTTATGAACGAAACTTTATCTGTAAATGTAAGAAATGTATTAAAAGAAAAGATACTTTACGATTTATAACATAGAATAGTTAAAGAAGTAATATATAAAATGTCCCAAGCTAAGTTAAAGCGTGTGAAATTAACAATTGTTGCCAAAAATTCAATTTTGATTAAATAAATTTGTTCGCACACTGTTCGTACAACCCTTATTAATATCATTATTTTTGACAATTTTTGAAATTGAATTCTGTCTGAAAATTAAATAGAAGGAGTTGATGTGGAAATATATTTTATCACAATAGTGTAACATTTTATCACAACTTACACCCCTTTTTTTTTTTTTTTTTTTTTTCCGTGCGGAAATCTTATGAAAGAATTATGTCGGACTCGAACCGACTAAAACCGCACGCCGTCGCCGGGTACTAATAGCCGGGGAACCAGGTATACCCTAGAAAGGAAGTCCCTGGTGCCCCGACATACCTCGGGTCATCTACAGACGAGTAGACGACCCCCCCCCCGTGTGGGAACCCCATGTTCCGTGTGCTCCCTGGAAGCGAGCGCGCTTCGCAACGCGCTCGCCGCCACCCCGGCCTGCTTCTGCTAGGGTGACAGATGGCCTCACCTGTCACCCCCAGGCCTGCGCTTATGGAGGACGGAGGTCGTTCTGCGACCTCCGGCGCCTGAGTCGCCTGCGGTGCCTGGCCCGTTCCCGGGCCTGGCGGGCCGGGAGAGTTCTAAACCTCTCCCAGTCCCGCTCCGCCGTCTCCTCCGCGAGCATAACTTGCTCGCAGAAGGAGACGGCAGAGTTCCACGCACTCTCGCTCCGCACGATAGCCGCAATCAGACCTGGCGGAGTTGGGATTTCCGGTCATCGATTTCTCGAATCTCGGGGCATCGACCCAACTCCTGCGCCTCCTTGCGCCACTGATACAGAGCCGCAAGGGCTCTCGCCTCCAGGTCCCATGGTGGAGTTCCGGCCAGGAGACTCGCCGCCTCAAAGGAGATCGTGCGGTACCCCCTTATGATCCTGATGGCCAGCATTCGCTGCGGTCGTCGCAGTATCGCGACGTTGCTGGCCTTCAGGGCCCCCGCCCATACTGGGCACCCGTAAAGGGCCATGGACCGCACAACCCCCGAGTAGAGTCTCCTGCAGGAGTCATCGGGTCCCTTCATGTTGGGCAGCAGCCGCGCCAACGCACGCGCTGCCCCAACCAACTTGGGGACCAGACCTCGGAAATGATATCCGAAGTCACATCGGCCATCGAGTACGAGCCCCAGATACCTGATCGAGGGCTCGATGCCGATGCGAGTGCCTCCTACCGTGAGGCTAGATCCCTCAGGCGGCTTCCTCCGAAGCCCGTGGAAGAACAGGGCCTCGGACTTGTGCAGAGCCACCTCGAGACCCAGCCGCCGGATACGCTCAACGACTTGGGCAACCCCGGCCGTGGCCCTCAGGGTTGCCTCGTGGTGCGTCTTGCCGCGCGCCGTTACGAGTGTGTCGTCCGCGTAGCACACGACGGCGACACCATCCAAGAAGGCACCACGAAGCACCCAGTCGTAGCCGATGTTCCACAAGAGTGGCCCTAACACCGACCCCTCCGGAACACCGCACGACATTTCACGCCTACCGAGACCGGTCCTACTGGGGTAGACGACGGCTCTCTCCGACAAATATGCCCGGACTATGCGGCGGAGGTAGAGAGGCACTTCGTGATACACGAGCGCCTCCCTGATGCAGCTCCAGGGCATAGTGTTGAACGCGTTGGCGATGTCCAAGGACACCGCCAACACCACTTCGCCCCGGGAGACTGCTTCCTCCGCCAGAGCCTTCACGCGCATGATCGCATCCACGGTGGAGCGCCCCTAACGGAAACCGTACTGGCTGTCCGAAACCCCGTCCTCCACAATTTCGGAAACTGGCCCCGCTCGAGGCATGCGCTGAAGAACCCTCGCAGTCGGGGCTCGAGAGCCTCGCCGACTAAGGACAACTTACACCCCTAAACTTTTGTGGGTAAATCCTATTTTTTTATATATTTCAAATGGGCAAAGGCAGGACGTGTAATACTCCTACAAAGAAGATTTTGTATTTGTAGAATAAATACAAAATTTCTTTTATTCAATTAAAACGTTGTTCATAGCCGTCTAGGTCGGTCTATTAAAGGACCTATAATAGGCATCCTGTTAAACTTTGCCAGCATAATATTGCAAGGGTGATGAGTTTGTATATAAAAGGAATAAAAAAAGCTTTCAGAATGATTACTCTGTAACGATAAGAGTTGTTTTATCTTAAAAATACATAAACATTTTAACATCAACAAATCTTAAAATTAAGTGCTAATATAAACATAAGTACTACTTTAATATTATTTTCCTAATGTTTGCGATAGTATAACCTTTTAAATTTAAAAATATTAAAAACGTATCTGCATAAATAATAAAAATAATATGCGAAAAGAATTCTTTAGTTTAAGTCAATTTTAAGAACGGAGGAATGTAAAATCTGTACTCGCGTTGCCATATATTTAAAGTTATCCTGATCTACTTATTAATAATACTTAATACATGCCATGTCTGTTGCACTTTTACTAACGAAGAACGTTAATATTATTATATATATAATTATATTATAACCTTATATTCTCATAAAAAACATTATATCTTAAAATCGCACGATAAAAAAACTTGATGGTTTTTGTTTTCTATGTTAGTAATAATGATAAACTCACACATCCCACGTACGGACGTCTGATTCCAAACTAGGCAGAGCCTGTACGATGGTAACCAGACTGCTGATAAACATACTTATATATTTCTAAATACATACATTTATAGGTATATTACACCCTGACACAGAACGAATGGTCGTATTAATTACACATTCATTTGTATTGGGTGGGAACCGAACCCAAGATCTCTGGCTTAGCAGTCATAGTGACTAACCACTAGCCCATATGCCCCCTGTCCCCTGTCGTAATTGTTCCCTGGATGGTTTAAAGTCCCGATAGGACCCTATAGGTTGAACCAGGTGTTACAAATTTTATTTTTTAATTTAATGGACGAAATCAATTATAATTAAAAAAAATACATACGTTCGTGTAGGGTAACGTAACCCAATATTGTAGACCCGTCGTCTACGAAGTGCTACAATAAATCATTTTTCATGGATTGTTAAAGTCAAAATATCTAATGGAAATATACTTATAATCATAATTTCCTAAAATGTTAATACCGATTATTTTATATAATTCTTTTTTTTAACTTGTTTTGTATGCTTAAATTCTAATATACCATCCACCTTTCACTTGTCTATAATGTTTTGGGGCATGACAGTGAACATTATTAATACTAGTTATCTTATCAAGTTTGTCCAGTTTGAGTCTCGCTCTGCATTCATGGTTCTTAGTGGAACACACCCAAAGGTTGCTTTTAGATATTCTTGAGAACGTATACCCATCAACTAAGATCAGGTTTTTGCCTCTCTGAGATTGCACAATCTTGTAAGGTGTGCCGTAACCTGCAAAAGGGTTTTAAATTTTAATGTGCTAGTTAACATGAATTTACAGAATTTATGAATAACAGCTTCACACATCTAACACACGGCAGTACCTAAACCTAAATAAGCAAATAGCATATTTTAAATATATACATATTACGGATAAATTACACGCAGGCACAGAACGACTGATCGTGTTCATCACACAACTATTTATACTGGATGAGAATCAAACCCACGATCTCTGACTCAACAATAAAGGTAACTAAACACTAGACCAACAGGCCAGTCGACCAAACATTTAAAAGCGATCTTTTAAACTTTTATGTCAGATAATAATATGAAAATTGTATTGACACTTATTAACGCAATAACGTGTTTAATAGGTAATATATACCTTTTATTTACCTAATGGTGTGCTAGCACTGGCCTGCTGGCTGACTGGTTCAGTAGCACATGCCGTCCATCGAGGTGAAGTAGAAATTTCTCCATCTACCCGCAAATTATCGATATTTTAAATGTTTCCGTTTCGATATGTACGTACCATCACATTATCCTTGTTCTGTTAGTTAGTTACAAAGTGAATTGTTTTATTATTTATCACTGCATTCCAATGTTGGCAATTAAAAAAACCTTTTCCCTGTTTAATGTTTTACAATTTTTATTTCTAATGTCCAACTTTTTTTGTAAAAGTACGTCACTTTTACAAAAAAAGTTTGCATGGCTCGCATCGAGTGCATGTACCTACAACAATCACGATTTTGTAGATCTGTTCTAAATAGCAACGATAAGTTACTTGCAGTAATATTTTTATCGATATCGTTATTCAAATCATGAGTTTTGAATTACTAATACACACAAAGCAACCACACACAAGGCCACACCAAAACTTATCTGTGAGTTATACATTTAACAAAATACAATTAAATGCATTTTGTGTAAATAACAAATATACATTTTTGCGCTGTTCGGTCCCAGGGGCCTGGTGATCCGTAACTGAGTACACCAGTCTTTCACAGAGGTAAATGCTGTACCTATTAGAATCGTACTTACGTTTATGAAATACAAAAAAAAAACAACAAGTGATCGTTGTACAGTCACCCTCAAAAAGATGTATACGTTACCTAAGTTCGATTACATATTATTATGTTTATGCATTTTGCTCATGCAAAGAACCTGAACAGCACGGCAATTCTAATAAATCAAAGTGTAAGTACTAATTTAGAAGATATTTATTTTATAAGTTATTTCTAAGTAAACTTATTTAATATAGACTTGCAATTGGTAATTAATATAACTATAGTACATTACAGGATAACATTAAATAACATTTAAAATTTCTGTACATAGCATGTTCTTTTTATTTGAAATATTTCTAATAATATTATTATTGAATATATTTAATGTGGGAAAACATCAATATTGGTAAATTGCAATTTATTAACTGTTAAACACTTGATGCTAGACAGACTTGCTATATCGCGCAATAGAGCTTTATGAATTCACATCTACAACCTTTTTTATTCCTTTCCTTTAAATCAATGTTACTCATCACTAGTAAGTTTAGTAAAATTTAATATAAAACTTTTTTTACTACTTAACAGCGTTGACAATAAAAAGCCGTGTGGTGTCGTGGGACACCCGATAGGAACGAAGTTGTTACGATCGAGTAAAACTGATTAGACGCGATTTTATTTACAACGCCATCTATGAAAACGGCTATTACCTACATATTTTTCATTGGTTTCTAATTAAAACAATTTATACATTGGTAAAATCTCCTTGAGAAATGATGTCGAATACAATATTTTTCAACCTAAGAACATAAATTTTAATTTTACTATTCGATAGATGGCGCTGAATGACTGACAAGTGACAATTCAAAATAAAAAGTGTCGTGACCAATTTTCATAAGAATTTTTTCCGTCTAGCCCTTTCACAACGCGCGATAAGGAACTTCGTTCCAAAAACAATTGCCAGGATTAAGTATTTTTTGAATTATTAATTGTCTCTAAATACTCTCTATCAAAGTCAATTACACATACTATAGCGATACTTTTACCCAATAATACCCTGCACCATTTTAAACTTAGTGAAAACCCATTTCATTACATCCTCATCATCATCATCAGCCACTTCTGGACATAGGCCTCTCACATTGCACACCACTTAGATCGATTTACATCCTAGTATACTAAAATTTTCTATACTCTGCTATGTGCTGTGTAACTTACTTAAATGATAAAAGACAATGATTTCAGCGGCCAGAATAAGTGATGTATTCCCCACTTTTTGTTTTCATATATTTTTTTGGTGGGTGACAATGCTCATTATTGATAAATATTATGTCACCTTCAGAGCTCATTTTCACTTTCGCCTTGCACTCAACCTTTCTAGTTGAACATCCCCAAGTGTTGTGGTAAAGTTTGGCAAAAGTGTAGCCGTCGATCATGATAAGATCCTTGCCTCGTTGTGATTTTATTATATGAATACCTACGACAGAAAAAAAATTAAAAACCATTTAAAATTGAATGAGCAAGGCACTCCGAAGCTGACTCGGATTAAATATACGCAGTTTAAACTTAAAATGAAGAAATTCGGTAATGGCTGTACCACTACAGAAATCCATAGTAAACCATATCTACTACGTTAAGTCTTAGTAGTACTAGCTGTAGTAGTAATAAAGCAATGTTTTTGGTCAACACAATTTCTTACTTATGTTAAACAAATAAAAATCCATTTATTATTACAATTTAATGACGTCATATTAATTTGACTAATGCACAATTAACCATAAAATAGGTATGTAGTTTGTATAAAGAGACAAAACAACTGTGTTCAATAAAAATGCTTATATAACTTAGAATATTGAAACATAAGTATTAAAAACTACACTTTCTTATCTAACTCAATTGGCAGCATAGTTGCCAGTCTTAACTTCTATTAAAATTACGAAAATAAATTGTCCTACATCAATATAATAAGTAAAATCTCTTAAACATGCTGACATATAGAGGATAGAAATAAAATTTGTCATTTCTTTTAACATTAACATTTTCACTTTTAACTAAAACACTCGTACTTTTAATAACCAAAATTATTGCTGTTTTGACAAAAATAATGTAATTTGACGTTAAAACATAATAGTATATGAGAAATCTTAACGAAAGAGAATTTTCGATAATTTTTAATTTAGTGTCATGAGCAACAGAATTGGCTCTAATATCAAACTTAAAATAATAGGTCGCTACAACAGTAATTAAAATAATGTAATATAAATAAAATACCTATATTTGTTACCCTTTTAAAAAAGGCTAAATATTAAATGTAAAATTAAACAATTATATTAGTCGCACATAAGTAAATGAACATGTAGGTAGGTATCCTCTTAACTAAGTCTGATATATCTTCCTTCAGCTGTAATAGCTAATTTTCTCGCAGGATGAATATGTCTGTTAATCATATCTATGATATTTCCTTGACCATCCAGCTTCAGTTTCGCCTTACAATCTGGGGAATTGGTGGAACAAATCCACCTACGGGGCGTGGTTTGAGCGAAGGTAAAACCTCCAAATAATATTAGATTCTTACCCCTTTGCGACCTTACTATTTGATAGTGTGGTGATTCTGAAATTTATTGTTTTTAAATAATATTTAACATATTAGAATACTTATTCGCACTTTAAGCAACCCAAGAATTTTTTAGGTACAAATTACTATCTGACATTTGCGAAAATTAAGTTATCCAACCTGTAAAAATGGTATAATATTATATATATTGGAGACAGTATATTATAACATTTTTAGGTATATATTGATGCACAATAGAAGTCAAATTACATATGAATGTAAAATTAATTAAACATTTATGTCAATTTAGTTATAGGTCTATGTATCTAGTTTAGGCATTGGAAATGCGATAATATAATTATATGACACCTGTACAACTGTTACAAATTATTATTATTTAATATTTTTTTCATGTTTTTGCATAAGCTTTTTAGAATCTTTTGCCAGAAATTCAATGTTGCCAATATAAAATCATCAAAGTATTAAAAAAGTTTTTATTAAAAGCATACTATCGAAAGTTTCTGATATTTTTAATCTCTTTAGGAAACTTTTTATGAGATGGGTTTAGGCATCATAATAATGTAAAGATTGAAATAAATCTAACATACTTATATTACGTGTTTCACGTAAGGTAATACGAATAAATAAATTATCTTGTATGACAGAATTGTTTCTTTTCTTGGATAACATGGACAGAGGCGCAACTGACATTTCAATTTCTGACTTGACATTTGAAGACCGCAATTGCGAGTGTTCAAATGTCAAGTCATTCAAGTCAAGGTTGTCATATAACATTTATTTTGAAAAAATGAAGTAACCAAACAAACTATACCTTATGCTTTAGTAGTTATAACTCACAATCGAATGTAGGTCCCTTTAGATGTTATTACATATTTTCTGACTGGGTGTATATGACTGGTCGACTCCGCTACCTTTAAGTTTTTGGTTAGCTTCAACTTCGCCTTACAGTCCGGATAATGCGTAGAACAAATCCAACTTAGTGCGGTTGTTTTAGAGAATGTATATCCTTTATACAGTATAAGGTCTTTGCCGCGTTGGGATTGAACTATCTGGTATTCTAGAAATGTAGAATTCGTATTAATTACGGTAATAATACTTTTACTTTAAATATTTCTTGACAATCTTCTTGTCAACTTGTAATAACATGATGTAATTTTTGGAAATGAAATAAATGTTTTACTATTATTGGTTTTTGTACAACTATAAAGCAAACTAGAGAATTATCACGCATAAAATGAATAATTACTAAAAGTCTATATTATATTATAAATGTGAAAGTGAGTATATTTGTTTGCTTGATTGAGTGATTGATTGTTGTCTTAGGTGAAAAAATACAAATGCGTTACAGTACTGGCACGTCATTTTTATCAGTCACTGTTAAAATTAAAGCCCCAAACTTTACGCTGTTTCGTAGCAAAACAGGTAACTCAATAAAGGGAGAAAACCTGGGACTAAAAACAATGTTCCTCAAGTTTCTATGCCCTGCCGATACCCAGCATAGATATTCACTTGATGATTCGTTTAATGCCGCCCATAATAAAATAGATGTGACTGCAAAAGTTTAATAAAAGAGATCAAAAAACACCCTAAAGCATAAAATATTCTGAAAATAGAAACAAATAAGTAGTCTTGATAACAATTAATTATAAAATGTGCTATTTTTATCGAAATACATTAAATTTTTAGTAAGAAATGTTACAAAAATACTATCGAAAAAAATATATTTGGCATTACACGAAGCTATAGACCAGAAGGCCAATTCTCGTAATAACAGTTTGGTCTCAATTCAGTTCTGATCAACTTTCATCTCACAACTGCCAAAAAGGTATTTTCATAGTAAAATAGTAAAGTATTACTAAGACTAGCAAATTACCGATTCAATTTTAAGTTACAATACGATATAATCACATTACAGTCAACGTTGGATGTTTAATACTTTACCACGACAATACCTTGTATGACAGTTGTGAGATCAAAATTTGATCGGAACTGAATTGAGACCGAAATTTTATTACGAGAATTGGCCTTCAGATCTGAGCAATCGGCCTACATATAAAATCGTTATTCTCTCGTAAAATCGATATCACAAAAAACATTTTAATAAATAGACCAATAGACCAATTGCTAAACAGAAAATTATGCATTTTAAGAAGAAACCTCAATCTAATGCGCAAAATACTAAAACAAGAAAATAATAATAATAAAATAATAATAAATTGTTTATTTTCTCGCCACAATACATTTATACATAATTTTAGCCTGTATAAGAATTATTACAAAATTTTATACTGTGGGAGACTGGTGCCTAAGCTAGGCTCAGAGCCTGTATTTCAGGACACCAGGGTCCCCTCCTTAATTGTATACATATCTGTTAGTATCAGCGCTTTGACAATTAGTTGTGGTCGAACTATTATTATTGTGTGTGTGTGTGTGTGTGTGTGTGTGTGTGTGTGTGTGTGGTGTGTGTGTGTGTGTTCATAATAGTGGGTGTAGGATCGTGATGTACCTATGTTTATGCTAAGACAGCAAGCATCTTTTCAATGTCGTCGTAACTTAGATCTGAGAGCCAAGCAGTCAATTTCATCTTACATTTTATTTTTTGCATTTCGTAAATTGACAAGATTTTATTAATTTTGTTGTATAGGTATGGTCCCAAGTAACAAAAGTAGCGTTTTGAATACACGGTGTTAAGCCGGACTTTACTTATATGTACGGGATTGTATCGCCTTTTGCCACGGGAAAGAGAAGAATCATATTCCAGTTTACTGTGCTGCATTAGGATTATCTGCTTAATAAACAACTGTCTTACCGTTAGAACTTTAGCTTTCTTGTATAAGAGAGAAGTAGGATATCTGAACGGTAGGGACAAAGAAACCTTTAGTACTGCCCTTTGGGCTCTTTCTAGCTCTAGAAGAGTGCTCCTTGGAGCACCACCCCAGGTTGTGATGCAGTACGTCAGAAGCGATTGAGCAAGGACAAAATAAACGGATCGCCTCAACTTATCATCAGCCACTTGCCTTAGGTTCTTGAAGACGTAGATTAGTTTGCGCATCCTGCCACTGAGGGTAGATATATGCTCATGGAAACGAAGGCGACCGTCCATTATTACTCCAAGATATTTCACCGCATCGGCTTTCTGAAGGTGTACGCAAGAGCACGTAACATTGTGAGGACTAGGACACGAGTGGGCTATGATCGAGTGTGGCATTGGTAAGTTCGGTGCGGTCTTATGTGTTATTGAAAAAGTGACATATTGTGTTTTAGTCGCATTTAGGGTAAGTATATTATTTCGCAACCAATCGCTTACGACATTAAACCCAGATTGCGCGTGTTTATAGGCGTCACTCCATGTGTCAGCATTGAATAGGAGGGCAGTGTCATCTGCGAAAGTAATTACTTTACCATTTGGTAAAGTGAGCAGACCCAGGTCGTTTATGTAGATTAGGAAGAGGGTCGGGCCAATCACGCTACCTTGAGCCACTCCGTATGTGACTATCCGCTCCTCACTGATGAGCTCATCAACCCTAAGGCACTGGGTTCGCTCACTAAGGTAGTCCTCGAACAGCCTAAGTGGAGTACCTCTAATTCCAAGGCTTTCCATTTTCTCTATGAGTGAGAAAATGCAATCAAACACACATTTTCATGAGCAAAACAACAAACTAAAACTACAACAAGCTAAAATATTATTGGGAAAAAAAGACACTGTGCTGACACAAAGAAACTTACACGCGAACATACTGTCCATTATGTATTATAAACTCCCTAGCTGGATGAGGATGTTCATTTATTAAGCTGATAATCTTTCCATTTTGATCCATCTTCAATTTGGCTTTGCAGTAGCGATTCTTCGTTGAGCATACCCAAGAGTTGCTCTTAACTTTTTTGCAAAAAGTATAACCATCGATCAGGATCAACTGCTTACCCATTTGAGACCTGACGATCTGATATTCGTAATCTGCAACATACTATAAAGTGAGTATACATACCATCAATACATATCATCAACTGAAAACCATACATGTAGGAAAGAGTAACAATACCTAGAAATTGCTGACATTTCAATATTATATTCGTATTCAACTAATTTGTATTCAATCGCAATAAAAAATAAAATAAAATAAAAATTGTTTATTTCATAATAAGAAGAACAATGTTACGACAGTCTCTTGTTAGTGCAGGTGCATTAAGTTTACGCAGGAGTGGCCACATACTAGGCAAGCTTGTCCTGTGGGTATCTGCTACGAGTTACAGTCTTCATTTTACATTGTTACCTCTGACAACATCTTATGAAAAAGTTTTAGCATTATGACCATTACTAATATTAAAATTACTAGCTACGATATAACATAGTATTGCTAAAATAAAGACGTTACAGTTAATATTGATTTCAAGATGTTTATTTTATTTTTATTCACTTTATTCATAGACACTAAAATTAAAATTCACGCCAAGTTTCTCACATTGTCATATGGCCGTATCACACAGGTCTTTCACAAATGCTTACTATTTGACAAAACAGAGCTATTGTTGCTATTGAGTATGTTGATCTATGATTTTAGAGTCTACATAAAAGACGATTTCAAACAATTTTATTACGTTTTATAGTTATAAAGAATCTATGGCACTAATATTCTAGACGAGGACTTTAAAATGTGTGTGTATTTACAAAAACAAATACAACTTACTAGGTTTTATTTTAAAAAAATTATCTCATCACCCAATAAAAAAAAGGTTTTATTCAAAATATGGTAAAGCAAAATTGAAAAATGATGGTATATAGTGTCCCTATAGTATATTATTATAATGATACACAGATTATGTGACTTCAATAGAAAATACACATTGAGGATTAATAATAGATCTACTTCTTATAATTTAACAACAATTCAAGTTATTAAATAAAAAGTTCTAAATTATTACTAATAACTAACGCCACCGCCTCTCTCATCTAAAGAACCGCCACTTATTTCTTCATGTTTTCTAACTTCTTTATGTTTTTCTATGTGTTTCTTTATGTTTTTCTATGTGTTCTGTATTTTAACGGTGTGTTTGGGTACTTTGAATACAACTTCACCCTGCTTTTTCGCCTTTACATATTACAAAGGATTTGAGCTGGTTAATTATAGAATTAGGAGAGCCGGGCTTAAAAAAAAAAAGTTCTAAACTCATCGTTAGATTAGAGAAACTAAAAGGTAAAGACAGAAAAAAAATCATTTATGCAAATGCATTTGTCGTGAGATTAGAGAAAATTTTCTCAAATCGGTAATAAAAATTAAAGTTAAAAAGCACCTATCACGAGAGCGCAAAGACATATGAGAAGGTTCCTCTTCGGTTGCTTACCTAGTTAAGCATCAACGACATAAACACATAATTTAAACCATTTGTACTTTATAAATTCTTAAGGAGCTAACAACATTTCTAATCTGATAATCTCTGTTAACAACATCTTCTTTCTAACGTCATATTAAAACACGAATTGAGGATTACATTTTTGTGTCCTTTTTTAAGGCCACTTCGCAATTTATAAACACAAACAAGAAAATAAACATTCGAAAAACAAAACTATTTAAGATGTTGTTGTTTTTGACGTTAATAATGTGTTTTTAAATGTCATTAATGTTGGTCGTGAACACTACTGGTTTGTATTTTATTAATACTCACAAACTATGTAATTTACAAACGAATAATTTTCCCACATGGTGTGGTCATAAGGTCTCTCGGTTTGTGAGTGTGGTTGTTATTTAAGAATATTATCTTTTCCTCAGCGTTCAATCTGAGCATCGCTTTGCAGTTGTTCATTCTTGAGGAACAAACCCAATAGTTGGACTTTTTAGAAAATGTGTAACCACCGACGACTATCAGCTGGCGGCCTTTTTGTGATAGCATCTTCATATATGGTGTCTCATAAGGATCTCCTGTAATGAAATGACCAAGCTTCAATATATTTTTATTTTGTTCCATTTAATACTCATTTTTATAAAATAATGAAACGATACATTTATACTTCAATTAAATGTAAAAAAAGTCATGTGATGCAATCAATAAGATTTATTTTATTATAAAAATATCACAAAAGTAGTAGTTCAAAGATATAAATACACACAATCAAAATAATCGATACAGATAACAAATGAAGTAGCAATCGAAACATCGTGAATCGGTTTAAAATAATTATACTTGTGTCAATTCATTCAATCTGTTTTTAGAAAGAAATATGAATTGTGTGCTGGATTCCACAAATTTAGCAAAAATACTATGTCAAAATCTATATAATCTTTAGATAAAAACACACAAATGCAAATAAAATAAATAATAATAAACATTAAAATACATACACATTTACCATATGTGTCTCACATTATATAATGACACATCACAACAGAAGTCTAGGAAACAAATAAATATTTTACTTGTGTTTTTAGTTGTAGTACTAATTGTAAGTCGCGTAATGATTTTTTTGACAAATTGTTTTACATAGGTATTTAACATACATTAACCCTCCAAAGAAGAAGGAGGTTCTCAGTTACAAATTTCATGTATCTGTATTTTCATAGAATAGCCTCTATTTAAAGGATAACAAACCATTTAAAAAGCACATCCCTAGTAGTGTGTGGTAGTTTTATTTAGGTCAGAGCTGTCCAAACCACGACCCGTGCGTACCTTTAAAGTAACTTTAAATAAGAATATTTACCCTTTAAAACTTTATTTGTGTGAAAGCCATGAAATGAAGCTTTTTGTTGATGCAGTTTTTAATGATATGCAGTATTTTTGGTTCTAATATATGTATTCAAATGACTTAATGGAGAATACGATCCAGGGGCCAGTAACAATTAATTGACCCTCGATCGTATCTGGTTTGGACAGCCCTGGTTTTAATCTTTTGAATTAAATTTTGTCTATGTCAATAGTTTCAAACATTATCAGAAAGTCGTCCTTTCGTCCTTAATTAAATTGTTCTGCAATGGCAATCTTATAAATCCACCGCCAGGTATCTTCACATATCTCCTCTTTGGATGTAAATGCGTTCCATGCAATGTAACTACGCCGTCATGCGTCATCTTCAATTTTGCTTTACATTGCGGAGTATGGGTTGAACACACCCAATTGCTCTTGTATTTGCAAGAGTATGTATAGCCGTCGATGAGTAAAAGGCGTTTACCTCTTTCTGAAGTTATTACCTCATAATGTACACCTGCATGAAACAAAAATCATAGTAATGATAATACAATTGGACATATTCATTATTCATTACTACAATTATCTCTTGGACCCACACACAACCTTTGGCTTATTGTTAGCAGTTAGGACCACTAACCTAGTGGTCTAGTGACCAGCAGGCTAGTCGAATTAATAGTATTAGTTCGACATATATTTCAAATGGTAAAGAATATAATACCGATAGGTTATTTTCGAAGCTATTTTAAACAATATATTATTATTCCTCGCCGAATTAAATACATTAGATACGTTTTGAATTTAATGTACAGCCCTTTACAGCATATCATTAAAATGAATATTTTAGAAGAAATTAGAGGTTTAAAATAGCCCGCTTCGGGCTGTACGTTCGTCGCGGGTGGCAGTGGCCGGCAGGATCGGAGCGGGCCTATTATTGCATATAAAGATGTCCTGTAGTATAGTCCTATCACAATAATACTATAAATAATTACTCCAGACTGGCACCACATTAATAGTATCTACATTGCCCTCGTGCGAAGCTGGGGCGGATCGCTAGTACTTCATAAAAATACTACCGCGTGTGATTATATATTAAAGTTGTTATTTAAGTAAAAGCGCAAGAAAAACTAGAAACTCAATAACTTCTAAAATAAATTAGTATTACAATAATTATTAAGAATTTACTCGTAGAATATGTATGATTGATATATATATATATACGAGTATGTCAGTTAGAAATTGCATCACTATTATAACCTCTAAACAGTTCACACAATGTTTGCAAACGAAATGATTTCAATTACTTCTGCAGAGCAATCATTTAAATAAGTACTTCTAGTAGAGCAAATTCTAAAATGAAAGTATTTCAAACTTCATAAAGATTTTATTTATAGTCAAAAAACTAAAACAGGAAATGTTTTAAAACATAATATTTGAACACAAAGCTGCATATTTTTGATTTTTTTATTTACCTAATCGTTATAAATGTAAATTCATGTAATTTGTAGTTGTAGAATAAGTTAACGAGGACGTAATCTCAATGAGGAAGAAATCTGAATCTCAGGTTCCTTTGGGGGCCAGGTGTATGTGGTGTTTCCGCTAAAAACCATGCTGCGCCTAATCAGTTATTCCCTCGCCAGTCGGCGGCTGATATCGCCGCCGACACGCGTTCTACGCTCTGGATCGGCCGCCTCCCAATTACATACCCTATATACATAAGTTTACTAATATTCAGCTTTGTTAACTTACGGAGTCCGTACCATAACCAAATGATTTTAAATTTAATTTTAATTTATTTAAAAATTCTTAAGAAACTTCTCGATGCTCGTCGCAGTTATGTGTTTTATCACAACACTATTGTCCTAAAACAGAAAGTACACTCAAAGTACTATAATACTAAAGACATATTTCACATGTTATAATTTTAAATTGTGCTTATTCAGTACTTGTTAATTTATAATAAAATATATCCCATATGCCTTTTGAATAAAGTACTAATATAAATATAGTGCAAAATAACTAAACAAATTTAATCGTTTACCGACTAGTAACAAAATACCTAATAAAATCATATGTGATATAATAATAGAATATATCACATTGATTTAAAATCCGTTTATCATTCCTGTCTCGGATTTTAAACGAATTGTTCGTAATTTATAAATTTCGCTTTCAGCCTTTGCATTATACTAAAATAAATCTTACTTTTAATGTAATTTTACCAAAACATTTCTTTTTTCGCCTGCAAGTGCATTCCCATGCCGCCGTCTCATTATTATACTTTTCTTTTAACGCATACTGGCATAACCCACTTCGTAGAAGAACAACGCCACCGTCTCTTTTTATAAAAGTTAGTGGTAAGCTGTCAAAAATAATGGACATTTTCTCATCGACCATTTTTCCTGCAACCAAATTTTATACTACTTTTGAAATACACTAAGTGACTCAAAAATGTTAAGCTTTCTTATTAAAATAGTCACTTACTTAAAACTTCTTTACTGTTTTACTTTTAAAGAGACTGAAGCTAACTTAAAATAAAAATAAAATACACAAACGCAGCATAATGATAATGATGATGAAAAAGTTGCCAAATTGATGAGATCAAGAGAACTTTCCCAAAGAACACTTTACACCGTCGCCTGCAGGACCCTTTCCTACTTGATAAAAGGTTCGTAGTATCCGACAGTAGTCGGGCATCACCAAAACACAGACGTGAATTACGGATTATCGGCAACGAAAAGTATTATCGGTCGTCACGATAATACTTTTATTAAATGCAAGCAAAGGGCGATGATGATAAATCTGGTTCCTATCTGGCCTTTTCTTGTAATTGTATTGATGTCACGAATTATAATTATATCTAATTAATGATAAACGATGAAAATAAAACACCAAAATTAAGTTGCCTATCTTCTTCCAAGCGAGAATTACAGTTGCTAGGTATAAACAAGTGGGGGGGTCGTCTACTCGTCTGTAGATGACCCGAGGTATGTCGGGGCACCAGGGACTTCCTTTCTAGGGTATACCTGGTTCCCCGGCTATTAGTACCCGGCGAAGGCGTGCGGTTTTAGTCGGTTCGAGTCCGACATGGTACATGATACAGGTGGTATCCGAGGGGATTTCCGCACGAAAAAAAAAAACAAAAAAAAAAAAGGTATAAACAAGTAAACACGCACTAGTAAATTACTGTCATCTAGTATCCATCAATTTTTTTATCCAAAATTATATGAAATAAAACAATATGACGAACACGATGGTAAATGGTTATCTTGGCAAAAGAACTTGGTGATAATTAAGTTAGAGTGTAATATGACAGAAAGACATTGTTTATTTCATGACTGTATGCCTATGCTATAGAAAAAAGATTTACTATACAAGTTCACAGAGTTATACCAGCACTTTAAACATGTACACACAATAATCTATTTTAAAAGTATCTTTGCGTTAATTAACATATTGTCTTTATTAACTTTTGTGTTAAGAAAGCAAGACTATACAGGATTTGGCAGAGACTTGTCAAATGTAAAGTTATGTAAAGCATTATTTGGAGCAAGAGTGACCGTGATTACCTACTTATATATGTGAATATTGACTTATATATCTAGGGCTATGAGTATGGTAATCCTCAATCTGCTTGAGTCGGCCATCTTTGGCAAAGTGGACATGTGCTTTACATCCGTTACTTCTTTTAGAACAATAATAGTACCTAGAATCATTCTTTTGCCAGTATGTATAGTTATTTAGCAATAACAATTGTTTTCCTTTGGAGGTAGGTATAAACTCGTAGTGTACTTCTGTAAATAATTAAACTTTATTAACTGAAGAAATAATAAGTCTAGGGGCAAAACACATGTAGAATATCTTATCAAACCTGGAAAGGGATTAAACTAAAAAAAAAATCTTCGTCGTATGTTCACTTTGTGGTGCTTATATTTCAAAACCGGTGTTAAAACTACTCCATCCACTAAGTTTAATCTGCCCCTGCCTTAATCTCCCAGGGGATTTATTTTGAGTTTTTGTCCACACCGATACCCTAGGGGATCTGTTTGGGGTTTTTGTCCATTTTGATCCCAAGGGGATTTATTTGGCAATTTTTAGAGATACCCTGCTGGTGCAGGCAAAAAATCCAAATAAATCGATGAGGATTTTACTCTGGCAGAGTTGGTGTACGTGCGTGTGTGCAGTAGCTATTATCAACGAATATGTATCGATGTGTTCGTTAAATTTGTCGGGTATACAAAATATTTAGAAAGTTGCCTCTTGTGCCTGACAACCGTTATAAAACTAGGAGCTTAAGATACATGTAAATGACTGAGAATTAACTATTTTACTTAACTATGAGAATCATAAAAAAATATAGAAAGGCTCATTACATATCAGTCTTTTATAATTTAGTTACAAACATAATCAAGTATTTACACGTTCATCGAATCATTCATAAACAACTCTCTGACATTAACATTATAAATGTAGGTCGCAAAGAGGTCGCAAACACTTGCCTATATAGCATATTATAGATTCTATATTATAAAAAAAAACAATGTCTTAATATTTTATCTAGTTACATCAATATTTATTTTTTTAAACAATTATATTTTATAATTTATATTTTTATGTTTACGGGAATTAACGCGTTCACGATAAGTTTTAAGTACATACATTTGAAATGTCCGACGTTGCACCAAGTTGCACTAACCCTGGTGACAGGCTGATTTTAGGAGTCACCCATGTATTTAATACTCATAAGTTAATTGCCGTAAACATAATTAAATATCTAAGATCGGACATAATGACCACCATACGGACATAATTCAGTCAATGTTAGATTTAATTAAATAAATTAAGGGCCTCAAACAGGTTAATTGATGCCTTATTCTGACAACGTCATTTCAATACACTACTGGCAACGGTTTAGGGCAGACCAGACATCAGAAGATGAATTTCTTTTTTTTAAGACAAATCCGGCTGTAGTAATATATTCCGTCGCGGAGGACTTAACTAACATACATGAAACTGACACAAAGAACTCCCAGAGTTAGAACAACAATTTGAGGGTTACACAAAGTGTTGTCCCATGTGGGGACCGAACCCAGAAAACTCAGCGGAAGCGGCGAGGTGACTGCTTAAACCACCTGGTTTAACGCCAAAACAACAAAATTAATTTCCAAAACAAATTCGTATCGTTCCACGATGCGCAGGACGAAATCATTAAATGCCAAGGGCAGCTTCAATGAAAGTTATAGTTCCAGAGTCAATCTGACCCCATTTTTTCATTATATAACATAACAGTGAGGAGACTATTGTTATTTAATAAAGTCTTACATAATGTCCTTGTGGCATCATGACATATTTCGGTGGTGGATGGAAATGAATAGTGTTTGATACTGGCAATATTTGGCCATTGGCGTCCAGTTTGATCCTTGCCTTGCACCCAGCGTCTTTCTTAGAACAATAGAACAGCCTTAACTGGTGTTGTTGAGAAAACGTAAAGCCTCTGTACATTAGTAAATGCTTTCCACGTTTTGTTGGGATCATTTTGTATGTTAGGTCTGTAATGATAAGTAAATATTAATAAGATTAGGCTACCTTTATTTAAAACAGTCATTCGAAGTTCTTTATGTTTTCTCTAGCGATTTTTTTAAATATGAAATAGGGGGAAAACTAGCAGACGGGTCATCTGATGGAAAGTGACTATCGACGCACATGAACGTCCGCAACTCAGGAATCACAAGCGCGTTGGCCGGCCTTTGTAGTGAGTACGGTATTTTCTTGAAGGTTTGAAGGTCGTATCGGTCCGGATTAGTTGCGCGCTTCACAAAGTCTATTTAAAAGCACACGTGGTGAAATGTAAAACTTCAGAGTGGTATGACCAGTTAATGTCAACGACTAATGTCCAAACAATTCCTCGGCGTACTCTTTAGGATACAAACTATAGAGAATGTAGAGCGAAGCCACATCACTACCCATCGCCAAGACGTCAAGCTGATCGGCAATATTCTGTTTGCGATTTCGGCGATTTGAGTCGACTTCCGTTGGGTGTGAACCAGAGAGAGAAGCTTCTATTCATTTTGCAAAGAGATGAGAAAAGTATTTTATATACGACCGAATTTGCACCTCATAAAGTTGCAGGCGGTGAGCCGGAGTGAAATACTGACTCGATGTTCATCACACCAAGCTCTTTCGAGGCTAATTTGGAATTAACCTCGAATTTACTGCGAAACTGGAACGTTTACTCATTTTTCGACATGTTTCAACATGTTTACGCCAAGGATTCCGATCCAATAGACTATGGAAGTTAAGGAAGTGCAACTCAAACCGAGGTAATGCGACAAACGTTATGATTTGTGGGTAAACGTGCAAACCTGTGTCTTTTAACAAGCTTTTATTGACTTGGTATGTATTTATGTATCTATGTATATATATAACGTATATTTATTTATTTATTTATTTATTTATTGAGTCTTCCTGCAAACATATTGCGGACTTAATGCCTCAGGCATTTTCTTCCAGTCAAACCTTTGGGTGTTGCAAAGTTGTGTCTGGCAGGTGTATATTTGGGACAGGTAAAGATGAGTCTCATCTGGCAATGAAGCCATGTTACAATGGCAGAAAAGAACAAAGCCTACAGATTTATAAGTACTAGATATACATACATATAGTTTAGATATAAATATCATAATAAATGACAAAAAATATATACGAGTAATTTATTATAATATATATGAAAAGAAATATACTCTTAGGGTGTTATTCTGATGACTCCGTCAACAAGTCTCTATAGAGCTTCCGTACTTTAAGCTTAAAAGTGTATCGGTTAGTGGACATCCTGATTTCTAGTGGGAGTGTGTTCCAAAGAGTTACAGCTTGAACAGGGAAGGAAGAATGGACCATACTGGAATTATGTGAAGGACTAAGAAGGAGAAGATTGTTGGAAGAGCGAAGAGTTCTGTCATGATTAGAGCAGAGATATTGAAAGTGGGATTTCAAGTAGGTAGGTGAGTTAGATGAGTGGAGAAGAGAGTGTAACACAGTCAGAGCTCTCGAACTG
Source organism: Arctia plantaginis (assembly GCA_902825455.1). Taxonomy (NCBI): domain Eukaryota; kingdom Metazoa; phylum Arthropoda; class Insecta; order Lepidoptera; family Erebidae; genus Arctia; species Arctia plantaginis. The sequence continues at coordinate 636,970 of CADEBD010000348.1, read as the reverse complement.
GGGCGCTGTCTTATAGGTAACCATGACAGTTGCGTACGGCAAGCGGATATGTGATCGTATTTTCGCAGGTTGAAAATTAATCGAATGCAAGTGTTGAGAAGTCGGTCTAATTTATTGAGCAGATCTGCATTCAAGTCGAGATAACACACATCACCATAGTCGATAAGTGGAAAAATTAAACTCTGCACAAGCATCGTCTTTGTTTTTATTGGGAGGAAATTTTTAAGGCGATAGAATCCTCGTAAAATATTCGTAACCCTCTGACTGACACAAGTTACCTGAGTTTGCCAGTTCAGAGTCGCATCGATGTGCACACCGAGATCCTTGACCGATGTACTAACAGGCAAAACGGTGTCATTAAAGATGATGCCAGTAATATTATCAAGATCAATTCTGCTTGTCATTCTCGGACTTCCTATTATGATCGCTTGGCATTTTGATGGGTTCACCGTTAAACCGAACCTGCAGGACCAGTTTTTTATGGTCTCTAAGTCTTGATTTATACAGCGTGATTTTAACCCAGTTTAAAACGTCGATTTAATTTGAAAGTGCACACTTATCAAGGACCGATTACAATGCAATAATTTAAATAGTTTGTCCCATTATGCTGATTAGGACCTTCAGGATTAACAACTTTTTCCATACCTAAAAATACGGCAGTGTCTTTTGCCAAGTAACAAAGCGTGTGCTGAAGCATATGTGTAAAAAGGAAAAATAAATTATAGTTTGAAAAAAGCTAAAAAAACACGCTTTTGAACGATTTCAATTTTTGTAAAAAATATTTTACAGGCAGGTATTGGTAAATGTAAAGTTATTATATTATAAAATACCTTGAAAAGCACCCCACGCTTTTGTACGATAAAACGATTTTTCTTTTTGAAGTTATAGAAAATTATTGCCTACTGTTTAGTTAGGCTAGCTAAAAAAACGTGTTTTTATAGTAGTCTAGTCTATATAGTCTATTATTTATTGGAGTTAAATTTAACTAGATTTAGGCGATCTCAATCAGAAACCTCCGTTAAAAAAGTTTCGATTTCAGACACAAGTTTATTGTTTTTTGCTTTGCTATAATCATGGAATCGCTTAGTGATTCGCGTGTGAAGGTAATTGCAGAAAAACTATAATCTTTTAAGACCAAAATAATATAGATTGTATATTATAAAATTACATCCATGTCTCATTACTATATTTAGTTACATCAATATACCAAACAAGATAAACCATAATAACCACCATAATTCAGTTAAAATTAAATTTAATTACATTAAACTAAGAACTACAACCAGATCATTTATTTCTTTATTACATTTTTTTTTTGCTTTATTATCCAATAGTGTCTTACTCTGAAACATCATTACATTCATACCGGCAACAGTTTAAGACAGAAAAGACATCAGAACACAACATGCGGTCGTGTAAACCAACAAAATAAATTGTAAAACTAATTCGTATCGTTTAACGATGCGCAGGACAACATTGTCTTAGAAATACCGAGGGCAACCCCTATGACAGATTCAGAGTAAGCCTGATATCGTTTTTCATTGGACAGCGTAAGAGAGGAGACTACACCATTTCTTATTTACTTAACAAAGCTTTATATAATGTCCTTGTGGCATCATGACATATTTCGGTGGTGGGTGAAAATGAACCGGGTGTGATACTGGCAATATTTGGCCATTGTCGTCCAGTTTGATCCGTGCTTTGCACCCAGCGTCTTTCTTAGAACAATAGAAGTTTCTTGACCGGTGTTGCTGAGAAAACGTGAAGCCTCTGTACATCAGTAAATGCTTCCCACGTTTTGTTGGGATCATTTTGTATGTTGTTATGTCTGTAATAATAAGTAAATATTAAGTTTTTGTGGCAGTATCATTTACAAACAGTATACCATCAGATCGCAGTAACATAAAGGAACAATTAAGTACCGCAATCAGATTACCTAAAGGTAAAAAAGAAAAATGACGATATCTACGTGTATCTATTTTTTTCGATGCCGTAAATTATTTTTAGAGTTGAGCGGAAGCGTTCCTGCAAAGTGGAATTTCTCTATCGTATACCTCTTTAATATTTATTATATAGACTAATAAAACATTAAACCATTCATTGAATTAATTATGGCGGTTAACGAAATCTAAAGTTAATACTGCGTTTGTGACTAGGGCAATAATTACTTACCTTAAATGCTTATCATGTTTTTTTCATGGTATACATAAAACAGTTAAAATATAAGAAAAAAAAGTTTTAAAAATGTATTTTTCTCAAACATCACACTATTTTCAAAGAATCCATAAAATATTTAATAAGAATATTTAAGATAATATCCATAAAATATTTAAGAAGAATTTCATATTGACAATAGTTAATTAAAAAAAAAATAGGTATCTGCACAATTTACATTTCTCATTGTAATTAATATACTCTGTCTTGCCATAAATACTATTATAAATTAAAAAAAAACAACATTACATTTGACTTTGGAATCTGTCATTCTTATATAAAGATACATTGTTTTCTCATTTTCGCGCCAAACGATGTTAAATATTTTTGTGATAGTTAAATGGAGTGGGGCGATAAAGAGTAGGAATTACTGTGATAGCGTTACGCAAAGTAGGTATTTAGCCAAATGTACTTTTGACACTCTCTAACCGCTTGGTATTATTGGTCGAAAGTGTGTGTACCGGGATATTAATAGGTATAATGGAACCTACTCTGTTCGTGACAAAAAAAGATTTGGCCGTCCACGTGCTACAGAATTTAACTGATAGTTTAGAAATGAAAAGGGTGATAAAATCAAAACCACTCCTTAAGCGGTACGCAAAAGGAGGTCACAGAAAAATGTACGGACGAGTTTTTTTTACTATTGAGCAATATATTAACAAGCAGAATGACCGAATTTATGCTCAAAGCTTTCCAATTAGTCAGCGAAGTATAACGCGTTATTCAAATTCAGTAATAGTTGAGTGGGGTGTTAGCTGTGGAGTGACAGCCATATCTTTGTAAAAAAGGTATCAAAACATCGGCAAAGTGTATAGAGATACCAGTCTTGAGAAAGTGATAAAGCCTCTAACAACACCATGTACCAAAACCAAGAATGGCCCTATCAGCAAGACTCAACACCGGGTCATAAAGCTCAATCCGCTCAAGCGTGTTTGGAATGAATGTTTCTGACTTCACCATAGCTGAAGACTTGTCGTCTCCGATCTTAATCCAGTGGATTATGATTTATGGTCAGTTTTCAAGGGTCTGGCATGCTCTAAATCGGCATGAAAATTCGGAGTCCCTAAAGCAATGCATAAGATTGGCAGTGAAGAATTTTCCCAATGTGAGAGTGCGTGTTATTATTGATTATAATTGGCCTCAACATTTTAATTAAAGGACTGTATTAAAGCCAAATAATTTTGAATGAGTTTCATTTTTTTTAAATGTTATTATATTGATGTATAAACTAACACGCATCACAGTATATAATAAATGTTTTATGGAATAGAAAAAAAAAAGATTTTCCTTGTAACAATATAAATGAAAAGACTAGATAAGAATGTATGCCTAACATAGTACTAAAGTCTACACGTATATTTCCTTTTATTTTTACATGATGAGGCTGAAAATGTGATCCCTTTCCATAATGAGAACTCAATTTAAAATATCGAATACACAATATCAATTGGTCAATCAGTTGGTCAACTTGTTTGTGGTTTTAATGTAATGAAAATATTGTCACTTGATTATCGTATTCGAAGCTTATCAAGTACATCAGCACACTTTCTACGAGGAGACTTTAATGTACTCTCCTGTCTTCGTAACCATGTAAGTTGGCCGACTATGATTATGCGATATTTCTTGACAGTTAATCACCTTCCTGTTGGTGTCCAGCTTCACTTTCGCTCTACAACCCCTTTGAATTTTCGAACAGTAATACAGAGTGGATGTATTTCTAGCGAACGTATAACCGTCTAACATAAGTAGATGCCCTCCTCGACTTGTTTTAATAAGTGTATAGTCTGAAAAGAAACCAGGCGTTATTTCTCAATAAGCGAACTAAAGCTGAATTCAGATTCGTTTACATGCTTTAAAAATTCCTGACACGATTTCATTGAACAACATCTCAATTCAACTCGACTCAATATCTATCAGTGAACATTGCGTGTAACATAATTATTTAAAAAAAAAACGAAGTTCAGTCGTATCGTAGTAGGCTTAAAACCGACTCCAACCAAAAGGAAAAAGAGATCGGAGGAACATAATTAAAAAAATGATATCTATATATAACAATATTTATTACCATAATGTTAATGTAATGAACTCTTGTCAGATACCTGACAATACACAATAAGTTAGTGAAACCGAAAGGAGCAAGTAAAGTTAGTAAATATTATAAACCGGAGTCATATAAAAAACAAACAAAAAGTAAACATTTTTTAAAGTTATGTTCTTAAAATATCAAGTTTTTGATGTTTCTACACAATAACATAATTTTGCTTGTATATCTCCTAACTGCTTTATGAAGCAATCTTTAGATATTCTCCAGACCTCGTGAGAACGTATTGTGGCCGAGGATGATTATGTTCTATGTCTTCATAGTTTATTACTTTAAAATTTTTATCCAGCTTCACTTTTGCTTTACAACCTTTAGTAGACTTGTCCTTTTTTGAACAATAATAAATATAGTCTGAAGACATTTTGGAGAATGTATAACCATCCAACATCAGCATGCGACCACCAAAAGGCGTTTTCATGAATTTATAATCTGAAATTTAAAACCAAGTACCATTTCAGTGTTGATGTGAGGATAAATAAAGTTACTTATGTGCGTTGTCCAAAAGATTAAATATCTGCTCAGTGATGTCATGGTGAAGGAATCAAACCTATGGATGAATCTAAGGCATCATCATAGCGGCTTTTTTATTTATTCAAGTCTGAATAATGTTCACAATACAAGTCGTAGTCAAATTTTAGGCTTTAGTGGTCGATTTGCACAAACTGAATTTTTCAGTGTGTGAATCGGCAACTCCAGAAAAATATAGTGGCGATTCGCACACATTTTCTTAAATGAAATTTATTTAAGAAAATGGTACAGCACCGCATAAAAGTGGTGCATATAATTGAATCAAAGGTAACAAGTAATCATCAAAATATTTATATTTGTGGAAAATATTCTTATTTAACAATAATACCTCTCATTTAAAGTAAAATCAGTAAAAAGTAATTTTAACCGTAAGATAATCCGTTGTAACCTCATCTAACCCAAATGATTCACCAACTACAGAGGGGATCTGGCGCTCGGCGGCTGCTTCGCTTGTACGCCTTCGCGCTTTAATAATAATTTAATTAATCAGTGTTCTAACCTAACCCAAATTTTACTTTACCGTCTGTTAGTCCGTAAAGCCATTACTTTGCAGCTTATCTAGTTAATGTAAGAACTGAAACAATTTGTACGACTTTATCGGAGTCGACCAGATAATCTGCAGATTAATTAGTTAATCTGCACTCTATCTGATTTACGCACATTAGTGGTAACATATACATCCATCGATCCATCCAAACTTTCACATTGATAATCAGATTAAACACGGTAGGCAGCGGCCGCCATGTGCAATAAAACAGTGTCGAATATACATATGCACACCTTTTCCCGTAAAAATACAAAATATGCGAATCCCCACTACATTTTTCTAGAGGACTAATAAATTCAGATTGTACGAATCGACCTCTAAAAACATATTAATTTTACAAAGGGTCGTTTTGACACAAATCGACCACTAAACCAAATTTTAATGAGACGATAATTAAAACTTTTTTTTTGTATATATTGTTATTTTCATTTTTCGTGTGTGGTTAGACATTCATATGTATATAAGACATACGGTTTCACTCATATTTCCAAAACGCGGAAGATCGCTTAAGCTCTAACACACACATGAATAAACTTCTACCGACCTCGACTTGTCCTCGCTCCGTGTCGTATCATATACCTATTTTAAGAAGAAACTTTTATGTATTCTCCATTCTTCAACACCATGTACGTTGGGCGAATATGATTATGCACAATCCCTTCATAGTTGATAACTCGTTTATTCGCATCTAGTCTAACTTTTGCTTTACATCCGCTTGCCTTTTTGGAACAATAATAGATATTCGAGTGGACCTTTGCAAACGTGTAACCATTTAACATGAGTAGATCACCACGGGATGATTTGATGAATTCATATTCTGAAATCGTAATTAAAATCCTGTTATATACAAAGTGCAAGCAATAATCAAATCGGTAGGATAAATAAGGCTTTAAAAGCTAAACAATTCTTTCAGTCATTACTACATTTCCCAAACCAGGCCAGGCTTTGCCGTTCTCTGTGCAAAACTGTTAAAACAAAATAAAACTTCCAACAAAAAGAGTTTATTATTTTCTATATAAGATATTAAATTGAAATTGTGATTTTTTTCGATATAAACATAGCAATAACTAAGTTAAAACTTCATAAATAATATAATTTACTATTTCACTTATCTCAGTGAAACGTGAGGAATGAACATGCAGTTGTTTCAATGAATCTGACAAATAAGTTTGTACTATAAATAAGAAAACTGTACATTAAAAATATATCTTAAATATTAAGGTGCTAAGCATATATTTTTGGTGCAACATCGCCTTATTTTAAAACTACAATTTCTTAAAAATAAATACCATTTTATTTTACGGCCTTTCGGCTCTTATTTTACCCGTATGAAGACTCCTTCTTAGGATGTTTCAAATAAACCTAAATACGCGACCAACGTTTGAACACATTATCACTGCTAGACTCATTTATCTAACTCTAGCATCTGCCCGCTTTGGGCCTAATTACATCTTTATTTTTCTATCAGAAGGATACCTTTCTAGGCGAAAGGCACAGGCATAAGCAACGTGTCTGCAAATTTCATAGTAAACAGTCAAGTAGTTAAGTCATTAAAGGGTGACAAATGCACAGAGAATCTCATTCGACAATTTTTATTGTATTAGTACTTAAGTCTCCGATCTTAAAGATCGATTTCTTACACAGTTTGTATAAACTTACTTTCACAACAATCAGTGTCGTACTGCACAAAAAAAAATCGGTAGAGCCTTGTTATTCACCTTTACTCCAGCCACGATAAAGGGGTACTGAGGTACGACAGCTAATCGCATTTCAAATTAAAGGGCGGTAAGATTCAACTTTCAGGATCCGAAAAAGCGTCGACAGTACGAGTCGCATGTAAAAACCGTACATTGTATGGAAAGCCTTTCCTTTTCAAATATAAATTATATAAATAAATTATTTTTGTGCCTATTATAGTACCAGCGTTCTGGAATGTCATTTAATTTTGAAGTGTCCTTAAATTTATGTCTTGCACAACCGGTAATTCCCATTTTCCGTAATCGTGTAAACTGGCGGCGGATGATTATGGTGTATGTGTTCATAATTCGTTACCTCATTGTATTTGCCAAACTTTACTTTCGCTTTACAACCCTTCTTAATCTTGGAGCAGTAATATAATGTCGAGGTGTTTTTAGCAAATGTGAAGCCGTCTAACATAAGTAAAATTCTGTGGCACGTTGTTTTAATGAATGAACAACCTGAAAAATAAAATAATGAGAAAATAAATTTGCAGTCATAACGACGACAAAAATAACCTTAGTTTACACACACCACTTTAATCTTTAGACACTTTGTTTTTTATTTCAAGTCATCACAAGGCGGTATGACTAAAACCACACGGTGTTTTTAGCACACGACACATCGTCTAAGTGCTGGGAACACAGCTGAAGAGAGATATCCCTGTGAACCTTGTTTGACCTTCTTATCAACAACAGTCTACCCACACCACTCCCATTCAGAAGACACACTACTTGATAATAGTTTATTAACGAATATAATAACATACAAGATAAACTATACAAAATTATTTTAAGATTAACTTAAATGAAAGACAATGTAATTATTTCGTCAAGACGTATATTTTTTATAGAACTGATTATCTTTTACGAGACCGATACGACTAAGATAATGGTAAGAGAATAGCTTCTAAAAACCTTTGTCCCTTACGACAGTGAACGTTTTTACACCCCCTATAATATATTTTTTGTTAATTTAAAATAGAAGAGCAACTGTGTTGAAAATAGCGCTACATTACATTAAAAAGGTTAATTACGTTGTCACGCTTTAACCATTCAAGCTATTATCGTGATATTTTCCATACACGTTATAAAGGCTACAGAAAAGAACAAGATTAGAACTGCTTTCAGCGGATATAACTAAAATTAGTTATATGCGAATGCAAGCTGAGGTAATTAAACGGTAAATACTTCTAAAACATTAGACGCATGCTACTAAATTTTAACTGAAAGGGGATTGTTCAAGCAACTATGGAACTTAGTATCGTTACAAAGATCTTCGAGTAAAGAAAAAAAACACTGTTATATGATGGCATTAATATATTCATTTAGGAAAACTAAACAGCATTTCGAGGGAACTCGTTGGTAAAAATCGGAGATTCAAAAGTCAAACAACATATTTTTGACTACAAATACTTAGCTAATACATCGTGTGTTAAACTTTTAGAATAAGTACCAAAAACCTATGTTTGGCCGTCTATTTATCAGAAATAAATCAACTACGATACCCGAATATTTTCAAAAGTCAGTGTAAGTGAGATTCAAGTAGCCAGAGTATTATACATCACATTAGTTATGTCTTACAATTATTGCACAGTAAACACATCGACAAACAAATGTTTCTATTTTACGGTTGTGAAATCGTATCTCACAATCCATTTTTAAGGTCAAATATATACGGATTTAGGTATTTCATACTTGGTAATTTAAATATTTGTTGTGAATGATGATTTGATCAGGACCTGACAAATACACAGAAATTCAAAAATTAAATATTAATGTCGATACCTATGTAGTAAAATCAATCGAAGTATTTCAACCGAATAACCTCTAAAATATACGTATACTACCTCTTACACTATTGTAACAAAGGGAACTAGAAGAGAAGGAAGAAAAACGAACTAGAATCTATTAATGATCTTAACTTTCCTCTTTGAAGTGGATTTTTTACTGTCAGATTAAATCTTCTAAAATATAAACGGAAATTGTTTAAATCTTAAGCTTGAATCACAACTAACATGGCAGCGATACCAAAAGTGGTCATTCCCCCTTACGGGTGTGATAAATGGTTAATCTGTGTCACTAAAGTATTATAATTTAAATAAGTTTAAATTCAACAGAACAGCATTTAGTACTATGACAGTAATTTCAAAATATTAATCCATAACACCATCTAATAATATTTTCAACACCATGTATTTGACATTGTTACTATTTGTTACTCTTAAAGATTGGATTAACTTAGGATGGCATTTTAATATATTTGTTCGTATGAGTGATCACGACCTCATAATATAGGGCTCCCTAAATGAACTCCAAAAATTCACGTGACTTCTACTTTACAACCCCTTTTTTAACAATAATATGGTTTCATTATTGCAAGCTATACCTTGAAAAAGTGTAGTGCTATAAAAAAATAATCTTTTTTAACGTAATCTGTTATCTAAAATGTATTTAAATGTTCAATATAAATAATGTACACATTTGCTTAAGTATACCTACAATAGGTAAACGCTTGAAATAATATTAAGAAAATATAATTAGACGTATTTATTAGAGTGGATAAATATGCAAGCTACATTCTTAAAACGCTTGACAAAATTATTTGACGATATTTTTATATTCTTACTCTTGTAAGTGTTTACAAAAACGTTTAAAAAATTAATATAAAGATATTGTTTAATTTAATTAGAGAAGCTGCCGCGTTATGTTATTATACATAGTATTGAATTTAAATATAAAATAAATGACACAACAAGTGTTCAAACAATTTGTATAAATATAACTTCCGAAGGAAAAAGCTTTTCTATTCAAAATAAGAATATTTCTTTCTAAAACATAAATACTAATTTTTATTTAAATAAAATACTATTGCACATTGTCTTCAAAAATGTGGGTATCCACGAACAAAACGCGGCGGTGTCATAATGCGACTTGTAGTTTTGACATAAAGTCCATTTCCTGTTGACATATAATTCGGTGGAGGATGATTATGTTCCAATCTTACGCTAGCTATCCTGCCATCAGCACCAAACTTGACCGAAGATTTGCAGCTCTTATACTTTCTTGAACAGTAGTAGGTATTTTTTGCTCGGTTATTCTCAGTATATGTATAACCGTTGAACATTAATAGCGTTTTACCGCGGATCGTTTGTATGAACTTAAAGTTTGCACCGCCTGTAATAATATTCAGTATTAGTATTCTTCGCTTATAAGTTGTCAATGATATTTGATATCAATTTAGAACCCTTTTATTTTTTTCTGACCAGCTACGTTTCTTTTATTTTCTAATATAATTTTATTTGCAATATTTCATTTACCATATTAATAAGTTCTTCTTATGTTGATCCTCATGACAGGGTGGAAAGAGAAAAGGATTAAAAAAACTAAAATATGTCATGTATACATTTTACATTTATTCTGAAAAGGTTGCAAAGATTTGTTTCCAACATATATATACATTCAATTATCGCAATAAACTAACACGGTAGTAGAAAATTATTTGAAGAAGTGATATAAAATCTAACTTCTATAATAATAGTGCAAAAGCTTTGTGAAAAAATTATGCCATCAATACTTTTGATAAATGTGGCTTGAGTTTAAGACCGGTAACCTTTAGGGTAACCATTTAGAAGCTGTAATTATGTATGAAGTTTGTACTTTATAATTTCACATACTTTCCATCCATTATCCCGTATAAAGGCGGAGAGTGATTATGTTCAGAGTTATAAGAAACAATTTCCCCAGAATCCACTTTTACACTGCTTCTACAGCCAGAAAGTCTCTTAGAACAATAGAAAATACTTCTGCCAGCCTTACGTGAGAACGTATAATTGTCGACCATCAACAACTTGGGACCATTTATAGTTTCTATAAATTTGCATCGCACAGTTTCTGGAATGAAAAATAAAGGTATTTAAGCTCCTCATGGCATTGCCATCTTTAATAGAATTTAAGACAGTAAAAACAGTATTCATTGATAACAGATATGTATATTTAAAACTTTTAATAATTTACATGAATTTTACTCGACTTCCTTATAAACAACATGAACAAATTCTGAGGCCATCTTTATTATATTATATATATGTAAAATAGTTATAATCAAGTTGTATAAGTGGTTACCAAAACACATGTGCAGAATTCACTTTTTTCCTCTTTTAAAAGAAAACGTAAGACAGTAGTGATTTCAGAAAATTAACTAATTTGGATACCACTTATACAACTTGATTATAACTATTTTACTCACATATGCTATATTAACCGTTTTTAATCCTCTGTTACGAGGCGAGAAAGCGGGGACGAAGCAGACTCATAAATTCTGTCTCGAGACAAATGTCCCAGGTAGGTACTTTGTGTCGCCCTTTTACTTCTGATACGATAATACTTCCCGCAAACTATTCTATACTGTGGCGCCGGATGATCATGGACCTCTTTCAAATAGATAATCATTCCGTCTTCGTCCAGCCTGACACTGCTCCTGCAAGTTCGACACGTACAGTAATAGCATGTCTTTGTTTTGTTGTTCGGCGTAAACGCATAGCCATTTACCATCAACACTGTATTGCCTAGATTGGTTTCTATGAAGTGATATGGTATAATACCTGAAAATAGAACAGCATGAGAATCTATACTTAGAATAATATCATAAAGCTGAAAAATTTGTTTGTATGAACGCGCTTGTAATAAGCGCGTTCATACAAACAAATTTTGAAAGCAGCATGAAAATCTATAAGCACTTACAATAATATTAAAAAGCTGAAAAAATTGTTTGGTTGAACGCCCTTATCAATCTAAATGTAAAATGTTTTCAGTGTTAGATAGCCCATTTATTAAGAACAGCTTAAACTATATATCACCACCCTATACAAAATGTTGTACACAGATGCAACTCTGAACTGGCAAACTCCGGTAACCAGCGTCACTCAGAAGGTTACGAATATTTTACGAGGATTCTATCGCCTTAAAAATTTCCTCCCAATAAAAACAAAGAAGATGGTTGTGCAAAGTTTAATTTTTCCACTTATCGACTATGGTGATGTGTGTTATCTCGACTTTCCCTTTTTTCTCTTTATTTTCTTTAAAACAGACAACGCCCACATTAGGAAGATATCCTGTAACGCGGGGGACTTAACAAACATACATGAAACGGACACAAAGAACAACCAGACTCAGAACAACAATTTGTGGATCACACAAAGTGACTTGAATGCAGATCTGCTTAATAAATTAGAACGACTTCTCAACAATTGCATTCGATTCATATTCAACCTGCGAAAGCTTACCGTACGCAACTGTCATGGTTACCTGTAGGACAGCGCTGCAGTTCGTTGGCTCTGACTATGTTGCACTCTCTTCTCCATTCACCTAACTACTTAAAATCCCACTTCCGATATCTCTGCTCTAATCATGACAGAACTCGTCGCTCTTCTAACAATCTTCTCCTGCTTTGTCCTTTACATATTTCCAGTATGGTCTATTCTTCATTCCCTGTTTAAGCTGTTACGTCAAGGAATCACCAGACCTATCGACCGATAGTTTCACTAGGATCGTCAGGTGGCTTATAAAAAAACTATATAATACATATATAGCCAGGAATAGAGTATATGCATGTGTGTAGATTCGTATGTCTATTGTACAGTGAGCAGATACATATGCTTGAGAAGGTTTTTTGTTATTGTTATACATGCATGCATATTTGAATGCAGATAGTTATTGATCAGTGCAGCTAACGAACGCTTAAATAATTCTGCTCCAAGTGGAAGTAATCCCAGAGATATTTCATATCAGAAATATAACTACTTGTTACAAGGTGAGTACAATTGTCCTCTGAACTTAAGAGACTAAACGTATTTCGAAAAACATAAAAAAAATTTTGCTATCTTAAACTTATTAAATTTTAAATATTTTTTAAATTTACATTTGCCAATTTTAATTCGAAATTAGCTTTACTTGCTCTTTAGGGCCAGGCATGCTCGTAGGCGTCCCTAGAACACCCTACTAAAGCTTCCTCACTATCTGATATTATTTAGTAATGGTTTCGGAATGCATAAAGGATAACACGCAAATCAATGTTTGCATGTTTTATTTATATAGATAAAAATATATTTTCTTAATTATTTATTATAGACACGTCAATAGCAGGTACAAAATTCAACAAATTCAACAAAAACATACATTATGGCACAGTTCTAATATGAAGGCTTATAAAAGTCATGTACAGTTACACCAATAGATTATAACTATGATTAGAAATGATAACAAAATAAATATTTACAAATAATCTTTGGATACTAATACAATAAAGGCTTGAGCCAGTACAAATAGAAAGACACTAGAAAGAATATTCTAACATTTGCCGAGGTACGTCATATACCAGAAAACATCACGTTAGAATATAAAGAGCGGTGCAGAGACCTGCGTGAAATCGCTTGTCTTAAATAAAATGAAAAATCAACCATGTAAATAATAATGTGTTTGCCCTTAGTAAAACTTGCACATTAACACATATTTAGATATATATTGGGAGTACAATAATAATAAGTTCAAAGTTTACAAAATGGTTAAAATTTGTGATTACAATAAACCACCGCCGTGAGAATCATTTGAACTACTAAGCACATAGAGGTTTTTTCCCAAACTTGCCCCGAATGGCGATATTTCGTTTCTAATAATTCACACAAAAGTTTGTTAAGAAAATAGTAGTAAACAACTAATAGGCTACCGACTCCAATGTAATTAATTAAGCAGTTTTATTCATTTATGATACCTATGATGATAATAGGACACTTGATATACCTACCTAGTGGGACCTCAAACTCGGCCTCTTCGAACCAGTGCAGAATTAACTTCAGTACTTCTAGGAATAATAAGATACACAAAGCATTATATTATGTAATGCATACTAATGTTATAAATGGGAAATTAAGTTTGAGTTAAACCGATTTTTAAAAATTATTTCACCAAGTGAGAGCTACATTATAAGCGAGTAATATAGGCTACTTTTTACCGACATACACGTGGGTGGAGTCGCGGGCAAAAGCTAGTCTTTCTATGAAACTACTAAAAAAAGTAGTTTCTATTTCTTTTCACACTGAGATGAATTGCTTCCTTAGACATTTCACATTTAAAAACCTGACTTAAATCCTTTTGTATATATCCATATACAGGGTGAGAAGAATCCGGTATAGATGTAGCAAAATACGCACTATACTTAGATATTACACACCGCTGATATTTTAAATGGATTAAACTTCTCAGGTCCGTCTTTGGTGTATGTGTCAGGAAATTAAAGTCCCGCACAGCTATTCGAGGATGTTTTGCTGCTCCTGGAATTCAAAAACTCATCTTAAACACCATATTTATGAGTACAAACAAAAGTTTGTCTAATAAATTATATGTGTTACATAGAATGGCTACTAACCTAACCTGGTTATTATTATATGTTTTTATGTAACCTGGGTAATTATATGTTTTTATTTTATTTTATAATGTTTTATTATGCCTGTTTATGTTTATAATTCAGACATATTTCGCTAGTCTCTCCTGTTCCAATTTTTTTTGGCTCTTCTACAGTTCTGTATGGCATTGACGAAATTGTTTCAAAACCACAAATTCATTAGCCAAAATAAAGTTTATTGGTTTCTAGAAGAAAAAACCAAAACCAATGAAATAAAAGTGGATATCCAGTGATCAAACAGAATGAAAGAAAAAAGTCATTGCACCGCCCCTTAATAAATTTTGGAAAAGGGTAGTAAGATATGATAATAGATAGTAAGATATGAAGATATGCGCTGATGACTTGACTAAAATTCTGCAAAATTTTCCTTAAAATTCACTTTGAATGATCGAATAATGAATATATTTAGAAATACATTTTTATTTTAAAAATATTTTGTTTATCAGACAGTATATTCAATTCAACTTCATATTTTTTTTTAAATAGTTTGAATAAAATTAACAATCTAGACATAGATACATACGTGGGGACAGTGAAAAAGAGACGCTCAGTAAACGGAGCACCATTTATTTGTTATTATTGCCAGTGTTCGATAGAGTGTCCTTATATATTATGTTACAATCCATAATTATATTATACTCGTAAATAACATAGGCTACTTTTTACCGCGATAACCGACATACAACCGGGCAGAGCCGAGGGCAAAAGCTAGTTAGTTGTAAAGGCGATACAATTTACTTGTGTGCATGGCTTTTGTGCCTACGTATGTTTCCTGACCAATAACTGTAAGCATCTTTTATTAAAATTTTATTAAAAAATTTAAAATTAATAATATAAAATTAAATCAAAACATACAAACAGAGAAGGCTTATATATCTTGGAAAATATTATCCCAAAGAGGCAAAATCATTTTTGATATGTACAACTGTCCTACAGACAGACACTTTCAAAACTAATCTTGTGGATATTTATCGAATGACTGTTATTTATTTGGTCTAATAACAACCTTATAACGTAAACGCTAAACCTCTTATATTTGTATGTACATTTTTTACATTGTGTACACTTACAACAATACAAAACAAGTTACGATACACTAAACTACTAAAAATTATATATTATGTTCACTTTTAAAAGTACTTCGTTATTACACATGACGTTCCTAAAGACAATTATCCAGTTTATTGGAGGACTTCAATAATATTTCTGAAAGTTTATGATTTTTAAGCAATGATCCGGTAGAAATAAGAATCACCCAAGAAGTTTAATTCAACTTACATGTTATATTTTTAAAAACAACATCATTCAAGATGCTCTATTTGCCCAATCATAACATTTATATTTATAAGTGTATTTACTAATAATCTTTTCTATATAAATATGTCACCTTGTGGACGTCTTCCGGTTGAGATGGTGGAGATGAATACAGTTAAATTTATACCCTCAGTTTGACGAAGCCATGTTTTGATTTGGTATAAATAGGTGGTGGGTGACAATGTTCTTCCATTAAATTAGCGATTCTCCCGTTGTTGTCGAGTTTAACATAGCACATACAGTTAGAAGACTTCCTGGTCGAACAGTAATAACGTTTGGGACTAGATTTCCAGTAGGTGTAACCATTAACCATCATCAGTTTTGTACCGTTCACGTGTTCGATAAAGTGGTATTGCATCAATCCTGAAATATTTTTTAAGTATTATTATATCTTTTATATGTGTATCCTGTACTCGTATATATTTTATATGTATATATTTACATACATATATAAGATACTTTGCCTGACTGACTGACAGACTGATTCATCAACGCAGAGCTTATACCGCTGGGGCTATGAACTTGGATTTTTGGCAGCTGATGATTTTATGTTGTAAGCACCGACTAAGATTAAAATGGCGCTAGTTGCAATTCGATGTCGATTTATAGAATATTTAAAAATATTAAGCTCATTTTTTTTTTATATATTTCCATGTATGACCAGTTTCAAAAAGTGTAGATATCATACATAGTGAATGTAAATAAAAACTCTAACGGTTGAAACATGCTTAAAGGTAGCTTTCCGTGTTTGTTTCGTTGCTGTATCATTCATTCATTCACATTGCGCGAGGTACGGCAAATAACTTACCGTATGGTACTAGTAGCTACCAGTACATTTTAGTTACATTAAGTAGGATGCATGAAAGTCACAAAAGGAACAAACTAAACCTTTTGATTAATTGGTATTTCGTTTTTTTACAACATTACTTAATCAGATACATTGTAAATGAGTGACACTTATAGTATAACTGTCATTAATTGTACATAAAGTACGGTGACCATGAGAGCTAAGCTAAGAGTCATAAGTAAGAGTCTCTAAAGTGTGTGTGTGCTAGAAAAAAAAACAGTATTTACAAATTAAACTATATTTCATAACACTTTACACAGTTGTTTTCTTAATGATAGAGGTAATAAAATATTTAAACAATTATGTTCCTTAATAGTAACAAAATAATATTAACCTGTTTAGCTACTTGATCGCATTTTCACAAAAACCCCGTTAATAAACCTGTATACTGGCGCTGAGTGATTGTGGTTTTCTTTTAAGTGAACGATTGCGCCGGAGTCGTCAAGTTTAACGCTACTCTTGCAATTGTAGTATCTTCTAGAACAATAATAACTTCTCTTGCTGGAAGACTTCCAATAAGTAAAACCATTAACCATAAGTAATGTTTTACCGCCTTTCGTCGTTATGAATTGATAATTTAATGAATCTGAAACTAAAACACGTGTTAAATACATTTTAAATTATCGAGTTGATGTTCACTTTGTAACTAAAGTATCCGTGTAGTAACGGATTCAGAATACGGAATGACACCACCCCTATTCATCCCGTGGGTATCGTGAACCGACGAAGTAAGCAAGCTGGACAGAGAAAGAACAGCACTGTAAAGAAAAGGTAAACTTGGAACAAACCCTTTTTTTTTTTTTTTAACGTGTGGAAATCCCCTCGGTCCGTCGCCCCACCGGGGTTTGCGGCGGGGTGGTGTGTCGGACTCGGACCGAGTAAAACCACACGGTGTGCCACTCTGCGCCTGTAATAGGAGGGATCCGGGAACAGCTGTTATTAAGACATCCGGACCCCTCCTAGCGCCGGCCCGCTCCTGTTGCGGGCTCCGTCTCAAAAATTTTTCCTCTCTTTAGGCGACGTCCGGCACACGTGGACGGCACCCCATCGCGGCTGGCCAAACTAATGCGGGTGGAGGGGAAACCCACCCCGTCCACCCGCGGCCACACTCAAGGCGGCATGAGGCGCAGGTGAGCGCGCCTCCGCCGCCCGGTTCGCCCGGTTCGGATCGGGTCCGAGTGGAGGTCGTCCTCCCGGGCCTTCTCCGCCGCCTCCTCATGCCAACCCGTCCCGGCCAGCGTGGTATAATAGGCGAAGACCTGATTTCTAAGGCCTATATCCGGCAGTGGTCTATTAAAGGCTATTGATGATGATATATGTTTGTGTGTTACATACAGGATCCAAATACTTATTGATAAGCCTTCCATGACTGGTAAAAATCACTTGTACCTTTAGCCAGAAAATTCAAAGCATAAATTTCAAACAAGTTGTATGTTATTTGGATGTTATTTAGTATCTTTTTCAACTAAAAGCTAAAATATTATGTTACATCGCATGAAATAACAAGTGATTATATTATAAACAGGATGAGGATGCTTATGAGATTTCACCATAGATGAACAATCTAACACTGCCCTTGCATTGCAAGGCTTTTTACAATAATAGTATTTCGTTTTGACCGCCCGTTGATCCAGTAGTTAGAGACCCCAGTAGAACTGACTGAGCAGAAGTCAGAGGTCATGGATTTGTGTAACGAGTACCTACGATCATTTCTTCTGTGTCTAGGTGTAATTTATCTATAACACGTATGTATTTAAAAATATATTTGTATGTTTATTAGCACTCCGATTACCATAGTCAAGGCTCTTCCAAATTTTGGGACCAGATTCGGCCCTCTGTGAGATGTGTGAAGTTGTTATTATTTATATCTCATAACAACTTTGAAGGTGATAATTGTTTAAATAACATGAAAAAAATTACGACTCTTTTATTTTGAATAGCTATGTTACTTTCACCTTTGCAGAAGAAAGTCCAAGGAATAAAGGAAATACTCTGGAAAGCCTTCAAAATCCCATTTATATTATACAAATTTATACAAATGTCAACATGATATCAAAATATCCGTATAGTTGTCTATCCTTAAAAAAAACAATATTGAAAATGGTTAATCAAAATAGAAACATTTAGAAGTTAAATTAGTATGAAATAAAAAAAAACTATACACATCTGTTCATGAGCTCGTCACTGCTTCCGATACTGACACACAATCATCTAACTTTCAACACCCTTAAAATATGAGGGTAAATCATTCAAAATCATTTAGTATATTTTTGGGAATGATGTATGGTCAAATACTGTACCAGTAACATATTATGTATATATTCATATTAAAATATTTGTTTCGTTATTTCTATAAATTGTGTTTGGCCTAACTGACAAGTGACATTTAATTTCCATGATAAAATCGTACAGGAACGAAGTTTCATTTTCTTATAAGTGTTCTAAAAATGTAACTTAACAAATAAATTTGACAATAATATTATGTGCTTAGACTATTCACATGTCTAGACAGACTGAAAATGCCATATAAAAGCGTCTAAAAAAATAGTGTCCAATGGTTGGCTAGTAATTCTCTTCCCCTATGGCTATTTATGTTCTGTGAAGTCATTTTCACTATAGACCCTCCATTTTGTCCCGTTTGTTTTAGTTGTTTTGTAGTGCGACACTCTCTAGACATATTCAAGATCTAATCTTTTGTCACTTTTGTAACCTGCGGGAACAGAAGCAGCTTTCGTGCACTGCAAATTACTTTTCAACGGATGATGTTTCTTATAATAATTCAGAATAAGATTCTTTAGATCTGTAAATTGGAACTTATCTACGATAATAATTACTAGGTTATTAGGATTGTACAGTCTACTGGTAAGCTTTATTTTAATAAAAATATTGTATTTCGTAATAATTGAGCTGTTTAAGTCCTAATTTACACACTTATATATATCATGAATATTAAAAAATAAGGATGTTTATTACAATAAAATTAATATGTTTATAGATAAATCAGTAAATGGGAAACACATATTTACAGTTATTTCATTTTGATCTACTAAAGTTTGTGCGGCTATGACGTAATTGCCTAATTATTATTAATCATTTATATGTATATAAATATTGTAATTTGTAGTTACAAATAGAATTTTATATATTGTAGGCATGAATTATGTTTCAGGGTTTGTTTACTGTTATTCAAACTTCTACTAAATTAATACAAAAAGCTACCAAGCAAAAACTTTACTGAATTGGCAACACCCAATTTCATACGGGTGCAATTTTGACATATTTTCCGTTAAAGTTTCTATACACAGGGGGTGGATGATTGTGTTCTTCCTTCAACCTTATTATCACACCACTTGGGGCAAGTTTAACACTGCTCATACACTTCATAGACGGCCTCTTAGAACAGTAGTAAAATCCTTTGCAGCTTGATTGCCAATACGTGTAATTATTAACCATTAGCAATTTCGTTCCGCTCATCGTTTCTATGAACTGAGGTTGTCTCACATAATCGTTTTCTGAAACATAAACATTTTTGTAAAAAAGAAAACATTTTATGTTAAAATATCGATGTCATCAAGACATAATGTTAAAAAGGTTCTTTATAAATACTCGATGCAATGGTATCCTACAACTTTCAACTGCTAGAAGTGTGCAAGGTGGCTCCTTGATGACTTAATGTCACAGCACGAACAGTTTGAGGTACATTAAGTACAACACCTTCCAGCGAACCTTTTTCCCATTTTAAACCAGATTGGCTTTAAGTCTACTACGATACGGCTGAACTTTGATTATTTTACGCGGAGCCACTGCCATAAGACCTCCACAACCCAATTACCAGGCGATATCAAAGATCTGTTGAAAGATCTGTTGTCGAACTGCAACTAACCGTAACGATTGCCACAGATGTTCGTATGGCAACCAGGACCGACGTCTTAACGTTCTCTTTGATGCACAGTAGGTACAACACGTTATGCAATTTTAGTCTACTATCATTTATAGTAAGGAAAAATTTTTGTTTTACAATACGATTACCTTGCTTTGCTATAGCGGTAGCATAGCTACGATACTAATGGTGGCTACATGAGAGGTCTGTTTGGTTGCATTAACAACAATCTTAATAAATAAATTACTTTATTTTACTTCTTCCTATTGTTTAAATACTAATACTAATTACAACGTCACAAACATACTCAATAGTAAGATAATATAAATTGTGTATCCTAATCAATATAACAGACCAATCAAATTAGAAGTTAGTTTGAAATTAGTACCTACTACGACCTACCACTGCAATTGATTAACTTTTATATAAAACTATCAGATAGTGAAAGGTGTTTATCACATATAGGTTTAGATTATTTTTTTACTTTTGTAGAAACACTCGCGCGCCGTCACCAAAAAAAAATCTGGGAAACGTCCCGTGCAACATGCAGTTGATTGTATTGCGTACTATTTATTGTCTTGTAATAGATGTACAAAGTGGTCGTACAATGTATTTATTTAGCTTAATTATATTATATAATTGTTATAATTGTTACGATGTTCTAAAACTTACAATATAAAACATGCTAAATGCCAAATAAAAATTTCAAAATGATATTTTTCTTCTAAATATAAACGATTTAAGTTAAAATACCTTGTTTCACTAATATATTTTCTACTAAGATTCATACATTTCTATTGCTTGTTTATTTGACTAATATGTAATATATGAAAAAGGCACAACTCAAGACCACCTATTTTTGAGGAAGAAATAATCTTTATTTAGCTTTCTAAATATAAAGAGTTTTTTATTAATTTATGTCATGATCGTGAACATTAAAATTAAACCGGTAAACAGTTACAAGCGTCTGTGAGCATTAGCAGTAGGTACCATGATAGCAAGGGCAGTACCATGGTACGTTGGCAATCTTAATCACCAAATATAAAAGATCGGCAGTATTGCTAGACAACTGCTGTATATCAGCATTTACGACATATTCATTTTACATGTAATTTACTATAATAAATAATCAATTTCTAAAACTCGTGATTTCAAGTAAATATAATATTTTGTTTATTAAAATAACTCGTGTTACCTAAGTCTAGAAATAAAATATAATTGAAATATCCAAACGGCAATTTTCCAAGTTCTTAGATTTAGACTTTGCTTAGATTCTTGCATTAATTTTGAAAATTTTCGTCCATTTTTATTTATTTAACAACCATCGAATTAAAACTAAAAGCGATACGTTTTAAGTACAGAGGGCCTAGTGTGATTGGCCCGCAATGAACTCTTGACCAATCGCACAGCCGACCGCGGTCACCGTGACGATCGAGTTGAAGTGAAATAAACTCACACTAGGCCCTCAGTAAGATTATTGTCGTACCGACACATTTTGTTTCTAAAATATCATCATCAACCTAATTTGACGTATCTCCCATTTATTTTCTTATACAGCGGCGGTGGATGATTGTGTCCTTCCTTCAAACTTACTATATCCCCTTCATTATTTAGTTTCACACTACTCTTACAGTTATATATTCTTTTTGAACAATAGTACCAATTCTTCGCATGGTTGTTTCGTCCAAACGTGTACCCGTTAACCATCAACAGTTGGGCGCCCTTTGACGTTTCGATAAATTGCTTTTGGCAAAATATAGTAGACTGACCGTAGACTGAAAAATAAAAATAAAGCCTTAAAGTATATACCTACATATACTACAGTGATCTTAAGTTATTAGCAATTAGTAGGTAAATGAAAGCTCGGGGCGGGATGGAAAATCGGAGAGAGGTGTATTGCGGGGTTCCCCAAGGCTCTGTTTTAGGCACTTTGTTGTGGAACCTCGCATATGATGTGGTCCTTCGCACCAGTCTGCCCTCTGGCCTTAGTGTTGTCTGCTATGCTGATGACACTTTAATACTGGCTAGAGGGCCACACTTCGACGAGGTGCTTCGGCTCGCCGAGCGTGGGAAAGATTCATCAGCTGGGTCTGAAGGTGGCGCCTCAGAAAACTGAGGCGATATGGTTCCATGGCCTACGTACGCGCCAGGAACCACCCAGCTCATGCCTCCGGGTGGGTGACGCTGAAGTCCAGGTGGGCCGGTACATGAAGTACTTAGGCCTCATCCTGGACAGTCGGTGGAGCTTCGAAGAGCATTTCGTGCGATTAGTCCCCCGAGTGCGCGGGGTAGCGGGTGCACTGCATCGCCTGCTGCCTAATCTCGGGGGACCACGGGAAGAAGTTCGCCGTCTCTATATGGGGGTCGTGCGATCCATGGTCCTCTATGGGGCGCCCGTCTGGTCTAATGACTTGGCGGGTGCCTCCCGCTGCAAGCCTCTACTCAGAAGCCTACAGCGGTTGATGGCCATACGGGTCGTACGGGGTTATCGTACCATCTCGTTTGAGGCGGCGACGGTCCTGGCGCGATATCCACCCTTCGACATTCTGGCCGACATGGACGCGATGGTCTATGACCAAGTCCGTTCTGTCGGTCGGAATGGGGAGGAGGCCGCGCCGGATCATGAGCCCGGAATGCTACGGCGGAACGCGCATACCCAGGCTCTGCGAGCGTGGCAGGCACGGCTTGTAATCCAGGGCTGTGCCAGTCAACGCGCCGTAGGAGCTGTTCTGCCCAGCTTCGAAGCGTGGTTAGGGAGGAACGACTGTGTCACCTACCGATTGACTCAGATGCTTACCGGGCACGGTTGCTTCGGTGAGTATCTGAATCGAATTGGACGGAAGGCCACGGCACAATGCCACCATTGCGGGTCCGACCGGGACTCCGCCCAGCATACTCTGGAGGACTGCCCTGCATGGGAGTCCGAACGTCGAGTCCTGGTCGGACAGATCGGACGAAACCTGTCACCGCCAGCATTAATCGCGGCAATGCTGGCGAGTGGCGAGGGATGGGCAGCCGCGATCTCCTACTGCGAGGACGTTATGCTCCAAAAGGAGGCCGCAGAGCGGGATCGGGAGAGGGCCGATCCCGCTCGAAGGAGGCGGCGAAGGGGACGTGGCAGAGGTCGCTAACTCCCCAACCGCCGCCTAAGGGTCACTGCGGCCACATCTTGGGGCGATGTGACCGCTGTAAACGACCCGAGACAGATGACACTCCGGTGCGGCCGGGGGCTGTCGTCTAAGGCGGGATGCTGTTGCGCCTTTTACTCTGTAGAACAGTGAGAGGCGCGGTAGCGTCCTGCCCCAGGGTGACTTCGATCACTCCGGGATGTGCCTCAGACATGAGGTACGGCAGGGAGGACTCCAGAAGCCGCCGATGCGTTCCTGGAGCTCCTCCCGATTGCCGAGGTAGGCCGCCGCGGGGTTCAGTGGGTAGACCGGTTCTCCGGGAGTCCCACACACGCCCTACGTTTCCCCAACGGAGGGTATGGTGCGAAAAGCATTCCCCGCGTGAAAAAAAAAAAAAAGGTAAATGAAAGCTGGCAAGTTTGATAAACGTGTAGTTCATACACTCTTTATTTAGTGAAAAAAAAATGATGGCAACTTCCTCGTAGCCTACAGATGATGATGACAAATGTTAAACGTTGTTGTTGTTTACTTACTAAATCTATAGATGATGATGACAATTGTTAAACGTTGTTGTTGGTAACTTACTCACTATCTATATACGATGATGACCATTGATAAACGTTGTTGTTGTTTACGTACTCACTATGATGACAATTGTTATATGTTGTTGTTGTTGTTTAATACTCACGATCTATAGATCTGCAAACAAGTGATAATGAATCTTGATAATAAATCGGCAAACAAGTACATAACCTGACAATGTAGCTTTTGTAATAGTACTTAGAGGTGTCTCCCGCATATCACATTGGGATTGAAACCTACTACTTCTTAGCTGGGAACTGCCAGACACAACATTGAGCGTGTTTCAAAGTACTCGTACCTGTATTGAAATTAACGGATTTTATAAACAGTATTAACGAGAGTCCGTTGAAAATAAAATCTTTTCCGATATTACAATGACGGGGACGGATCTAAATAAAGTCAAACAATTGAGGTTCTTGGGTCACTATGCAGAGTGCCTCAGTTTAATGGGTCTCAAAGTATGTTAAGTCGGATTGGTTCAATAAGTAGATTTATAAATTACGTGGGCGTATTTCAAAGCTTGTTACTGCGTTAAATAGTAAATCTGCTTGGGATTGACTTGCTCTAACCACTGTACAAACATCGGAGCACGCTGATGGAGGTTCCTTTTATCCAAGCGGGTTTTGTGGAATCTTCATTACCACACATCAATAGTTATTCTTGCAAGAGTATTTTCCGAAGAGTCGCGTTACGAGCCTGCATATCTTTAGTTATAAGCCCATCTGGTAACGACAGACTGGTCTATGTTAGTCCTTGCAATGGAGATATAACTGTGTTTATGTGACTCATATGACCTTTTACTTAGGTCATAAGGTCCCTTAATTCTCTCCGTTGTCCTGGTATCTGTTTTTTTTTTTCAATATGATTACTATTTTTATAGATACTTCTAAGTTTTGAAAGTTCAGCGTTTGAAATAAGTTCATATTCTAATATAAATTTCCGTTTATTTTTACTACTACTATGTACGTATTTGGATCTCTATGACCTAAAATGAATATAGGTATTACGGAAAATATTAACAGAGACGTATTAACCGCCCACATTTTATAATTTTAGTCTTACGTAATAGATGCAAGGCAATTGATGTATATCAGGGTAGTTATGATTTTGATCTTCTTATGTCAAGCAAATGTTTTTTACACTTTCAAGTACGACGATCATCCACCGCCATGTAGGTACGACGTTGTACAAAGGCGGTGGATGAGTATGTTCTCCCTTCACACTAACGATGTACCCATTTTCATCAAGGTTTACAATAGTCCTGCAATTAAACCTCCTCCAGCAAGTAGTAAAAGTCCTTGAATCCAGTTTTATTTTTATAATACGTATAACCATTCACCTTCTAAAATAGATTTACATTTTCATTTCGTGTAAATTCACCACGTACACAATCTAAAAACAGGTTTAAGTAAGAAAAAAAGAATTTAATATACATTTGTCTTTTAGTTATTTCTAATATTTTTTTTATTTTTTTATGTACTCACAATTTATAATATGCTGTATATTTTTATTTTATTTGTAAGTGTATTTTTTATAAGTGTCAGCAATATGGTTATCATAGCACCGGCTCTGCCTAGTTTGGGATCAGACGACGGTGTGTGACATGTGTACGAGTAAAGTTATTATTGGCGGGATATACTGATACGCAATACTCGGAATATTCTCATTACTGCATTTAGGCGTAATCCAGAAGCCAGTTGATGTGCCTGTTCAACTGGCATCTTCAATCACAGAATGGATTATAACACCACGTATATCAAGACTTCTTCGAGCTTAGTAGTAGTGACCCTATCCGATTACGATTACAATTTACTTTCTTCGTCTCGTCTCGTCTCCGAAAATGATTACATTCCCAAAAAGGTTTGGCTTCAGACAGACGACCGGCCATAAAATAAATTAGAATTTGATTATTTCACTGCTTAATTAAATTATTTTTAAGTTCAAATATTTGCGTTCGTCTGTATCACAACTCAGTAAGTGATTTCATAATAATACAATAAAAATAAAATAATAAAAGCGTCTGCAATTCAAATTTTATTCGAAAACCTAAACCCATATGGCTGTAAATTAAGATCTGTCAGAATTGGTTTGCTTATTGCCTTAATAACAATTTATATTATGTTTGAATTTTACATACCTACAACAGAAACACAATGTGTTATAGAAATATAGTAAAAAATAGTTAGGAAAATTACAAAAAAAAAAAACATAGTGCAAAAATAATCACTGTCATTATTAAATAAAAACTTTACTAATGTTTTTGTTATTACATTTAGATTACATTAAAAATATTAAGCATAAAATAAAAGATAACTGTTAGTTTGAAAATTGGGAATACGTTCACTTTATTTAGCCAAGTTAAGCGGTACTTCATCTCGAATCTTCAGAAAACCATAACATTATTACTTAGCATACCCTAATTTCTGCTGCTGGTTAGGACCAGAGAGTACTCGTTTACAAACTTAGTTACGTAAGAAGTTCATTCAGGCATTTAAATGTTGAGCACATCAGCACATGGTCATATTTAGAATAATACATATGTGTTAATGTTATAACATCTTCAACTGTTTAATGTGAAATACACTTAGTACGAGTTTTGAGACTGGATCGTCTACAGATTTTGCATGTAATTGAAATTATTTTTGTAACTGTTTAAAAAAAATGTGTTACTTGAAATATTTTCGTATAAAGTAATATTAAATAATACATAGTGTAAAATAATATTTCCGTAGAAATAAATCACTTTAAATTATGACAAAATACAATACCTAAATAATATTCCAACTTTAATCTCATTTCAAAGATAAAAATGAAATGTTCCTTGTTTGCGCGCAGCAGCGATTTGGCTACTTTTTGTTTTAAAATATTCGTAATACAAGAAAAGGAAATGTTGCACTTAAAATGAAGAAATTTAGGAAAAAATTTTAATTTTTTTTATTTCCTCAAAAACATCTAGTTAAAACAAATTAATAAAATGTTGGTACACAAAATATATTAATGCAACATTTCAAAGTAGTTTTTATCTACACCACTCTTATTCTATGGCCTATAAATTTAATGTAATCCACAACCCTGATTACTATAAAAACTTAGTCAATCGTCTGGTGTTGCCTGTATAATTAGCTAAAGATTGAAAGGATATTGTATCATACATATATAACTACAACACAACACAATTAATATGTTCACTGTATAAAGAAATACAGTGAACATATTTCAGTATCGATAAGCACATACTATACATAAAACATAATATAGAAGTGTACGTACTAGTGTTTATTGCACCACTTTAAATATATTGTACAGAAATAGTTAAGGCTCGCTATCACAGAGAAGAATACAGACAAAACTATAAACTTAGATTATGAATCTCTCAAACAAGGACATTATTCCAGTGATAGTAATAAATCTAGTTATTAAAACTATTGCACTGCTGTTATTTTCCCTGGTTAATTATAAAAATAAATATCTCAATTTAGTTTTAGCGATTGTAGTCACCACCAAAAATAACCACTACCATTGCTGGTAACGCGCAATCTCTTCATCATCATCCAAAGATCCATGTAACTATTATATATCTTACAATTCATTCGCAATAACGTTGTAAAATACAAAAGAAAAGCATACAGGATTTGGTTTTCCAGATTTTTGTTGTCAATGCCTGTAACCTCGAGGAAAAAGGACATAACAGAACCCCAACTATCCACCCCCTAATTCACGCAAAGGCGCTCAAAGGAGCACGCACGCACTTGTGACTTCTGGGTTACAAATCAGGCCATAGGCTGCGGTAGCAATCACAAGAAATA
Source organism: Arctia plantaginis (assembly GCA_902825455.1). NCBI lineage: Eukaryota > Metazoa > Arthropoda > Insecta > Lepidoptera > Erebidae > Arctia > Arctia plantaginis. Next base: position 608,828 of record CADEBD010000348.1, on the reverse strand, counting down.
AGAGCGTCTATACATAAGAAATAAGTTCCATAATTTGCTTTTACTCAAAAAATAACAATTAGTGGACAGTCATATCCGTGAGTTGCGATTATAATAATGAATATACTTTATATTTTATAATATTTTCCGTTCAACATCATCTTAAACATAGGCGGTGGATGGTTGTGTTCCTCCTTTAAACTAATAATGTTACCATCATCATCAAATTTGACACTGCTTAGACAGTTGGACTTTCTCTTCGAACAGTAGTAACATTTCTTCGCCCGATTATTTTGAGAAAATGTATAGCCATTCACCATCAACAACCTTTTGCCTTGTATAGTTTCTATAAAATGACATTCCGCTATTCCTGAAAAAATAAATATCTATATAGAACGAATGAAAAATCTTATGAGTCTTACCGAGAAATTGAACATTAATAATTGTGGAACTTGCAATTCGGATTTCGTGTAAAACTTAAATTGACCTTTATTTTTCGAACATTTATTTCACACGATGCTAAAATAATGAGATATTTGTTAATATAATCTTTGTTGAAAACACAAATTATAATGCAGGATGTCTTGACATATTTTTTCTATGAGTATACAGTCAGAGCTCTTAACTGGTCCAAAGTATTATTAACCGCCAACGCAATAGTACTTTTGACTGTTGCGTCAGATACCACCTTCTGTTATTAAATCATTTGGGTTAGGTTATATCAACCCTGGCCGCGGGTGGACGGGACTAGTTTTGCCCTCCACCGGCTATAACGGCCCGACGCGAAGAGTGTGTCGGACGTTGCCTAAGGCACGGGGTTCCCTGAATGTCGGTCGCGTGCGAGCGACGAACGACGCGTGTCCTCCGCCGGTAGTACGAATCTATGAATGGAAATGCTCAGCGCTGTGTTCTTAGAAACGTCGCCGGCGACGGACAGTACGAGCGGACAAGGTGCCCGCCGCCGGCGTCGGCCGGTATCTTATTTGTACCATAGCGACGGGCGTACGCTGCGACGTCCTGGCTTTAAAATGAGTTTTAATAGTGAAAATTATGAAGTGTTAATTATTTTATAGGATATAATAATATCTTGTTCGATTTATCTAACAACAATTTATGTGGGTCGGTGATTTTATGAATATTGAATTAGTTTCTTTTCTTTTCCTTGAACATATCCCCTTATAGCGCCTGCTGTCCGAATTTCTTAATAACAGCAGTTCCTGGATCCCTCCTATTACAGGCGCAGAGTGTACAATTAACAAGAATTACACCACCATACCACGGTACAATTATAATACAGTATTGTAACTCGGCCGCATGATAGAAATAAATGCCTACAGGCGCGCGGTACTTAAACATGCGTTAGGGCTGCCCGTCTCCAGCATTTTAATTATATTTGCCTACTTTCTGTTTCTATTTAGATTTGTGATTGTAAATATCCTTTTTATATAAATAAATGAAATACTTTGTATATTGAATAGGAATTGTTCAATAAAAATGCGTGTTGTTTTTTGATTGGTAGATTTAATTAAAAAAACATGTTTTTGTTTGAAAAACAAATCGGTCTTATAAATTAGCGACCGAAAAAAATCCTTCTATAAAATAAAATAAATGTGCTTTCTCCATACGCGTTACAAAACTCCAATCCTTAGAAACTCCAACACCTACCACCTACTCAACTAGAATGCAAGAAACAGCTGACGAGTAAGTAACTTTTTATCTCAGCTTATTAAGGTCTCTATAAATTAGGTACCTACCTACAACTCGCAACAACTCAAAACAAAAATTCTTTGGTCACCAATTAATTAATTATTAAAAAGCTGAACAGCTGACTACGAATGTTTTAAAATCACAACCCTCAAACATCTAAATATTATATATGAGTCTAGCTGTTGTTGTTAATACCGAGAAAATAAAACCAGTTTTTAGTGGTATATGTTGTTATGGTAGCAGCAGAAACACTTTGTGAAAATTTCGAAAACTGTCTAATGACACACAGACGGTAACAATTTTTTTTTAGTATTATTCATACACACAGATAATAAACAAATATTATTAATAACAAAATACCACGTCTTTACTTTGAATTATGCAAAGTAACAAAACAAACATGCACCGAAGTTTTAACACAAGCGTAAGTAGGTAGGTACCTACCGTATCATGATTCATTCAGAACCGCATGTAACTCCTTATTTCACTCGTCTCAATAACTTTCCGTTACTCTATTTGCTTTATTTATTTATCCAAACACCTTTTTTTTCGTGAGATAAAAGGAAATACTTATCCATTAAAAAGACACACATTATGTACCTACGTACTAGTAAGTAAAATTATTTTATAGTCTTACTTTTCAGAGTTTCCAGGTAATTTAAAAAAACTTATGTCTGGATGCGTTATTGACGAATTCATACAACCAAAAACAGCACAATATTTCCTACTCGTCATATTAACTGATTTTTAGAGAAAAAATCGCGCGGTTATTGTTAAAAAAACAACACGCAGTCCGTTCGACACTGCGGTACAGCCGTGACTGTCTGCGCCCCGAGCGCACCCCGAGATCGAGGCGCGTAGGTATAGCTCCCGTTTCGTCCGTTTGTATGAAGTTGAAGTACTGTATTATAATAGTACCGTGACCATACAAAGGGATGATATGATCATCCCTTTGTATGGTGTATATTTATATGTATAATGGTGTATTATCATACACAAAGTACTCCATTATCATCAAACTTAACACTACTACCGCATGAAGAATTTTCTCTACAACAGTAATAATATATCTTACTGTATTGCGTGTATGTATGGTCATTGACATTGACACTAATTGTTTATCGTATATAGTGGTAATAAATTCTGGAAGTGGACTGAATTACTGCTGATAATCGTTTCATTGTCCGATTATCGTCTCTCTGTTTTTTGGCACATTATATTTTAAGGCAGTGTTTAAGATGTCTTTTAATGAAAATTCGGTCTTGAAAATCCAATAAAAAGAATTAGAAATATGTAATTGTCAATATGATGAATCTCAATTAAAGACTGTGCCTCTTAAGAATATATATTATATATAAGTACACAAAAGAAAACAAATCTCATCAGAAGGATTACAATCATGTTAAACTTACATGCAAACGTTTTTAAGTACTGATATATGTTGTTGACAAGTCTATGAAGAAATTAACAATGAAATCACAATCTAGACTGAATATATTTGCCATTGATTTTCGTTAGCAGAGGTCGCGGATGATCGTGTACCTCCTTGAAACTCACAATGCGCCCGATATCATCAAACTTGACTCTGCTCATGCAATTGTACATTCTTCGACAACAGTAATAGCACCTCTTGCTGTACTGTCTAAATGTATACCCATTGAATAACAGTAACGTTTTTCCTTGTATAGTTGTAATAAACTCCGCGCTGCTACCTAAAAAATTAAAAACATAATAATTTCTTCATATCAGGATTTTTTAAAGAGAACTCCTGCACTGGATATAAATCTTTACATTCATACTTGAAACGACACAAAAACACAGACGCAGAACAACAAAATGTGGATCACACAGTGTTGTCCTATGTAAGGATCGAACCCACAACACTCAATGCAGTAGGAAGCTTGCCGCCGGTGACCGCTTAAACCACTACGCCATTCGGTTTGAATCATCTGATAATGTAATTATCACTTAATAGTTGTACAGTACACCTACTAACATATAAGTTTATACTTTTTCTTAGAATCATTTAAATATGACGTCTGTTCTTCTTATTATTTATAATATCTTCTTATTATCTGTTATTATTTATATAACCCATAAATAATTGATTATTTAAAATTAATCTTCAAAGCAATTGATGTTATATATATACTATTAAACATTCATATTGTACCCTCCAAATGTGTATATATATATATATATATATACATATACAATACTACCAAAGCAAAAAAAATAAAGTATCAGTAAGATAGATATTATTTTACTTTTAGCGTTCAGGCCGACAAATCGTTCCTCTTAAATTAATAAATGAGATCCAATTAGGTTAGTGTGTCAAATATTATTTATAGATATCTAGATCGAAAAATATGTAGCACTCGCAAGTGGTAAATATTTAAGTAATAACCTTAAGAACAATGTATAAAGAATAGTCACCGTAATAGCGGTCTCTAGACACAATAGTAGCTCCTAAATTCCATGTTTATGATTTTTTAATAGTTCCATTAGCAACTGATTGAAGAATAGTAGCAGTCAGACAACTTGCGTTTAATAGGCTACAGAATTATGGCTCCTGAGTGCGAGAGGGGCAGGAGATCCGAAGGTATTTTCCACCCCGTCAACAAAAAAAAAGGCTACGGAATAAAAACAAACATAAACGTACAGAACAAACGTTTTAATTAACAAAAATGAGATCTTTAAACACAACTTTAATAGAGCAAGCACATATTACATATGGTTTACACATTGTAGATTACGGTATTTTTTACCTGTCAATGATTACAACTTAAATAAATAAATAAATAAAATAAATAAACTTTTAACTCTTTTAAGTCTTATATAGGACATTAAATATAGGACACAAAAAGTACAATAACTACTCACTATTTTACTCAGAAAAGCTACGGTAAATCTATGGTAACACTATATCTCAAATGTTCGAATACGAGTATACTCAAGCGTTCACTAAATTCTAATTATAAAGAATAGTTTTAGGTTGGCGGGTATTTAGACAGAAGCAACGATCTCTATGAATATAGTTTATGGTGTCCAGGTTATCTCAATTGAACATATTCTCCGTTCTGGAGTTTTCTAAGAACTGGTGGGGCATGATTGTGTTCTTCTTTTAGATGAATGATTGTTCCATAATCATCAAGCTTGACACTGCTCTTGCAGCCAACATGTCTCTTCGAACAATAGTAACACTTCTTGTTATGCTGCCTAAACGTGAATTCATTCAACATCAAAAATGTGATACCTTTTACGGTTTTAATAAACTCAAACTTTATTGAATCTGAAAAACAAAAGTCGTTTTTAAATAATTAGACTGTCATTTACTTAACCACGTATATTTATCAAAATTTAAAACGCATGATGAACGATTCGCGCATTAAAAAGACCTGAGTTTTTGAGCACAAAGAAAATTTCTTTATTTTATAATAATTTGGCAATTCACGTTAAAAAGAGAAATTCGTAAACAAAAGAGGGCGTAGCTCCTCTGATTAAAGTAGTTATTATTATTGGGTAAAGTATTTCGGTGACCTACCTTCCAAGCAAAATATCTGTAGTCAATGGCGAGGTGCTCGACTTCGAGGTCTTCCTCCATTATCCTATTTTAGTTTTAACTTTTGAAATGATGAATTTTATTCGTCATTTACACAGACCACTGTGACCTACGAGGCTGCATAATCGCAGATTGCGGTGGTCCACGGAAATGGCGAAGAAAAGTAATTGATGAAATATAGAACCAGATTTCACAATTCAATATGTCTTTATTGGTCTTCATCATAAAATACGAACGAAACATTTTTTTTTTATTGGGGATTAAAAAAGTGTGAAAGTGCTAGAAGAGTGGCGGGGTATCTTAAAAGACCAATTGAAAATAGAGCTTAACCTTTTCTAAATATATTTATTTTTCTTCACACGATATCGATCATAAGAAATCCATATCTATTTCTGTGCTATTTAACTAAGTCTACAGGCCGGCAGACGGTCTATGAAGGGAAGTTATATTAATTCTGTTGTCTAAGTATACATTTGAACTACTTACTAATATTCAATAGTATAATTATTTTTGTATATATTTTTGACACATTTCATTGAGGTTCACTATAAATCTACTTAAACCACGCAGATTACATTTAAAGAATTCCTATCGCGGTATCGCCTAAAAATATACTTTTGTTCTACTGTGAATCCAACCGGGAGATCGAACATTGAATTGTTTAGATTTAACCACAGAGGATTAGAACTCAAAATTTACGAGCATTTTCATAATAATTAATTTATATTTAAATGTAACAAGCGATTCAGGTATAATACTGGACTATCTACTTGTCATGGTTTTGCGATACTGATTAAACAGAAAAGTTTAATATAAAATATCTAACTCAAAACCATTACAGTAAAATCTGAAGTGAAATTTTGTTTAACGTTTAAGAGCAAAACAATGTTTATTTGACGTCTTTAGTAGGTTCTTATAAAACCATATTATAGTAACTTAGAAATATTAAATCACACGTTCATTAATGACTTTCTTAAGTACCTAACTATTCACGCTAAATCGCTAGGAATGTGCACACCTTACTTAATATTTTAAACCAATGCATCAAACTTAGTCTCCGATCCGAAATTATTGACCAAATTGGTGAAATAATTTCTAAAATAAATGCTTATTTAAGATTTTCTGATACAACATTTTTCTTGTATGAACGGTCTCGGATCGGAGATAAATCTCGACACAAGTTTGTAAGAAGTTCATATTACTTAAATTAAGTTAATAGTAAAAATGTTTTAGAGAGAGTAATATCAGTAGGTATTTAGCTTAATAAGTTGCCCATTGGCCGTAGTGGCATACTCCGGTGGTTTATGGAAATGCACGACGTTCGCTGCACGAATCCGTCCCTGTCTATCGAATTTGACGTACGCCTTGCATCCACACAGCTTCTTAGAACAGTAGTAGGAAGCACTGTAGTGATCTTGGGAAAATGTGTACTTGTTCACCATCAGTAAGTTTTTCCTTCCAATTGGGGACGGAATAAACGTATATTTAAGATCTACAAAAAAAATAGTTTCATTAATTTATGGTTCATAACCTTATTAGGAAGCGAAGTAGTTAAGAATGAAGAATAAGGTTTCAAAATTGTATAGAATATATCTAGACTATACACGCTATATAGGTTACATTGCTAAAACGTTCGTGGAATTATTCTTCTACGGTATTTATGGGCGGTCTAACCTGGCTGGCCGGATAAAGAATGAAGGTCGACTGTGAACGTAATTTTAAATGCAACAAAGATTATTATTATTGGGATAGTTTAGATTATCTTTTAAGCTTCTTAGAACTTATAATAAAATACTACAAATCCTTTTTTATGTCAAAATTGGATAAGACCCCTTTATTGGAAAAGGATCTTAGCACGTTGAGAATAGAGAGCACGTCTTTGTTTGCATTTGACTTTCTTTTGCGTACTTTAAAGGCGTACTACAATAATAACTTATAAAAATTCAACCGAATTCATTGCACCATGTTAATTGCGATTTATATAAGTAATTTTTATTTTACTCTTTGTATTCATTTTTAGAATTCCATTCTTTACAAACAATCCTTATAAGATCACTTCGTTGTCAATCTGTTTGTACTCAAGACTTCTTTCCACAAGAACTAGTGAAGTACTTAAAGCTTTAAAAAAAACTTTAACACCTCACACATTGTTTAAAACGTCAATGCAATCAAATGAGACGGCCATCTAATCCTTCTATTTTAAGTAATTTTTCTTTCTTTCTTTCTTTTTCGTAGTTTTTATAAGACAACTCCCGCATTAGGAACATATCCTGTGTCGCGGGGGGACTTTACAAACATACATGAAACGGACACAAAGAACACCCAGATTCAGAACAACAATTCGTGGATCACACAAAGTGTCGTCCCATGTGGGGCTCGAACCCACAACACTCAGCGTAGTAGTGAGCGGCGTGGCGAACGCTTAAACCACTACGCCATCCGTGCAGTCAATTTGAACACTTCACCGGCAAGTGAAAATTTGTAGGGTCCTTAATATTGACCAACACTCGTTATAACAAATCATATAAGTCTTAAATCATTACTAGTGTAGGTAATATAAAATATTTTAACATAAAATAAGGATAGCTCTGAGGAACAGGTATCAGGGTCACGTGACCACAGCCAGTGCGAACTGGACGAAACGTCAGGCAATTGAAAGATACTGAAACTATCGTGAACGATAGTTTCAGTATCTTGCAACGATACTTCCTGTTAACATAATTATATTTTATTGAAAGTTGAAAAGTTAGTACGTTTATTTATTTATTTATTTATTTATTTTATGGCTAACCAACAATTGTTTACACTGCATCTAACAATTTATTTACAAACTTATTACTAACATAAGTGTAACAATTTATTAAAGGTTAACACTGCATGCTTAGAATATTATAAAAGTATACAGCTTAAAAATGAATAAAAATATACGTTAATATAAACTCGCAAGAATTGTTTGCACAGTCACTTTATTAGTCAGTTAAAAAGGTCCACATTTTTAAATACACACTAATCACACAAGAAAGGTTTGTGTAACGGACTGCTATTCCAATAGTCGCGGGTTCGATTCCCGCTCAAGTCAAAGATTTGTGTCCATGAACATTTTAATGTTTGATTAGGTCTGGGTGTTTCTATGTTTAATTGGTATGTATTTACAAAAAAAAGTACATACGAATGTATTTATATCAGTTGTCTAGTACCCATAGTACATGCTCTGCTTAGTTTGGGACTAGATGGCGTTGTGTGAATGTGGTAGAATATTATTATTATGTAACTTTGATATATTTCCCTCTTGAAACCTGACTGTAGTGGGGTGGGTCGTGATTATGGTCCAATTTGACCACCTTCAACTGTCCTTGATCGTCTAACATAACTGAAGCTTTGCAGCCATCTTTTCTTCCTTTAGAACAGTAGTACATTTTACCTTTTGTATTTCTAGAATATGTATATTTATTAAACAGCAACAAGGGCTTGCCCCTTTGAGAACGAATGAATGTATATTCTGAAAGTATATCAATATTTATTTAATAATAATTTATGATTACCTTAATTAAGTGATTATTTTTTATACTACAGGAAGCTA